>CM046034.1:7279964-7512464 GCA_025215565.1 Flaveria ramosissima
TCTCCAATTTCTGCAATCTCTTGGCACCTAGGATATGTGTCCATAAAATAGAAAACATTTGGGACTTAGCATAAAGCTTGTGAGTTCATGAACATAGCATTCTTCAAGATTCAAAACATATTAGTATTAACTATTGCATCAAGCAGATATGCAGGATCGGTTTTTGTCACTTTAACACTTAGTTTTTCTCTCAAATCACTTGTAACACACTCAGATCAAATGATGAAGTAGAATCCCTTTCTAAGAGTTGATAATAATATACTAAGTAGCAAAGAACACAAAGAAATAATTTTCAAGGTACTTGTATATATTACTTCTCAACTCAAAGTATTACAAGACTCTTACAAGCATATTACATGAGTTACAATGAGAAACTATATATACTAGATCCTACAGCCGGATATACTTTGATACCAGCTGGAAACCTATGACTAAAACATATACTACAATGCTAAAGTTAAGGTATCTTAGATAAAGTATTATCTAAAATATGGTAGTCATGACATGTCCATGACTTACCTTTTGTCACCAACTAAAGTTGGCAACTGTACTAACTGATAAAGATGAACAGTGGAATAAAGTATGGTCAACTACATGGCTTTAGAGAAAACGCCATGCAGTATATCAAAGGTCTGTAGCGAAGTGTCAGAGAGACCATACTTATGTCCACTGGTTCATAGTAGTGTCTTTCGAAGGTTAGTTGGCTTCGGAAGAACAAGTTCTTCCGAAGCCACTTATACTTCGGAAGAGGCTACTTCTTTCGAAGCTTGAGGACTTCTTCATATCTTCATACTTCGGAAGTTGACCTCTTGATTTCTTCTAAGTCTTGAACTTCGGAAGAGAATACTTTGTCTTCGAAAGTTGGAGTTTTTCTTTCGGAAGATGATCTTGCACTTTGTCTTCGGAAGAACTCCATTTCCTTCGGAAGTTCCACACTTAGCTTCGGAAGTCCTTTATTAGTTGTACCAAAATAGTCTAAGTGATTTGGTTTTGGTTGCACCAGCCTTTCTAGATCCAACAAACTCCCCCTAGGCTGATGCTACCAAAACCTTACTTAATTCTGCTACTCAAAACCTTTAGCACCAGGGACAGAAGATGCTTATCTGTTTCCTTGTTCTTCCCTGAAGTGGTACTGAGAAGTTTGTACAAGTCATTCGTGGATAGGAGATCCAGTCTATCACTCTGAATGACATGCACCCTTTGTTGTGCCCCCCCTGAAGAGAGTTAGTTGACGAGAGTTATAGTCATACTTCCATCTAACTATGGATTCAAGTTCAAGATCTTCAACCATTTGAAGAAAGGCTTTGCCTTTGTTCGCTGATCCTTTTCTTTCCTCCTCCTCCCTCAGTCTCAACTCTTCTTCAATCTTGGTCCTAGCAGTTAGCTCGGCCAGATGAAGACTGCTCATATGATTTCTGATATGAGCAGCTATCTCAGAGTTGGAGGGGTTAGAAAGTGGCTTCTCTGCTAACTCAGCAATGTCAAATCTGCTTAAGTGTAGCAGAGATGAGGCATTCAGCTTATTTAGCTCTCCACTCTCTCTTTCCACAACAAAGTTGTGAGAAGAGTCTTCAACCTCCACTGAATAATCTTCTTTCTAGGCACAAGGGGTTGACTTGGCACTTTGTCCCCTTTCTTTGTATCCAGCAGAGTCACCAGCCTTCTCCTTAGCTTCTTCTCTTCTTCATTCAGTGAGTCTGAGTTGAGGCCAAAGAGTTTTGCGGCTTGGTCCAATGTTCCTCTAGGCAGATCAAGAAATTGATCTCTGATGAGGGAACATGAGGAGCCATCAACATAGGTTAGTTTGACAGACTCCTCCTCACAAGAGATGTCGCTCAAGGTTGTACAGTTAATGAGCTTTGTCTTAATCTCCTTAAACTCCTCTAAGGAGAGATGTTTGGAAGGCTGAGGGGATGGTTTGGGAGGTTGTTAGGTGGGTAGTGGTGTTTGGGTTCTGGGAAGTGTTTTGGGTTTGAGGATGGGTAGTTTAGGTGGTTGAGGTGAGGAAGTAGGTATGGATGATGGTGTAGGTTCAGGGGTGTAAGGCTCAGAAGTTGGTTCAGTTTTAATGGGGAATGGAAAAGGGATTGGTTTAGGTTGTGGTTGGGTTTGAGGTTGAGGTTGAGTAGTTGGTTTGAAGATCATCCCCTGTCCCCTTCTATACATCTCCTTCCTTTTCCCCGAGCGAATGTCAGCTTTTATATCACTGACATGTCGCTGGAGAGTCTTCTCAAACATTGGACCCACCTGCCTACCAGAGAAGCCATGAGCCCGGAGATAGTGCTTCATCCAGGCTTTATCACCTATCTTTCTGGCAGCAGCGAGTCCTGCTTCTTCTTCCTTCTTCTTCTTCATCCTCACCTTCTCCTTTGCAGCTTTCTTTCTCTCCATTTGATCTTGCTCTTTGTTGAAGAGCTATAAGATCGTATCATTGTCATGTGGAGATAGTTCTTCTTGAGAGAAACCCCTGGAGGTTAAGAAAGTTGTCCTTTCCCTCCTTAGATGTTGATCAACCTCTCTTTTCTCTTTCTCTCTCTCTCTTCCTCCAAGGCCAACCTTGCTGCTTCTTTCTTTTGCTGAATCTGTAGCAAAGTTGTCTTTTCTAACTCTACTAACTCCTCTAATGGTAGCAGGAGTACATCTTCATTCACAGCTTCCAGCTTGACAAGTCTGTCAATGATGTCCACTCTTCTCCTGTTGTTGATATCCTCCTGGTTGGCTGCAGTTACTTTGCTACTTGCACCTAGAAACTTCCCAGTTGGGATTCTACCTTTCCTTTTAAGCTTTTCTAACCTTGCTTACTCTTGAAACTCTTCCTCAGTCATCTTCCTCTTTCCTTTGACATCTTCGGAAGTGCTAGACTTTAGAGGTTCTTGAATGGAAGTTTCAGGTTGAGTGGTGGTAATGGGAGCTGGAGTCAATGATGATGTTTGAGCTAGGGGTTGGGTGAGAAAATCCTCCCTATTGACCTCAGATGCAAGTTCTAGGATTGCATCTGTGAATTCTAGATCATCGATAGAGAAAATAGTCCTTCCGCAGCTTCAATCTCAGCTTCGAAAGTTTGAAGTTGTTCTTTCGAGGCTTTGACTTGTGCTTCAGAAGTCTGTGAGAATGCATTCTCTGTCCCAACTATTTCAGTTGTTGGGCCATCAGTCCTTGTTTTCCCTTCGAAATCAATCTCAGGTTCCACTTGGACCTTAGGTTGACCAACTTCCTCGACAGTAGTAGAAGGTGCATTCAACCTTTGAAGCTCTTGAGCTCCAAAGTATATCATAGACATATCAGGACTTGGTTGTTCAATAAGAGATTCCATCAGGAACTTGTTGAAGAACCTGTTGAGATCTTGGAGCATCCTTTGGTCTACTTGAATTACAACTGGAGGAGGCTCAGGAAAAACTGAAGCTTGTTGAATTGGGTATCTTGAACTTAAGGTAGCAAGAGCTTGACTCTGTGGTTCCTCGTGTCTATGTCCCTGAACACTCTCCCCCTTTTTGGTAGCATCATCTTGAGAGCTTGATGAGCTAAAGGAAGAGGTCAATGAGACCTGAATTGGTACATGCCTAACAGACCTCTCAATCTGTTTCTCAGATAGTTTGGCCTTGAGAGTTTCAATCTCAAGTTGTTGAGCGGCAGACCTATCCTCTAAAGTCCTAACCTTAGATTCAAGGTTTGAGACTTTAGAAAGTAGGTCTTGAATGGTGAGTTGTAGTCTTCCCTCATATTCTTTTGAAGAATCATGGGGAGATGATGTAACATACCTAGTATGTTCATCCTCACCACCAGATGTGGTTTCTTGGCACCCTAGTTTCCCTTGCCTAGTGATGTTTCTTTCAGAGTCATCAAATGGCATGGTTGCCGTAGATTCAGTCTCAGTGATGTTACCACTGTCCTGAAGGTCCAATGAGGCTCCTTTAGTAGTGTCAGCTGAATCTACATGAGTCCCCTCCACATCAGTGAGACTCACCTCAGTTAAGGCTTGTTGATGGGGGCTAGAGATAAGAGGTCTCTCTAGGCTCTGTTGATCCTTGAGAGGGTGTTGTGGATCAACTTCATTGCCCTGAAGAGACATAATCTCCTCATCAGTTCCTATCAATAGGACAGTAAAGGATGAAGAGGTTAAGCCTAATGACCCAGGACTTGGTTAATGTCTATTGGCATTGAGCCTATGGTGGGGCTGTCCCTTTTTGGCTGCTCAGGGGAGTATAAAGACTCACCCTGAGGGTTTACAGCTTGGGTTTCGGGCTCATGGGTTTGAGACTGAGGAGACTCAATACCCATATTAAGGTCAATTGTGAAGGATGGTGAGACCTCAGACTGAGTGGGAGCCCATTATTCCACTCTAGTCTTTTTGGATTGAACAGGAGGATCTTGTTCAATCAGAGTAGATTGAACAACGGTTCGTTTGGGGCGTCTCTTGTATGTGATACTGATGGGGTGAGAAGGTAGATTTGACAAAGTGAGGGTAGTTGCTGGTGTGGGTTCATCACCTGTGGGGTTAACAGAGATGTCACCTGGAGCCAGTGTGTTGGACCAAAAGAACCAATGAGCCGGATCAGAAAAACCTTTAAGTTCCACAGACGTCACAACAACTACTGAAGTCCACAACAGCTGAAGACAACAACTGATTACAAAGTCTGAAGACAACAACTGAAGACAAAGTCTGAAGACAAGTGCTGAAGACAAAGTATCAGACGTTGTCACAACAGCTGAAGAGGACTTCTTCAGTAGTTGTGACGGTTTACTTTCAGTAGTTTTATGTTCTTTCTTTTCAGTAGTTCTGTAAAACGACTGAAGAGCTTGTTCTTCAGTCGTTGTAGTATCAGTAGTTTCCTTTCAGTAGTTTTATGTTTTATACTTAGCACTCTGACATGTTCTCAGTAGTTGTGAACATTTCAGTAGTTTATTAAGTATTAGTTATTTTTGTACTAAATCTGCTAGTAATCACCATCCCATGATTACAGCAGTGATTGCACTCTATATAAGGAGTGCCAACCTTATTGTAACTGTGAATGATTTAGCAATAATATTGGGCATTATTGAAACATTCCTAATCACAGAAAAATATTCTCTCGCATTTGTTTACAAGTAACAAACTCTTGCTATAATTTGACTAATTCCTCTCTTCATTCCGCTGCATTACACTCTAATACTTCAAACTTGTGATCGTTGATCCTGTCAAATGGTATCAGAGCAGGTTAATCATTGATCGATCTAATAATTGATCATTGAAACTGCTCTTCAAGATCCAAGTTTGAGTGAATTAGCATTCTTTTGCAAGAAACTATTATAGAGATTGAATTTTCTGTGCTTTTAATCATTCATCCTGAGACTTATTCTTGGTTTTCATTGAGTTTGTTGTGGTGTGTCTAAATTTTTGCTTGAATAAAATTGTTTTTGGTTCCAAAATGACTACTCCTTCCAATGATCCTCACAATACTGGTTCCTCAACCAAGCCTCCAATGCTGGTTAGGAATGAGTATAACATATGGCAACGTCGTATGCTCCATCACCTGTCTGTTAACAGCTCAGGTTGTTGGACATCAGTGGTACATGGTCCACACAAGCCTATGGTGAATAACCCGGAAACCAATCAAATGGTTCCGAAGAGGAAGGATCAATACTCAGATGAGGATAAGAAATTGTTTGAGATAGATGCAAAAGCTCATGGAATTCTAGCCATGGCACTACCCAATGAAATTTATTCTGGGTTAATGCATTATGAATCTGCCCATGACCTCTGGAATGCCTTGAAAGAACAATTTGGAGGAACAGATGAGGTCTTGGCAAATAATAGAGAGATCCTTGCCCAACAATATGAGACATTCTCTCATAGGAAGGGTGAGACACTGACTCAACAGTTTGAGCGGTTCTCTTGTTTGATCTCTGAATTGAAAATGGTCAAACATGAGTATACTAATACTCAGATGAATAACAGATTTCTCAGATCACTGCCTGAGAGATGGGATACATATACCATTGTCCTACGCTCCAGTGCAAATTTGGACAAACTATCTCTCACCCAACTTCATGGGAAATTGCTCACATTTGAGAGAGAGATAGAACAAAAGAGAAAACTGTCTTCATCTGGTAAGCTCACTGAGGACTTTGTACCAGGCAACACTGCTCTGGTTAGTCATGAGTCAGAATATGCTCCATCTGAATGCCAGTATGATGAGCATATTGATTTCTCTTCAAACATTTCTGATTCAGCATTTGTGAGTGTTGATAGTCAATTTTCTGGGTGTAATAATGACAATCTATGCTTCATCATGGATGATCTCAAGGGGATTGCTGATGATGACTTAGAAGAGATGGATATTTTGAGCCAAATGGCCTTGATAAATATCAGATCTCAGAAGTTCTACAAAAGAACTGGAAGAAAGTTCCCAGGACTCTCTGGCAAAACCAAAGTTGGTTTTGACAAGAGCAAGTTGAGGTGTCACAGATGCCAAAGGCTTGGACACTTTGCTAGAGAATGTAGATCATCTGGATCAAATTCCTCTACACCTTTTGTGACTTTTCCTAGCAATAGTCAACAAAACAAAGGGCAACATCCTGTCAATTCTAGTCATCAGTCTCAACTACAATCTCCTGCATATTTTGTTCCTCAGGGTCAAATGCCTTACCCTTACCCATGTTATTACATGCCACAAACCAGTCAAGTTCAAGCTCCTATGGTACCACAACCTCATGCACTCCCAGAACCTCAACCATCTCATCAACCCCCTCAACCTCAACAACATAGCTTCTTCACCCCAGAAGTTGTTGATTGGAGCAGCTTGCCAGATGACATGTCTGGTCATGAACAACTGTTCACAAGTGCTGATCAAAATTGTGGTGATAGTCCTTTTGGAAATCTGGCACTTATGGCTCTGGAATCAACTGAGGGTTCCTGCTCAACTGCATCATCTTCACAGGGTTCTTCAACATGCCACAGAGGCATCTGGTATGTAGACAGTGGAGGATCCATGCATATGACAGGAAACAGATCACTTCTTAATGACTACTCTCAAGGAAGGAAGGGATTTGTATCTTTTGGCAATGATGCAAAGGGTTACATCATCGGCAAAGGCTTTGTTTCCAATGGGGAAATAAAGTTTGATGATGTTAACCATGTGGAAAATCTCAAGTACAACCTCTTGAGTGTCAGTCAAATGTGTGACAAAGGCCATGTTGCTCTTTTCACAAGTCAGAACTGCCGGATTCTGTCATCCAAAGTTCTGAGTTTGATTGACAAGGTGTTGGATAAACACACTCTCCTTAAGGCCAACAGGACAGGAAGAGTGTATGCCTTAGATCTTTCTAAGAAAATAGATCTCAAAGGCCATCCTTGCCTATTTTCCAAGGCTTCCCCTCAAGAATCTACACTATGGCATAGAAGGCTGGGTCATGTTAATCTCAAAAACATAAATCAGCTGATTAACCATGGTTTAGTAAGGGGATTGCCTATGAAGGAGTTTAAATGTGAAGATGACTGCACTGCTTGTCTAAAAGGAAAACAGCACAAAGTTTCATTTCCTTCCATAGAAGAACCTAAGTCCACAGCCTGCTTACAGCTTCTTCACATGGATCTCTTTGGTCCTGTGAGAGTGATGAGTATGGCTAAGAAGAAATACTGTCTAGTAATTGTGGATGATTACTCCAGATTTGTATGGACTTTCTTTTTGCATTCAAAGGATGAAGCACCTCAGAAGATTATCAACTTTGTGTTGTATGTTGAGAAGCAGTATTCCCTCTTAGTCAAGTGTATTAGAAGTGATAATAGAACTGAATTTAGAAACAATACACTTGATGAGTTCTACCTCTCAAAGGGAATCAAGAGGCATTTTAGCATTCCAAGAACTCCTGAACAAAATGGAGTAGTGGAGAGAAAGAACAGGACCCTTATTGAAGCTGCAAGGTCCATGTTGGCTGACTCTGGATTGCCTATGACTTTTTGGGCTGAAGCTATCAATACTGCTTGTTATGTACAAAATAGAGCTCTAGTGAATAAGAGGTTGATGAAAACTCCATATGAAGTTCTTCATCATTTGGCCCCTCTAATTTCATTCTTTAGAGCTTTTGGATGTCCTTGTTTCATTCTCAACACAAGGGATCAACTCTAAAAATTTGATTCTAAGGTGGATGCAGGATATTTTGTTGGTTATTCATCAACTTGCAAAGCATACAGAGTCTTCAACTGTAGAACAAAGATGGTTGAAGAGACTCTACATGTTAAGTTTAATGAATCTCCAAAGGACAAGATTCCACAAAATCCTGTGGAGATATTTGATTTGGACATACTACAATATGCTCCTCATCAAACTCCTGCTGTTGCTCATGTCAACAGTTCTCCACCTGGTGGTACTGCTGGTGCTGATGATGATGATAGTAGTACTCACCTCTTCAGATTTACTGATCAACTGCCTGATTCAGCTAGACCTGATGTTCCTGCAGCTCCAGCAGCACAATCCACAACAAATGCTGATGAGATTTCTACAACTTCAACTTCCTTTGAACTACCATCAACTGATTGGTTTCAAGGAAATTCTTCACCATCACCATCTGTTGCTGCTGAGCCTGCTACAAACACTTGCACTGATCTCATTGTGTACCAAGATCTGAAGAATCACCCTATGTCTCAAATCATTGGTGATATCACTGCTGGAGTATCAACAAGAAGACAATTGTCAAATTTCTGCTTCTATGCTCTCTTCATTAGTCAGCAAGAGCCAAAGAATTATCACATTGCCTTAAAGGACAATGGATGGGTTGATGCCATGCAGCTTGAGCTTCTTCAGTTCAAGAAACAACAAGTGTGGGAACTGGTTCCTCTACCTCCAGGTAAGTGTGCAATAGGCAATAAATGGGTGTTTAGGAATAAGACTGATGAAAATGGGCTTATTGTTAAGAACAAGGCCAGACTGGTTGCTCAGGGGTTTGCACAAGAAGAAGGTATTGATTATGATGAAACCTTTGCTCCTGTAGCCAGACTGGAAGCAATTCGATTGTTTTTAGCTTATGCTGCTTATCAAAATCTTAAAGTTTTTCAAATGGATGTCAAAAGTGCTTTTCTGTATGGGAAAATTAAAGAAGAGGTTTATGTATGTCAACCACCAGGTTTTGAGGACAACAAACATCCTAATTGGGTGTATAAGCTTGATAAGGCTCTTTATGGGTTGAAACAAGCTCCTAGGGCCTGGTATGAGACATTATCAAACTTTCTTCTTGAAAATAATTTTACTAGAGGCACCATAGATAAAACTTTATTCATTAAGAAAGCAGGGCAGCATAATTTACTTGTTCAAATTTATGTAGATGATATTATTTTTGCATCTTCTGATCCACAGTTGTGTGATGACTTTACAAAGCTGATGCAACAAAAGTTTGAAATGAGTGCAATGGGGGAATTACAATTCTTTCTGGGTTTGCAAATCAAACAAAAGGCTGATGGAATTTTCATTCATCAGTCCAAATATACAAAAAATCTTTTGGAAAAATTTGATTTACAAAATTGTAAACCCTGTTCTACTCCCATGTGCAACACCACACAACTGGATACAGATCAGAAAGGTAAAGTGGTTGATGAAACACTTTACAGATGTATGATTGGGTCCTTGATGTACCTAACAGCTTCTAGACCAGATATTATGTTTGCTACATGTGTTTGTGCTAGATTTCAGGCTGCACCTAAGGAGTCTCATCTGATTGCAGTCAAGAGGATCTTTAGATATTTGCAAGGCACTCCATCTCTAGGTTTATGGTATTCTACTAGACATTCTGGTAAATTAGTTGCTTTTTCTGACAGTGACTATGCAGGGTGTAAGTTGACCAGGAAATCAACTTCTGGTGGATGCCAATTCCTAGGCAACTGTTTGATTTCTTGGCAGAGTAAGAAACAAACCTCAGTTGCTACATCAACTGCTGAAGCCGAGTACATTGCTGCTGCAAGTTGTACATCTCAGGTATTATGGCTTCAAAACCAATTATTGGATTATGGCATAACTGAGACTAAGACTCCATTGTTAATGGACAGTTCTTCAGCTCTTTGTATTGTCAAGAATCCTGTCCAGCACTCTAGGACTAAACATATTGAAATCAGACATCATTTTATTAGAGATTGTTTTGAAAAAGGTCTGATTGATCCAAAATTTGTTCCTAGTGCTGATGAGCTTGCAGACATTTTTACTAAGCCTTTGGATAGTTCAACCTTCCACAACCTGGTGTTAAGGCTTGGTATGCTGCAGCTAGAATAAGTGACAACTACCGATAATCTCAGTAATAAATACTGATGATCATTGGTAACCATGTCATATATAAGTACTTCATTTGTTAAAACAGCTGATGTAGTTATAACAGCTGATGAAATCACAACAGCTGATGTAACTACAACTGCAAATGTCAGAAATGCAGATAAGTACTGATGACCAATGAAACATCAAACTCGGATTTAAATGTGGAGGTCAGACTGAAACAGCTGAAAAGCTAAGAATTGACGACAACAGCTGATGAGTAATTTCTCTTCAGTTGTTTTTACAACTGCTGTTTCTAAACAACTGAAGCCACAGCTATGTCTTCAGTAGTTTACAACTACTGAAGACTACCACTAAGTCTTCAGCTGTTTACACCAACTGATGACAAAACCACTGTCTTCAGTAGTTTCATAACTACTGATGACAAACACCATGTCCTCAGTTGTTTCACCACCTGAAGTCGGAATTGTCCTCAGTAGTTTTATAACTACTGAAGACTAAATCAAAGACTTCAGCTGTTTCAATGTCTGACGGTTAAACCCAAGTCTTCAGTTGTTTTATAACAACTGATGATCACACCAATACGGTCAGTCATTTCAAACCTCTGAAAGTTAATGCCACGTCATCACCAGTTTCACCAAATGATGACTAACACCAAAACCTTCAGTCGGTTCATAACCCTACCCTATAAATCCCTTATCTCACCAGAGTTTTTCTCACCTTTCCTCTCAAACCTAACGTTCAAAAACTCTGTACCCTCTCTTCATCTATGGCGACCATGCAACTAAAACCACGACACAACTGTGTCGCTCACCTTACTAAATCACCATTCTGGACCAAGTTTCACAACGCCATTGATTTAATGGTCCAGTCACCTTACCAAACAGCTTTTCTGATAAACCCCACCATATATGCGGAATCCCTTAGCCAATTCTGGACAAACGTCACTCTTGTCTCTGAGGAGAATGACACAGAGTCACTTCATTTGTTTGTTCATAACCAAAAGGTGGTCATCAATCCAGAGATTCTTCGCCAAACCCTCAATCTGGATGATGTTACTTACCCGACTAGCTATCCAAAGGGCACCACTGATCTATCATTTGCCCACCATGGATACGAAGGCAACCTGAGTGCCTCTACCATATTGAAGAAACATTTCCAGGATGCTGAACGGCTCATCTTTCATATGGTCAATGTCTGCCTGGCTCCAAAGACTTCATCATGGGATCAAATGTCCACAAGGTGGCAACAGGTATTGTACTCTATCCTTGAGCAACAACCTTTAAATTTTTCTGAAATATTATTCTTAGAGCTCAAGGATATGGCCCAAAAACAACTTTCTAACCGTTGGATATTATATCCTCGGTTTATAATGGCCATAATTGAAAACCAGCTTCAAGCTGAGGGACTTGTTGGCCTGGGAGTCCCTGCTATGGCTGTATTGCCTGAAGTATACTCCCGGCACAACTCTGACCAATCACTCAAAATGGCTGCCAAGCTGCGCAAACCCACGCAGCTGGAACCCACAGCCACCACCACAAAATCCAAAGTCCCCACCAAACCAAAAACAAAACGAACCAAAACAGCTATTCAGGAAGATGAGTCCCCTGAAGATGCTCCTGTACCACCAAGACAGGATATACTTACTGGTGTAAACCCCCCAGTAGTATCAGAGACTCACCCAGCCACAGCCGCTCAGGTTTCCTCTCAAAAGGAACCTGAAGCAACCAAAGAAGGGGTACCCACAAATCTGGAATCTTCCTCATTTGAGGAGATTGCCATTGAAACACACCATTCTCCCCAGGTGCATAATACCCTATCTCCTCATGAAAATGCCCCCCAAAGTCCAACACTTATAATTGCAAATATGCTGACTCAGCTGCATGCCTCTCCTCCTCCCCAACAACTACCTAAAGGGAAAACCACAGATATTGAGGTAGAGGATCAACATGCTTCTGACAACCCACAGCACAGGGGTTTAAATGTTCAGTCTCCTAGTGTAGATACTGAGACACGAATATCTGGTGAGGCTGCCACCTCTTCTGCATCAGCACATGATCAGACTGAGGCTGGTAACATGGCTAAGACCTCATCAGAGGCAACAGCTGATGAAGGACATCGTCCTGAGGCTGGAAGTCCCCAGTTCCAAGAAAAAGGGGCACATGCTACATCTGGTCTACACCTAGAGCATGTACATCTTGCTACTAGCAGGAGGTCAGGTGATTCAGCATCTGCTGATGATGACCTGGGCTTCTTTTATGATGTTCTAGCCCAGAACACAATTCTTGAGGAAGAAGTCAGTAGACTACAAAGACTACTTGACCAATTCTCTTAAGAAGCAAGTCCATCTGATACCACCATACACCCACAGATGGCACCTTCACCTGAAGGTCTCCTAAACACTCAGCCACTAAAAACATTCAATCCACCAGCCTCTACTTCTGGCACTGCTTCTCAGGGACAGAACCCCTCTGAGCAAACAGCTGCTATATTCCACAAATCCCTACCTCTCATCACCCCAATGATCACCGACATTGTGATCAAAACCTTGGATGACAAACTTCCCTCAATCATACAGCCACTGGTGGAGGAGATTGTGAGCACAAGGTTTTCTACTACTCAAACCCTTGCAACCAATGCAACCAAAAAGGGGGAGAGTCAGTTAGTGAAAGGGAAGAGCATATTGATAGAGAGAGAACAGGAGGAAGAAGAGGTTGTGAAAGAGACTGAGAAGGAGGAAGAGTATGTGAAGGGAGCTGACACTGACCAAGTGAGTGAAAGTCACAAAGACTTTCACATCACATATAAGAAGAGGAAGATTGAAAGAAAAGAAAAAGAACTCCAACTTGATGAGATGGTCAAAATGGCGGATGCTACACATAGTAAATCTATGGACTCCATTATTGATCAACTATACAGACAAGGGTTCGATACTGCACAGCTTGACTCAGAGATTAGAAGACTTGAAGTTGAAGAAATTAACTCAAGATGGGCAAGTTATGATGTGCTAGAAAGAGAAAGACTGGAGATCATGATCAGATTCATTGCAAAGTATCTTGGAAGATCATTGATAGAGATTAAGTCATGGACCAGGGACAGTATCTTGGCAATAACCACCAAGATCTGTACGTCTGAAGCATACACAAAGGGATTAGTGATTGAAGCACTAAATGAAGCAGGTGCTGGAAACAGAAACGAACTAGCAAAATACTCCAAAGCCTCACTCATTACAAGAATGCTAGAACAACCTGCAAAACCTACCACTTCAAAATCACCACTACCACAACCCATTAAACCAACTCCTTTACCCTCAAAACCAACAGCCGATGATGCATCCAAGAAGAAGAAGAGAAGGATGTTGAGGCTAGAAGAAGAAGAAGAAGAGGATGATGAGGAAGAAGATAGGTTGCCTCTTTCTGCAGTCCTAACTTTGCCTAAAGCCAAATCTATGCCCATCACTCCCACCTCACAGATGGAAACTGTGAGAGTAAAGATCGAAGAAGAGCAACTGCAAAGGCTTCATGATGAGGAGATGCTAAAGAGTATAGATAAAACTTATGCTGCTTCTTCATCAATAATAAGTATGAAGAAAGAAGCTCTGAGACTGTACACCCTTGCCAACACATTTCAATATCAAAAGGAAAAGGTGAGGATATGGCCTGATCCTAGGGTGGCTCACAGAATTGTGAAGAAGGACATTCCTGCAAGATACAAGGGCCAGATAAAAAGGATCGTAGATGAAGAGATCACAGTGGTCCTTGTAGTATCACCCTGGGAGATTGTAGAAGACTTCAAGAAGGCTTATGAGACTAAACAGCCTCCCCAAAAGATGTTAGAAAACAGAGTAATCAAGAAGGGGTTAGTCTACAAGAAGCTTGAGAACTTCAAACAAAATGAGCTCAGTCTGTTACTTGAAGGTAATCACCCAGATGAGTTTGCCTACAGACAGATCACAACAGTTGAGCTCAAAAATGGCAAACAGGCCAAATACATCTCAGAGCTGTATGGGCGTGAAGGATTGTTCGATGGTGAACCAGAGAATCTTACTATGGAAGAACAAATCATGTTTCTCAGAGCATACACCAGATAATCTTACAGGCTTATACATGGGAAGTGAGTTTCATGGATGGGGGAACAGCTCAGTGTCCAATTCCCCAATACAGAGCTCCCATCCATACTTTGCCAACCAAATCATCAGAGACTTACTTCCAGGCCGGTGCTTATATGAGTCATCTTCTCAACTGATCAAGAAGGAAAAAGACCAACCATTTTGCCAACAATAAGTGGGACCTCAATAAAGTTAAAGGTTTTGGCTGCATTGGTTCAGGGGGAGTTTGTTGGACCAAAAGAACCAATGAGCCGGATCAGAAAAACCTTTAAGTTCCACAGACGTCACAACAACTACTAAAGTCCACAACAGCTGAAGACAACAACTGATTACAAAGTCTGAAGACAACAACTGAAGACAAAGTCTGAAGACAAGTGCTGAAGACAAAGTATCAGACATTGTCACAACAGCTGAAGAGGACTTCTTCAGTAGTTGTGACGGTTTACTTTCAGTAGTTTTATGTTCTTTCTTTTCAGTAGTTCTGTAAAACGACTGAAGAGCTTGTTCTTCAGTCGTTGTAGTATCAGTAGTTTCCTTTCAGTAGTTTTATGTTTTATACTTAGCACTCTGACATGTTCTCAGTAGTTGTGAACATTTCAGTAGTTTATTAAGTATTAGTTATTTTTGTACTAAATCTGCTAGTAATCACCATCCCGTGATTACAGCAGTGATTGCACTCTATATAAGGAGTGCCAACCTTATTGTAACTGTGAATGATTTAGCAATAATATTGGGCATTATTGAAACATTCCTAATCACAGAAAAATATTCTCTCGCATTTGTTTACAAGTAACAAACTCTTGCTATAATTTGACTAATTCCTCTCTTCATTCCGCTGCATTACACTCTAATACTTCAAACTTGTGATCGTTGATCCTGTCACAGTGGCTCAATCATACCTGGAAGCAGCTCAGTATGTCTTCCAGTGTAGTTGGTGGACACTCTCTTCAAGACTTTGAAGATGGTCGGCCTCATTTGAGGAACTGGGAGAACAGCTGCACAGACAAGCTGACTCTGGTCCAGCTCACAGTTGATAATATGCTGAATAAACCTAGGATACATATAGAATGTGTCCCTTTGAAGGTTTCCCATGAGGTTAAGCAGCACAAATCTTTAGTAGTTTAAGCGGAGGCTCTTCACCAACCCGTGAACTAGGCATCCTAGTTCATATGGAATTTTATCCCATCCCCCAAACTTGTTAGAAAAATAGTGGAGAACAACATGGAGTAGGAACTTCCAGTTGTATGAGAAATTAAACTTGTAAACAGTAGACCTGCTCACATCTCCACCATATCCCATTTGGGTATAGGTGTTGTCTAGGTCTGATTTGGGGAATTCAGTAGGAGCGCCCTCATCGTGAAGCTCCAGATGCTCCCTGATGAGTTATTCAGTAATGATCAACTCTTGGCCACAGATACTCGACCTTATTACCCTAACCCCATTTAGGGTTTCAATCCGACCATTTGGTTTGAGTAAACGATAGGGTTAACAGTCAGAGCGGTGTAATAAGAGGATTGGGTGAGAAAGGAAATGATGTCTGAGAAGTCAGCATCCCTGGAAGAATCAAGGAGTGCGACTTGGTTGTGCTGAGGGTTAAGTGCCATTGTGAGAAAGTTGCAGGGAGATGAGTTTGGAATTAGGTAAATTGGATATGAAGGAAGCTTTTAGGGCAGTAAATTTGGTAAAAAGATGAAAGTGATTAGTTGGGGTTATTTAAATGGGTGAAATGGCGGTTTTGGGGTTTAGGATAAGGTGACGGGATGTTTTGGTGGATGATGTGACAAGGGCGGTAAGGTTTAGTCCATTTAAATAATCCGACATCATTAACAAAATCTTTACATTTTACGGAGTGTGGCCTACAAGATTTCCGTTACACAGTAAAATCTTTCTTTTGAGTATAAAGCATTTCCGAAGGTAATCTTCTTCCGAAGGCAATTTTACTTCCGAAGGTAAAGTTCTTACTTCCGAGAGTAAAAATTTCTTTCCGAATGGAGAATCTAATAAGCTTCGGAAGTAGATCTGATATGTGATCAATCGCTTCTTTCGAGACTAAAAATTCTTCCGAGAAGAAGATTTTCCTGGGAGGAATTTTGCTTCGGAAGATATGTAAAACATCTTCCGAGGGTTAATTCCTCTTCGGAAGAATTTATACTTAGTGAAATTTCAGAGAAGGACTTTTTGTAACAGGGCTTAGATTGTTTTGACACAAGACTTTACACATTAAAAAGGTTTTCAAATGAGATAGACTAATCAATGTTTATCATCCCAATAGTTGTAATGAGATACTTGAATCTTTGTTCATCAAAGGCTTTGGTGAACAAGTCAGCATATTGTTCATTTGAGTCAACTTTGATTAGTTTAATCAGATTTTTCTCATGAATATCTCTAATGAAATGATACCTGATATAAATGTGCTTTGTCTTGGAGTGCTTCACCGGATTTTTAGTAATGGAGATAGCACTATTGTTGTCAATGTGGATAGGAGTACTCATGAAGTTGAATCCGTAGTCTATCATCTGGTTCTGAATCCACAGCAGCTGAGCACAGCAACTAGCAGCAACAAGGTATTCAGCTTTAGCAGTAGATGTTGAAACACAAGATTGCTTCTTGCATTGCCATGAGATGATTCTTCCATCAAGAAATTGACATCCACCTGATGTTGATTTCTTGTTGATATTGCAGCCACCATAGTCACTATTAGAGTAGTCGTAGAGATTGAAATTGTTGCTCCTTGGATACTAGAGACCTAGTTTAGGTGCTCCTTTGAGGTATCTGAGGATTCTCTTGGCAGCAACTAGGTGAGACACCTTTGGAGCAGCCTCATATCTTGCACAAATACAAGTTGCAAACATGATATCAGGTCTACTTGTTGTGAGATACATCAGAGAACCAATAATTGCCCTATACTGATGTTGATCAGTATCCTCCCCCTCAGAGTCAGGACAGAGATTATGGTTTCTGGGTATAGGGGTTTTAGCTGGCTTACAATCTTTCATATCAAATCTTTCTAAAATGTCATTGACATATTTAGATTGATTGATGAAAAACCCTTCCTTCATTTGCTTCACCTGAATTCCAAGGAAAAATCCATTTTTCCCATGGAATTCAGCTCAAACTTCTTCTTCATCTCTCAAAGTCTTTACACATTTGGTCATTTGAGGAACAAAATATGATGTCATCAACGTAGACTTGAACGGGCAAGATGTCCTTTCCAGGCTTCCTTATGAAAAGGGTCTTGTCAATGGTACCTCTAGTGTAACCATTCTTCAGGAGAAACTGAGACAATGTTTCATACCACAACCTAGGTGCTTGGTGCAGCCCATATAGAGCTTTATCCAACTTGCACACATAGTTGGGGTGTTGTGGGTCTTCAAATCCTGGAGGTTGGCATACGTAGACTTCCCTATCTATATCCCCATATAGAAAGGCACACTTGACATCAAGCTGGTAGACAGTAAAATTCTTGGATGCAGCATAAGCAAGGAAGATCCTAACTGCCTCAAGTCTTGCAACAGGTGCAAAAACATTAGTATAATCAATTCCCTCCTCTTGAGTGTATCCTTGAACTACCAGTCTTGCCTTATTCTTGATGATCAAGCCTCTATCATCTCTCTTGTTTCTAAAAACCCATTTGGTGCCTATAGGTACTTGACCAGATGGTAGCAGACATAGGTTCCAAACCTTTTGTCTCTTGAATTGAAGCAGCTTCTCTTGCATTGATTCAACCCACCTACTATCTTTCAAGGCATCTTCTACTTTCTTGGGTTCCATCTGGGATAAAAAGCATGAGTACAAGCAGACATTCCCATTGTGAGTTTGTCATCTTGTTCTTACACCTTCAGAGACTTCCCCTATGATGTTCTCAGCTGGATGAGTGTTGTGAATCCTAAGTCTAGGAATTACCTCCAATGGCAAAGATAGATCCAGATTGGACATATTTTGCTCAGGAGCTTGAACAATGGGTCCAGCTGCTGTTTCAAACTCATTCAATGAGGACTGATTGAATGAATAAGAAACATCATCATCATTTGTTGGCTGTGAAGCAGCATTAACAGTTGCATGTTCCTTCAAGATGCTACTTCCATCAGCTTGGTGTTGTGCAGTGTCACCTGATGAGGTTTGAAAGTCAACAGGTGGATCACTGGTTGAAACTCCACTATCCCTTGAGATAGTCATGCTATCAGATCTGCCAATAGTTGGAGCTTGGTTTGTTGCAGCTCTTGGAGAACTTGGAATAGGCCTGGGTAGCTCAAACAGTTGGTCTTCATCAGAGTCACTTTGAGCACCTGTTCCAGCTAAAACATTCTTACAAGAGAGTTTAGAATAGTTTGGAAACAATTCTAAATCAAAGATATGATCAGGGTCATTCCTTCTAACACAAGAAGTGTGCTCATTAACTACAATGTTGAAAGATTCCTCAAATTGTTGATTTTTGATGTTATAAACTCTATAAGCTTTAGAGTTAGAAGAATATCCAACAAAAATAGCATCTTCCGACTTTTCAGCAAATTTTGCCAAATTGTCCTTTGTGTTAAGTATGGTACACCTGCTGCCAAAGGACCTTAGAAAGCCAATGAACGGTGGCCTCTTGTTCCATAGCTCATAAGGGGTTTTTCCATGTGGCTTAACTACAAGAACCCTGTTCTGCACATAGCATGCAGTGCTGACTGCCTCTGCCCAGAATGTTAGAGGCAGCTTTGAATCAGCTAACATGGTCCGAGCAGCCTCAATAAGTGTCTTGTTCCTCCTCTCAGCAACATCATTTTGTTGAGGAGTTCTAGGAGCACTATATTGTCTGGCAATCCCTTTTGAGTTACAGAATGAGTCAAGAACTTGATTCTTAAACTCAGTCCCTTGATCACTTCTAATTATTTTAATCTTGTGATGAATTTGATTTTCTATTTTAAGAATAAAAGATTTTAAAGTTTCAGCAGTTTCATCTTTAGTTCTTAAAAAGAATACCCATGTAAATTTTGAAAAATCATCAACAATCACAAGGCAATATGATTTCCTTCCAATGCTCATTAGACTTGTGGGACCAAATAGATCCATGTGCAATAAGTGTAATGGAGTGGTGATAGAGTTAACAACTTTGGATCTATGAGATGCCCTGTGTTGCTTCCCTTTCAGGCATGCAACACAGTTATCTTTGCAGAAAAATTCCTTTTTAGGCAAACCATGTACCAAGTTATTTTTAGCCAATTTATTCATTGTTTTAAAATTCACATGACATATTCGTTTATGCCATAGTGTTGACTCATCACCATCAGCTTTGGAAAGAAAGCATGACACTTCACCTATTGGGGAAGCATTGTTCATATCAAGCTTGTACATATCCTCTTTCCTCGGAGATCTAAGAAGCACAAATTCCTGAGAAATTGTCATCCCGGGTTTGAGGATAATGCACTCATGTTCTGTGAAGAGCATTTGATGCTTTTGATCACAAAACTGAGAAACACTTAACAGGTTGTGTTCAAGCTGTTTGACAAAGTGACTTTGTCAACTTTTAATTTTCCATTGGATATAGTTCCTCTGCCAGAAATATATCATCCGGCCTCACCTCCAAACTGGACATGACCTCCATCAAAATGTTGGAATTGTTGAAGGAGATATTTGTTCTCTGTCATGTGCTTGGAGCATCCACTATCCACAATCCATACATTGTTATTCTTATCATATGGATGTCCCTTATTGTCATCTGTTCCAGCCATGAGTGCTTGAGCAGGAGTCACATCTTGTACCATAAAGCTCCAGCCAACTTCTTGAGCCATAGCAGCTGTCTCAGTTGACTTTCCAGTAGCCTTTTGTGTAGAGGGATGTGTGAAGGCCTGTGGGGTTCCCGAATTTGACTTGGGAGCCTTGCATTCCCTGGCAAAGTGACCAAGTTGGTTACAGTTGTAACATTTGTCCTTAGTCTTGTCAAACCCAAATTTGTTGTTGGTTAGGTTCCGGGGAAATTGCCTTCCAGTTCTCTAGAAGAACTTCTTCACTCTATAGGTTAACAGAGCCATTTGTTGGACTATGTCCATATACTCCACATCATCTGGGCTGAAACACTCTAGATCATCAAAGCAGTACTGATAATCACTAGAGTGCCCATTTCCTGAGACAAAGGCACAACTGTCCTGAAAAGAACTTTGCTGAGCCTGTTGAGATCTTGGAGTCTCAGGGAATGTAATGTATGGCCCAGAAGAACAGGATGGTTGATGGGTGTATGTCAGGTACTGTTGAGGTTGAGGGGGTCCTGAGCCTTCAGCAACCATTAAGGCGTTGCTAGCAGGAAGACTCAAGGGTCTGCTTGTCTGATGGCCTCTCTTGCTCTCCATCTCTAAACGGTATCCATCAAGGATGCTATAAAGTTCAGTCATGGTGAGGGTGTTCAGATTTTCTGTCCTCTTGATAGAGACACAGTAGAACGTCCACTCATTAGGGAGTGCACTCATGAACTTTTTTGTGAGATCTCTTAGTTCAAGGGCAATTCCCACAGACTGAAGAGAGGAAATAAGATCCATATACCTGAAGTATTGCTAGCTGAGGGTCTCTCCGGCAATGTAAGTGAAGTTCTCGAACTGTTGCTTCAGGGAATCTTTCTTGGAGTCATTGGAGCTGGAGTACATCTGAGCAAATGCATCAAACAGTTCTTTGGCTGACTTGCAATGCTCAAACCCCACCATGATGGAGTTGGGTATAGCAGTCATTAGAACCGTCATGGCATTGCTGTCAATGTTCAGCTTCTTCCGGTCCTCATCAGAGTAGTCTTCAACAGCCTTCTCTATCATGGCATCGTTTCCACCTGGTGCTGCCACCTTTGGTTTGTTAAGGCCATTGACAATAGATTGCCACATTTTGCTGTCTTGACACCTGATGAAGCCTTCCATGCGTCTGCTCCATGATCTAAAGTTTTCAGGGGTGATGATGGGTGCTTTAGTCATCGTCCCCATCTCTACTTCAGATTTTTGGTTGAGGGCCATTTTGAGTGTGATGTAAGGAGGAGTGAAAAACAAGTTGATTTGGATGGTAAGATCTCACAATCAAGAGCCTAAAAAGCTCTGATACCAATTGCAGGATCGGTTTTTGTCACTTTAACACTTAGTTTTTCTCTCAAACTCACTTGAACACACTCGGATCAGATGATGAAGCAGAATCCCTTTCTAAGAGTTGATAATAATATACTAAGTAGCAAAGAACACAAAGAAATAATTTTCAAGGTACTTGTATATATTACTTCTCAACTCAAAGTATTACTAGACTCTTACAAGCATATTACATGAGTTACAATGAAACTATATATACTAGATCCTACAGCCGGATATACTTTGATACCAGCTGGAAACCTATGACGAAAGCATATACTACAATGCTAAAGTTAAGGTATCTTAGATAAAGTATTATCTAAGATATGGTAGTCATGACATGTCCATGACTTACCTTTTGTCACCAACTAAAGTTGGCAACTGTACTAACTGATAAAGGTGAACAGTGGAATAAAGTATGGTCAACTACATGGCTTTAGAGAAAACGTCATGCAATATATCAGAGGTCTGTAGCGGAGTGTCAGAGAGACCATACTTATGTCCACTGGTTTATAGTAGTGTCTTCCGAAGGTTAGTTGGCTTCGGAAGAACAAGTTCTTCCGAAGCCACTTATACTTCGGAAGAGGCTACTTCTTCCGAAGCTTGAGGACTTCTTCATATCTTCATACTTCGGAAGTTGACCTCTTGATTTCTTCTAAGTCTTGAACTTCGGAAGAGAATACTTTGTCTTCGGAAGTTGGAGTTTTTCCTTCGGAAGATGATCTTGCACTTTGTCTTCGGAAGAACTCCATTTCCTTCGGAAGTTCCACACTTAGCTTCGGAAGTCCTTTATTAGTTGTACCAAAATAGTCTAAGTGATTTGGTTTTGGTTGCACCAGCCTTTCTAGATCCAACAAGATACAACCATGACAAACAGATAGGAACAGAGTAAGCACAATATAAATTCACATAATTAGGCTATGTATACAAACTCCATTGGCAAAAGCAGAATCAGACAAGCAGCCCTCAAGCATCCTATCAAGCATTGCCACATTTCACAGATGCTATTGATAGTCAACTCGTCAATTATTACCAGTCACATCCCGTTTTAGAAAACAGTTAAGAGAAACTCACATGTTCAGCAGTTTCCCAATAGTAAATAACCTTTCCTAGTACAATCTGATAATATCTCTAGGTCTTGATACAGTTTAAGTAATCCTACGTTAGGTAATGATATAAGTAACTAGTTATTGTCATGGTTGGATATTGGTTTACACTACCTTGTTTAAACATGGATGATCAGTCCATGCCTAAGTAAGGCAAGGCTACCCAATACCCACCCCTAACAATAACCCTAATGCCTAAAAATAATAATACTAATAATACTAAAACTACTCCTAATAACAATAATAATCTAAAATTAATAATAATTAGCTTGACATAAACTTAAACGAGAATATACCTTAAAACTATCTACAGCAATTTGATGTAGAGTCTAACTACTCTCGCTCCTACCCGAGCTCTAAAAACGACTAATAACAACACCTAATGGGGTATCGATTACTAGAGATTCTCATAATACTAAAGCGTTCTCAAGAAAACTTATAATCTAAATTCAACCAGCAGACGTAAAATTGACGTGCCTGCCTGCTAGCTTAAATTATTTTTTAATAATATTATTATTATATCATTATAATTAATTCAGCTAATAATATTATTATTATATCATTATAATTAATTCAGCTGCTTATTTCGTTTTTCTCTTATAACTTTTTATATATAACGTATTATAAAATTTCAAATATGTCGTTGAGACGAGCTTATTTTTCTCTACGAGTCAACCCAAGTTTCGTTAAAAACGAAGCACGTTTAAATATAATATATATATATATATATATATATATATATATATATATATATATATATATATATATATCTATATATATATATATATATATATATATATATATATATATATATATATATATATATATATCTATATATATATATATCTATATATATATATATATATATATATATATATATATATATATATATAAACAGTCTCTTACGACACTAAAACTCGTCTAAAGCTTAAAATTTAAAACAGTCATTTCACTCATTATTTACTCGTTAACAATATACAACATATAAAGTTCATATTTCTTTTAAAAGACCCTGGAAACCGGGGATGTTACAAAAACTGAAGCACTTTATCGGATTCTATACTATCTTTTTGCTTTTCGAATGCAACATGTACATATTATTCTTGTTTAAGTAAGTCCTCACCTTTTTGGTGTGGTTTTTAACATCACTAATATTTTTATGTTTAAAAATCTTTTATTTTTATTCCAACCATTAAAACCTTCATTCATAAATGCATATTTTTGATACTTTCCTTAAACAAATAACAAAACAAACAATATGCTCTACCCATTTTCACACTCTATTTAAGCATCTTCGTATTGCTTAAACCATTTGGGACGAAATTGTCTAGATTTTCCACTAAAATCTAGTAGCGAAAACTCATGCCTAGTAGGTTGACATGGACCTTTAATCAAGCATGTTCTTCTAATTTCATCTTTTGATTAGGGTAATTAGATTAGATTGGTTTTCTTTCCGAAGGATCCCATGAAAATCATCTAAATCAATTCTAGTTACTATTACTTGATGAAGAAGCAGCATTTGATGTTTTCTTTTCACAACAAATGAACCTCTTCTTAATTGAATCAAAACAAATTTGGCAAATTAAAAAGAAGTATACAGCAATCCCTGATTGTTTAAATGGTCGTGTGCATAAACAGATTACTTATATTGATGAAAAAGGAACTTCCAGGACTACGATGGCCTGGGTTCCCCTTTCTAACTAATTTGTTAATGAGTACAGGAACAATTCAGGAGGACTGTTAGTAATCCGGTTTACTGACAGAGATTGTTCCTAATTCAAATTTGAGGCGGAACAAACAGGTTAAGGTCATGGTATTTTATCCACACTCTGGATTTTTATCTGCACAATCACAGTTCTCGATTCACAGTCACTACATATTTCTTGATCATTCATTTCTTATCTTGATATCAGTGTAGTTTGGAAGATCTTCTTTGGTAAATTTCTATTTTTGCATAGTTTTATAAAAATATAAAAAATAAATAAAAATATAAAAAATATACAAAAAAAACAAAAAACAAGGGGTTTGCAAAAATAAAATTTAGGGGGAGAGTATAATAAGACTCAATAAAAATAATAAAAAGAGAACTGAGAACTTGAGTCGAGATGACGGGAAATGATTGTATATCTTCTGGATATGCTTGTTGGTGCATGACTGGCGTCTAAAATGAGAAATGATCATAGCTGATGTTGTTATCTGATTTACATCTTATTTTTAATTGCAAATAAAAGAAAAACAAACAGACTCTTTAATGATATGCTTGGTAGACTCAGCCTGAAGAATAAAGTAGACAGCAGCATAATGATTTAAATTAAAATATATGCTTAAGGATGTCTGGATTCATGCAATCATTTTGGCCTGCACGAAAACTGAGTCCTGACAAAAATTGGATTAAGAATTGATCTTTCACCCACCATGATACAAATCATATAAGCCATATATTTGAGACATGATTGGTGTATTATGTGTCTTGTGTTTGTGCTAATCTCCTCTGTTGTACCGAGGTACTGACCTGGAGTGATGATCTCCTTTGCTTTACGATAGTACTGACCTGGAGCTCTCATCGGCACATGATTAAATGGTCATCTCCTTTGTTATACGTGAGTATAGACCTGGAGCTCTCACCATTTTGGTTTAAGCAGTGTCAAATCATCTAAATGATGAATTCATCACAGAATGTAATATTCTGTTGACAATCACTTGCACACTAATACACACGTCCTGCTCTATAAAGATCGTAACAAAATTCAATAAATCCTGAGGTTGGGTGAGGGTTTTTGCCAAATGATTGTGGGGTCCTAGCATTCTGAAGTATTTAATTAAACCTTAACGAATCATCTGCTGCTTGTTGAAAAAGATAGGGCATGAGTTTAAGTGGACAAACATATCAGCAATCGTTATTGATCTGTTTGAAAATTTCAAAAATCATTCAAAGACTGTGATTGATTAGATTCAGTTATCAGTGTGATCTCATTGTTTGTCGATGATTAAATTCATCTTTGTGCTAAAGTATATCTTGAGGATATGATCTCATCATCAATTCAGTTCTCGGTTATAAAAAAATAGATAAAAAAACATATGTGATTGATCTAGTAACAGGTTTGAACCGACGAACACTCAAACAGGTTTCAACTCGGTCCGGTTCCCAAACCGATTTCAACTCGGTCTGGTTTCTATACCGGTTTCAATATTTTTGACTGGGGTAAGTTTTTATATTATTTTACCGCCTTAAGCTAGTACAAATATGTAGTGGATGTTTTTGTTAGATCACAACTTAAAAACAACTCTTTATTTTCTAAATTCCCAAAAATGCTCGATACTCTCATATGTTCATGAAGGGGAAAAGATCTCAAATATTAGGACTTGTAATCTTTTTGTGTTTCAAGTATCCAAGTACTAAATAAATAAAATAAGTGAATTTTTAGTTATATTGTTTCTATTTAACTTTAAATTTTTTAGTACAACCAACATAATAAAAAATAAAACCTGCTTTTCCGGACCAGTTTGAATCTGAGCTGGTTGGGAACCGACCCAAACTGGTTGCTACAGGGTTTGGATTTTCCTCTCTGAAGCCTGTTTGGATCCCAACCCAATTTTGGCTACTAATCGGTTTTGGCTAGCGTCGACAAAAGCGGTTCGTAATTAAACCCGCAACGGTTAAAAAAAACTGGTTTGTACACCTCGAAATATTAGCAAGAGAAAAGGTATTTGTGAGTGGCTAATTGTAAAGTTGGTATTCAAACATTTATGTGATCGCTAGAAGTGGTGATTCTAAAGTGAGATATCTCTCAAGATAAAAGAAGTTGGTGATTCAAAACAAAGAGTGATTAGGAAGAAGCTATTGGTGATTACTACTAAACATTTACGAGATGTTAAAAAAGTGATCACTATAAAAAAGTTATCACTATCTTGCTGGTGAGAAGTGGTAACCATGATCTCCACCTAATCAGAAAGAACTGTAATGTGTTTGACATTTCTTCCACTTTATGTTTTGCATGTTGGAATTAATATTTGTTAATTCACATAAAAAAAGTCAAAGTCAGATCCTATATGAGCGGAGTTTTAGTTTTATTAAGAGTCTTTTTAGTTATTATTTAGTTAGTATGTTTTTCTAGTTATTTAGTTTGATGTTTATCAAGTTGTTTTAATTCCTAGAAGATAGGAGTATAAGTCATAGTAGGATTTGTTTTGTTTAGTATAAATAGGGTTGTTTGGTTGATGGTTAAGATATCAAATATTAAGTTTTCTTTAATAAAAGTCTTGATCAACAATGTTTGTGATCAAATAGTTTTTGTTCTTCATCCTTTTCAACCTGTGTTTTGTTACGTTTTTGTTCGTTTGGAGATCATTGGTCCTTCAATTGGTATAAGAGCTATACCAAGGTCTTGATCTGGGTGCAAAAGCAGCAAAAGAAAGGTTGTTTGTGTTCTGTTCTGGCAGAGAACAACAGCAGCAAGAAAACAGAATGCTTTCTGTTTAAACACAGAAGCAACAAGAAGAAAGTTGGATTCAAATCCTTGAATCCATGTGAAACGAAGAAAGAAAGAAAGAGAAAGAAGAAAGCAAGAAGAAAGAAATAGAAAGAAGAAAGCAGGAAGAAAGAAGAGAAAGAAGAAAATAAGAAAGTATAAGAAAGAAAGAAAGTAAGTAAGTAAGAAAGCAAGCAAGCAAGAAGAAAGAAAGTAAGAAAAGCAAGAAGAAAGAAAGTACGAAAGAAAGCAAGAAGAAAGAAAGAAGAAAACAAGCAAGCAAGCAAGTAAGTAAGTAAGAAAGAAAGAAAGAAGAGAAAGTGAGAAAAAAGAAAGCAAGTTTAGAAGAAAAGTAAGCAAGCAATAAAAGAATGGCAGACCAACCAATTATACCGGCAAGAGAGCAAGGCAACATTCCATTGCAGTGTCCTAAATTGACATCCACCAATTATACAAGTTGGTCAATCATGGTGGAATCAATTTTGCAAGCGTATGGGTTATGGGAGGAGATTGATCCAGTAACAAGGGCGGTAGTTGAACGTGGAAAGAATCTGATGGCTAGAGCTTTTATTTTCCAAACGTTGCCTGAGGATGTTCTACTTCAGGTTTCAAAACATAAGGATGCAAAGGATGTTTGGGAATCAATTAGGGTTCGACATCAAGGAGCAGAGAGAGTGCAGAAAGCTCGATTACAAACCCTAAGGAGCGAGATGGAGATGTTGAAGATGAAAGAAAGTGCAATGGTGGATGATTTTCAAGCATAGCGGCTAATTTAAAAGCCTTGGTTCAAGCCTTGAAGATGAAGTGATTGTTTGTAAGTCTCAACTCGGTTCCAAAGAAGTTCCCACCTATCGTGGCATCTATGGAGCAATACTCAGAACTTTAAGATATGTCTTTTGAGGAAGCAGTGGGAAGGATAAAAGCTTATGAGGAATGCCTCAAAAGTCACGATGAACCAGAAGAGAATGATCAAGGTAAACTTCTACTAGCAAGTTCAAGTAATCAAAAAATTATTGATTTAGAAAGTTGGCATCATGAAAAAGGACGATGTGATGGTAATCAAAGCCGTGGTAGGGGTCAAGGAAGAGGCTTTGGTAGAGGAGAAAGAAGACGTGGTAGAGGAGAAAGAGGACGTGGAAGAGGTCGAGGAAACATAGATAAGAGCGAATTCAGGTGTTTTGAATGTGGTGAATTTGGTCACTTTGCATATGAGTGTACCAAGTGGAAGGATAAAGAGGATGATAAGAAAGATATAGCTCATTTTGTTCAATATGAGAAAATACCAGCATTATTGTGAAAAAACAAAGATTAAGGGGGTGATTGTTGGAATTAATCTTTGTTAATTCACATAAAAAAAGTCAATGTCAGATCCTATATGGGTGGAGTTTTAGTTATATTAAGAGTTTTTTAGTTATTATTTAGTTAGTATGTTTATCTAGTTATTTAGTTCGATGTTTATCAAGTTGTTTTAATTCCTAGAAGATAGGAGTATGAGTCATAGTAGGATTTGTTTTGTTTAGTATAAATAGGGTTGTTTGGTTGATGGTTAAGATATCAAATATTTAGTTTTCTTTAATAAAAGTCTTGATCAACAATGTTTGTGATCAAATAGTTTTTGTTCTTCATCCTTTTCAACCTGCGTTTTGTTACGTTTTTGTTCGTTTGGAGATCGTTGGGCCTTCAATTGGTATCAGAGCTATACCAAGCTCTTGATCTGGGTGCAAAAGCAGCAAAAGAAAGGTTGTTCGTGTTCTGTTCTGGCAGAGAACAACAGCAGCAAGAAAACAGAATGCTTTCTGTTTAAACACAGAAGCAACAAGAAGAAAGTTGGATTCAAATCCTTGAATCCATGTGAAACTAAGAAAGAAAGAGAAAGAAGAAAGAAGGAAGAAAGAAAGAGAAAGAAGAAAGCAGGAAGAAAGAAAGAGAAAGAAGAAAAGAAGAAAGTATAAGAAAGAAAGAAAGAAAGAAAGTAAGTAAGAAAGAAAGAAAGCAAGAAGAAAGAAAGAAAGTAAGAAAAGCAAGAAGAAAGAAAGTAAGAAAGAAAGCAAGAAGAAAGAAAGAAGAAAGCAAGCAAGCAAGCAAGCAAGAAAGAAAGAAAGAAAGAAAGAAAGAAAGAAGAGAAAGTGAGAAAAAAGAAAGCAAGTTTAGAAGAAAAGTAAGCAAGCAAGAAAAGAATGGCAGACCAACCAATTATACCGGCAAGAGAGCAAGGCAACATTCCATTGCAGTGTCCTAAATTGACATCCACCAATTATACAAGTTGATCAATCATGGTGGAATCAATTTTGCAAGCGTATGGGTTATGGGAGGCGATTGATCCAGTAACAGGGGCGGCAGTTGAACGTAGAAAGAATCTGATGGCTAGAGCTTTTATTTTCCAAACGTTGCCTGAGGATGTTCTACTTCAGGTTTCAAAACATAAGGATGCAAAGGATGTTTGGGAATCAATTAGGGTTCGACATCTAGGAGCAGAGAGAGTGCAGAAAGCTCGATTACAAACCCTAAGGAGCGAGATGGAGATGTTGAAGATGAAAGAAAGTGAAACGGTGGATGATTTTTCTAGTAAGTTAATTGGCATAGCGGCTAAGTTTAAAAGCCTTGGTTCAAGCCTTGAAGATGAAGTGATTGTGCGTAAGTTGCTCAACTCGGTTCTAAAGAAGTTCCTACCTATCGTGGCATCTATGGAGCAATACTCAGAACTTGAAGATATGTCTTTTGAGGAAGCAGTTGGAAGGATAAAAGCTTATAAGGAACGCCTCAAAAGCCACGATGAACCAGAAGAGAATGATCAAGGTAAACTTCTACTAGCAAGTTCAAGTAATCAAAAGGTTATTGATTTAGAAAGTTGGCATCATGAAAAAAGACGATGTGATGGTAATCAAAGCCGTGGTAGGGGTCAAGGAAGAGGCTATGGTAGAGGAGAAAAAGGACGTGGTAGAGGAGAAAGAGGACGTGGAAGAGGTCGAGGAAACAGAGAAAAGAGCGAATTCAGGTGTTTTGAATGTGGTGTATTTGGTCACTTTGTATATGAGTGTACCAAGTGAAAGGATAAAGAGGATGATAAGAAAGATATAACTCATTTTGTTCAATATGAGGAAAGACCAGCATTATTATGAAAAAATAAAGATTAAGGGGGTGATTGTTGGAATTAATCTTTGTTAATTCACATAAAAAAAGTCAAAGTCAGATCCTATATGGGTGGAGTTTTAGTTTTATTAAGAGTCTTTTAGTTATTATTTAGTTAGTATGTTTATCTAGTTATTTAGTTCAATGTTTATCAAATTGTTTTAATTCCCAGAAGATAGGAGTATGAGTCATAGTAGGATTTGTTTTGTTTAGTATAAATAGGGTTGTTTGGTTGATGGTTAAGATATCAAATATTTAGTTTTCTTTAATAAAAGTCTTGATCAACAATGTTTGTGATCAAATAGTTTTTGTTCTTCATCCTTTTCAACCTGCGTTTTGTTACGTTTTTGTTCGTTTGGAGATCGTTGGGCCCTTATTGCAACAGACGAAATTTGTTAAATAAATACGATTTTACAAATAATGATACAATTTAAGATATAACATAATTCAATCCCCTACCACACATAGAATTCTAGTTTTATTTTCAGGGTTAGTTATACAAAATATATCTACCCTAAGATGTACTTACAGTACATGTAACAAAACATTCTTGTGTATCAATACTCTCCTTTCATTCCAGATGTCTTAATAAAATTTCAAATAAACGTTTACAAAGTGACAGGTAAACGATTACGCCACAACCCCCATTTGGATAGCAAATAACTATTCACAACCTGCTGAACCCTATTCACGACCCCTAAACCCTGCATTTGTGACTATCCAATTTAATGTGTTATATAATATGTCAAGCTAAAGTCATTCTATGTTTTAGTAAATTACTTAGAAAAAAATGCATCTAAATTTAAATGCATTTGTTCAACTATAAACATGCTTGATCATTTTACGAACAACCACCTAATATGAAGTCAATTCTCGTACACTAATACTATCAATGGGGATTTGAGAGAGGACAAACACATTAACTAGAAACTAGAAAGCACCATCATTAACATTCCAAGAAATTCGTAAACAGGATCCTAAAAGATACTTAATTTTGAAGCCCAAGTAGAAACATGCTCCAAAAGTCAACATTTGTCTGGTGGTTAGATACAAGTACTTGACCCGTTCGGGTGCTCCGTATTCAGATTCAAATCAACAATTCCTATTGAACCTGAAACTTACCATTGTCAAAAGACTTCTATCTTGGAGTAGATCTTCCTTTTGGAGTAACTTGCATTGGGTACTGTAAAAATTCAAAAAGATTCATTAACATGTTTGACTGCTAAAATTAAAAAATATTAACATAAAAAAGCATGTTAAAAGTTCCACATTTAATGCACAAAACCTTCTAAATCATTATCTGAAAAAAGAATTAGATTCTCCCTTAAATAATAAAAATTTTGTATTTATACTTGACACAATATATTTCAAAAATACAAAAAATTTGGACGAGTGTTTCAGTTCAACTCGGCCATAACCCATAGCATGAATTACTCATTTTGTCTGTGGTTAACTTGCCAAACCTGCCCATTTGCCACCTTTACTATTCGTGTTTCCTTTTCAAAATGTTTGGAAATAGACTAAACAAAACGTATGAACAGATATTACCGGCATCGTATATGGAGAACTTTGTGCCATGAAACCAAGAAACTCTTGCTTCTTGACTTCAAAACTGTACTTCACATGGGCTAACATGGCTTCTTCCCTTTGTATATCTTCCATCATTCTTTCTCTTTTCCATTTTAGCTCCTTCATTTCCTTTTCAACTTCGATGTAGGCCTCAGGCAGATAAGAAACACCGGATGTTATTGGGAATTTAACATCAATCTCTTCCCTAAACAAGATAATTTAGCAGATTTTAATTTAAACAGGCAGATAATTACAAGAAACATGACATTTTGAAACAAGAGCATCAAGAGTTTTTGCTCTCATCCAACAAGACATCTTATTCTTATATAATCAATTTGCCATTAACACTTAAAAGACTAATTATTTAATTAGATAACTTCAAACTTCATAAGCAGAAACAAATGTTATCTCCTACAACCTATTTTATGAACACCTAATGAACACCTAATTATCTTAATCTGATCATTCAAGATCACATAATCACTTTAGTAACTTAGAATTCAAGATATTAGTAGCAATATTTAACTTACCGAGTGCCCAGGCAATATACACCATTACCCTTAATCATCCCTCCATCCAATGAGATGGCTCCATCATATATGCAAGGAAGGGCTTGAAGCATTTCTGTCCTCGTTTTATAAACTTGCAGCCTCGAGAAGAGAGTATAAAAAAGAGTCTCTCTTAAACCATTTCCATCATGCGTGAGATAGAACAAATTTGAATCCTCAATATGAATCATATTCACAGCAAACCCAATAAACCCTGCTGGAGTTTCACCATTTGGTAATCTTGGTTTGGGAAGATCAAGCCTTTTTTGCGGATCATTAGGCATAAACTCACCAACATAAGGCCTAAATTCATACTCGTAAACAGAAAAAAGGCCGAAAGCATCAGAAAATACACAAAGAATAATTCTCCAACCAAAAGATTTCACAAGACTAGGTAGCGAAATGGGCTGGTCAGTCAGGTTGGGTGACGGTGCAAACGTGCAACTTTTTGGAACATGCCAAATCAAACCAGGTCGGTTTGGGTTGGCCCAAAACAATTTTTGTCCAAAGCATTTTATAAGTAACTATGTGCCAGTTATGATTAAAAAAACTTAATATAATCTAATTTTTTACTAAAATGATTCTGGAGGCTTTATGAATTAAAACACATTGTCTGACTTTTGTTTGACCCATCCAGCCCATTGACTCTGTCCTTAAGTTATTATTATTGACACCGTATACTAGATGGAGATACTGCCACCAGTAAATTAAACAAAAAGAAACATGTACCTCATATTTTCAAGACAGATAACATTAAATCGTCCCTCCAAAGACTGTCCTATGGCAGTTCCAAGACCGTAAAGACCAGAAGTTTTGTTTATAGAACCACCTTTATCATAAGTTACCAAAGCTTTAATACCATCATATGTTATGCAAACTAACGACAGCATATTTTCCAGCCCAAGGTACTCGGAAAGAAGCCTGCTCTCCATAAAATTAAGTAAATCAATGGCAAGACTTCTTGAAACCTATCATTAATCAAATAACAAGCCCAAATAACAGTGCAAGAGACAAAATTCTGATAGGCAAATTATGAGAAAACATATATAGATCAAAGCAGATCACATCTAGTAATGCACTAGTGTTCATTTTATTGTTACTCCATATCAAGGTGTTATGGTTGGCTTTAACAGTGGAAATTTTAAACAGTTTACCTAAGATGGGTCGACTTGGGCTGTATCTCATATCAAATGAGTAAAGTTTATAGACTTGAGAGTTAATTTCAATTTTGCTCCCTAAGGTTTGCCTAAAGTAACCATTATCCTACAAAAGATTAAAAATATCAATTTACCTTCAAAAGTTTCATATGTTGTTATGATTTCACTCCAAAAGTTTCATTGATTTGAATAAAGTTGAAAAAACTAATGAAACTTTTGGACTAAAATTGAAACAATTTATGAAACTTTTGGAGGTAAATTGATGTATCGAATCTTTTGGAGGAAAATGGTTATTTTTAACAAACCTCAAGGAGTAAAATTGAACTTAACTCTAGACTTGATTATAACCGCAACAGGACAGTTGGATCAAAAGTAACCCAAAGTGTATTTAAATACTTACAACCTCTTAAATCAGTTAATACAAAAAATAGATCAGCATTTTGAAAAAACATCTTCTTAAAATACATTAACTATGTATAAAACTTATGAAAAAAGAACAAAAATTTGCTTGCTGGTCAACCCAACTAACTTGTTCAGCTTTGACCCATGTTACCAAAATACCATTTCTGACCAGCACTCATTTCGACTGGTTACCCAATCTTAATTATGATTATCTACTTAACCAAAAACTATATTCATGATTCAAAAAGGCAAACACCATTCCCAGCTAGAAAATTATGTGCAAAAACCCAATTTAAATCTAAGATGATGCAAATGGCAAACAATGTAAAATATAAACCAAGCAATATAAACTGTATGCATATACAGCAGGAGGAAAAGGTAAAAGAAAAGACTGAAAAATCAAACTAACCAGCTAAGGTTATCATCATTAACTTTCCCAAGAGTAGCAACAACTCCAAGAATATCTTTAATATGAGCAGCCTGATTTCTATGACGCTTCAGCTGGAAAAAAACGGCAGCAGCTGATTTCTCATGTTTCATAATATTTCCAATTGTTGCCTCTTCACTATGCATGTGTGAAACGTCCCCATCTTCGATCTTAGGTGCAGTTGAAGAATGATACTTGCCCAAAGTAACTAAGAGAAAAGAATATATACCACCAGAAACATAAACCATACTGAACAAACAATAATTATTCAATTAATAAGGCAATGATAAGTATACCTTGCTTATCTGTAATTTCATCATCTAATCTGTTCTTATGCGTCCTTAAAAATTTAATGTTTTCTTCATGCTGTTTAATCTTCTTTCCCAGCAACAGCATATCGTCTTCAAGTTTCTGCAAAGATTAACAAACAGCTCAAGTTCAATACTCTACCCAAAAAGAAACTTAGCAATTAGTATGCTTTAAAGTAGCATTGACCACCTTAGAAGGATTAACAATTGATTCTGCTTGAGAGAATGTGCCATTGTCTGCTCCATGATTTGCAGCATTAGATGAGTCATTTTGACCTACATAGTTCATTGCTGGTGGAACTTGTACGCTTAACGCAGCTGGACGTATTGGCATCTGAAAATTTTGACACAATAAGTTTGTAAAGCGAAGCATAATGTGAATCATGTTCTGAACAATATGGCAACCGATCATATAAACTTTACAACTGAACAATCAAGAATCAAAAAAGATCAAAATTCTACAGAGACTAGGTTAAATTTATGCAGATTATAACAATTTTACAATTGAATAATCAAGAATCAAACAAAACCAAAACTCTAAAGAGGTTAGGTTAAATTTACGTTTCAAAATTCAAATTAAACCCAACCACTAGGTAATTAGCATGTATGTTCATTCAGGATCATACCCATTTGGTACATTCTCCCCCAGCTTCATAAAAACCCTTTCTTGAACTAACCAATTGCAATGTACCAACATCAGCAATACAAATAAACATAGAGAAGACGATACGAAGCATGCACACCAATACCTTCAACTTTCGTACACAAATATGCACATGAGGGTTTAGTTTCATCACAAAACTTCAATTGAAGTCCAAAATTACATGAAACGGGTAAAAAAGACAAAGGAAAACCGATTTTGTTTGAAAACAACACTTCAGACCTTCAGTAATTTCAAAATTAGAAGCAAGAACAAGAAATGCAAAACCCTAATGTAAATCGATACCTGTTGACTGGAGGAATACATGGTGTTGGAAGCAAATTAAAGTTTCGATCAGATTGAACAGCGAGCTAACACAACCCCAAATTGACTACTGCAATGACCTGTGAGTGTGATGCAAGCTTTGGATTCTTCAGTTCGAATCGATGGTTGAAGGAATCGTGAAGAACATGATTGTTGGAGCTCACTTTTTGATTGTAAAAGTTTTAATATTCTATGAGCCTAAACATTGTTGTCTTTTTAAGAGGGTTCATAATATTTGAGAGGGTTCATAATTTTTTAAGAGGATTCTATGAGTCTAAACATTGCTGTCTTTTTAATATTTTAAGGAATTTTTTTATTAATAGGGTAATTTTAGGAATTTTTTTAACTTTTGGGGTTAAAAAAAATATATACATTAGGGGTACCCGCCGGTGCCACCGGCGGGTTCTCCCCTCCATCAATGCTGTCTGACTGTCTGACCATGACCTGTCTGACCATGACCGACATCGAACCAAGAACCCGCCAGTGGGAATGGCGGGTAGGTGGTTAGGGTTTTGACCGCACTAATTCGTCCCCTATCAGCATTAAATACACATTAAAAAAAAATTTCTATTATATAAACCACTAAACTCTCATTCCAAATTCCAAACTTTACTCTTCACAATACACACTAAACTCTCATTCCAAATTCTTTATTTCTTAACAAACTCAAAGATTTTATTCCATGGCGAATTGGGGTGTTACATCGGGTCCTTTGAATACGGAATTGTTATTTTTGGTTGGTGAGCATAGAGCTGCTCACTATTTTCAGAATCCAGCGAGTGATGCCGGTATTTTGCGTCCTAGACGGGGGGATACCAATTTTTGGAGACTCATCAAACACAAGCCTATACCCAGTAATGTTATGCCTTATATAAGGATAGCGGGTTTTGGTGGTATTATAGATTGCGGTTACCTTAAGCTTGATGGTGGTTTGATTACGGCTTTGGTAGAGAGATGGCGGCCTGAAACCCACACGTTTCATTTACCTGTGGGAGAATGCACGGTAACCCTTCAAGATGTTCAAGTCTTATGGGGTTTACAAGTTGATGGTGATGCAATTACTGGCAGTGATGTGGCGATGAACAAAACTGAAATAATAGATTTGTTCGGGCGTTTGAGAGGTTGTTTTCTTGATCCCCATCATATAGAAGGTTTAAAAATAAATTTGGTTGCCATTTTAAAAGAAATTGAAAAAGATTTCCCTACAAAATGACTCTATTGAGCAATGCCAGTAGCGTGCTCGATTAATAATATTATACATGATTGGGGCGACTTTATTTCCCGATTCATCTTCCAACTGGATCCATGTTAATTTTTTAACACATGTTGAAGATTTAGAAGAGTGTGGCCAACTAAGTTGGGGGAGTGCTACTTTAGCATGGTTGTATAGACAGCTATGCAAGGCAACAAAAATAACAGCTACTGATGTTAGTGGACCGTTATTTTTGTTACAATTATGGGCTTGGGAAAGGCTACCTACCCTTTCTCCGATTAATGACTGTAATCTCGACCCTAATACACCATACGCATTACCATATGGTGCAAGGTATGTTACAATCATGTTTATTCTATTTTTTGAATTTATATTTATTAATTTTGTTTAACCAATATTTGTTTTGAATTATATTTAAAGATGGCTGGGAGGAAAACTTAGCTATATTTCAACCACTCCGAGGTGCTTGAGCGCATATAGATCATCTTTACATTCGTTGAATAATAACATGGTATTAATTTTTAATTATTATTAATCACGAAATGTATATCATGAAAAGTTTAACAATTTAAAGTTTGTTTTTTTATTAGTTTAACTGGAGGCCTTATGATGAAATTATATACTGTCTACCTGAGATTTGTAGAAGTGGTAATTTATGATGGAATAGTGATATATTTCTCATAGTTTGGAAATATATTGAGCCACACAATGCTAGCAGAGTAATGAGACAATTTGGGATGATTCAAACGATCCCTAGAAGGTTACTAATTTCACAGCAGGAATATGTTCGACTTCACAATATATCGCGTAAAGGGGGGAGAAATAGTAATTGGGTACAGAAACATATTGTGTATATCCAAGCGTGGCATAATCGACATGCTACTGTTGTGAATGGAACCTACACAAATTCCACTGTTGCTTCAGAAGAATACATGTGGTGGTATATGGATCGTACAGTTAGATTTGTAACGAACCCGGCCCATCAAGCCCAAAATCCTCATGGGTTCCAAAACGATGGACAAAATTTGGCAATGATGGTATTATAATAATAATAATAATAATAATAATAATAATAATAGTAATAATAATAATAATAATAATAATAATAATAATAATTATTATTATTATTATTATTATTATTATTATTATGATTATTATTATTATTATTGTTATTATTATTATTATTAACTTTTGTAGATGCAAGGAATGAGCTAGTTTTCTCAAATGGCTGGCAATTAAACGTTAGCAACTTGGCTAGCCAGTATTTGAATTTATCGCATGCTGATTATGGAGGTTATCTACCAGCTCATGTGATGGAAAATCCAGTTCATGTTCAACTTCCACCTGTCACTCAACGTTTACGTAGAAGGGGTAGAAGACAAGAACGAGGAATGATGGAAAATCCAGTTCATGTAGAAGAACAACAAAATATGAGCCCACAAAATATAGAGAACCAAAATTTTCACGTGGGGCAAGACTTTGGATCACCACAATTTACCCCTCCCTTTCAACATAACTTTTTTTATGAGGGTAATTCAAACAGTCATTTTCAAATGGACACCCAAAAATTTGGTGAGGCGGGTCCCTCATCTAATTACTCATCCCCGCAAACAAATTTTTTAAACCTTTTTGACAATGCTAGTCCATTACCATATTACCCTCAGTTCCAAGAGACTGGTGATGTTGTTGATCGGTTTTCAAATAATCCGTCAAACCGATTCGATTTAAATGATGAAGCAACCGAGACAGATGAAGAATCCGATGCTCCTAATCCTACTCAGCCTTCACAAGGATTTTAATTATTGTATTAATGTTATAATTATTGTATGGATGCTATGCAAGTTTTATCTATCAAATATTTTATCCAATTAGTCATGTTTATTTTATAAGGACAAACACAATAAACACAATAAACAATAACAAGTAGTTAATAAAAAAGATCAAACAATAACAAGTACTTAATAAAAAAGATCAAACACAATAACAATAACATGTATCCTACGGTTGTGAGTTTCGACACGTACTCATGTTATGACCCGGTTGTCTACATATGGAACATTTACGTACAACGGGTTCATCTGGATGATGACGAACATCCATCTCATTATGTATCCTACGGGTGCGTCTCCTACCTCGTTTTGTTGTAACCTTTGATGGGTCAGCTCTAATCCTCCAACTTGGGTCTGTCCGGTAATCAGGATGACGAAGTGGGTAAAAATGTCCACTATACTGTTTTTGATAAGCTGCAGTAGTGTATACCTCATGCACAGTGTAAAAAGGTGACACACCCCTTTGTCGGCAAACAGCAATCGCATGTGAGCACGGGAATCTTAGCATTTGCCATTTACCACAAGTGCATGTTCTATCATTGAACTCCACAGTATAAACATTTCCACCAGCTTGATTATTATTTATCTTTGACAACACCCTGTATCTTGCCTCGTGGTGATCAAAATCTGTTATAATATGTTGCTGCCCAATAAGATCACGGGATTCAAACAAACGCCATAAACGGGGGGTAAACCTGTGTTGCAAGATGTTGCAATTTCCTGGTGTTTTCTGTATTGCTCAACTGTTTTCTCAAACGTGCAATTAATAATGGCTATAATTGGCATAAGCCTTACTCCCCGCAGTGTGTTGTTAAAACTTTCAGAAATGTTTGTCGTTAGGTTACCCCAACGACGTTGATTTTTATCATGTACAATCGTCCATTATCTTTCTTTGATAGCTTTTAAATATTCCCAAGCTTCAGGCTTAAGACTTTGCATTTCAGCTACAAATAAATCATATAAATCATACTTCCTTTGTTGGGAGGTGCTTCCAATCAACCAACAAATCTTTTTTAAAGTAGACACCTTGAACTTGTGCATCATGTTACTACGCACGTGTCGAAGACAAAATCGATGAACCACATTGTTTACCATATCTTCAACATTTTGCATAGCGGTGATAATACCTTTATGTCTATCAGAAATAACGCACAATTTTTCCCCCTTCCAACAAAATCATGATGAACTCCAACATGGGACCATAAGTGCTGCAAAAACCAACTCCAACTATCTGTCGTTTCTTCGTCAGCGATGGCATAAGCTACAGGCACTACGTAGTTGTTTGCATTTTTAAAAACTGCAATTAACATCTTAGCTCGATACGATCCCTTCAAAAACGTACCATCAACAGATATCACAGGTTGACTATGCTTGAATGTGTTGATTACCGGACCAAATGCCCAAAACACATACTTAAACATATGATATTGAGATGAACTAATCGGATGATGTAACCATTCCACAATAACTTGGTTTGTTTCTTGTAGAGTATTGATGTACCTTGGAAGTTCTTCAAAATTATTGTCCCAAGTATCGTATATTATCTCAATGGCAGCCTTTCGAGCTCTCCACGCCTTATTATACGAAACATCAACATTCAACGTGTCTTTAATGTGTGCCTGAATTTGCTTGACTGGAAAAGTAAGGCCTTGGCAAAAGTGGATGATGCGATTTACAATATCTCTAGATTTCAAACCTCTGTTGTTGTTGCTAACAACACTACCAAAGCAATTGTGTGCATTGACACATCTAGATATTCTCCACATGTTGTGATGTTTAGGCTTGGTAGCGTACACAAACCAACTACATTGAGGACCAATGGGAAGATCACTGCTATAATTGGGGCTAGTTGTGTAGCATTTTGCTCTATATGCATCACTTTTAGTTTCAACAACAAACATTTCCCGGTTACGTGCAACATTCCATAATCGCACCGCATGCGTTAAATCATATTTTGATTTAAAGAACATGCCGACATGGATTTCTTTTGTTTCTTCATTCCATACATCCATGTAGTCTTCATCATCAAAATCAGTAGCTTCATAATCTTTTAATTCTCGGGGATCTTCAGAAAAGGTCATCTCCCCGTAAGAGATTCTTGATTAACCACAAAATTATGGTGCTCACTAATTTCATACCCATCTTCATTATCGGTTGATTCATCACATGACGGAACGGATTCGGAATCTTCACTTCTTTGTGAACCATCATCATCCGAGTTATCAAACCCTCCGTGTTCATCATCATTTAGATCAACATTTGATTGATGAGTTGAAATATACCCCATGTTAAAATTGCTTGACGGACCGGCTTGATGATCACGTGAACGTGCATTGCCTGGAAAGGTAGTAACTGTTTGTGTAGGTGATTCGGATACAGAAAACCCTCGTAGGAGATCCATACAATTTGATTGTTGGAGTGGCATTATTGGATCCAAAATTACGTGAATATTTCCAATGAAATTTTCCACATAATCTGCCAATTGATACAATACTTCAAGACTCGAGTCATTAAAAATTTCCGATGTTTGAGAAAAACCACCGTACGTGTAAAATAGTTTGAACCTCAGATTATAATATTCTCGTGAAAGTTGAAGATGATCGTAAATGAAATCAACAAACGAATCGTACGAAATTTTTTGAATAACAATAGTGGTACTTCTGGTAGAAGCATCACACATAACATTTCCGTTCACAAAAGAAACATCACCACCCCAGTATATTTGGATAAAATAAGGTCTAGACATGATGAAATTTGTTGGTATGAAAAGGTTTTCGTTTAAGTTGTTTGAGGATGGGTTATTAAGTGAAGATAATGTGGTTGTAGAAGGGTTTCGTTTTTGGTTTAACGATTCACAGGGGTTGATGGGTTGTAGAAGGGTTTCGTTTTGGAATGAGAGTTTAGTGGTTTATATAATAAATTTTTTTTTAATATGTATTGAATGTTGCGGTCAAAACCCTAACCACCTACCCGCCATTCACATTGGCGGGTTCTTGGTTCGGTCAAGGTTGGTCTCAGACATCATTGATAGACAGCATTGATGACAACATTGATGGAGGGGAGAACCCGCCGGTGGCACCGGCGGGTACCCCTAATGTATATATATTTTTTTTAACCCCAAAAGTTAAAAAAATTCCTAAAATTACCCTATTAATAAAAAAATTCATTTTTAAGAGTGGATGTGAGTACGATAAAAAGAATATATAATGATAAAGATATAAAAGAATTATTTAGTTAGAAAAATTAAAAAAAAAGTTTTATTGTAAATACGAGGATGTGGATGAGAAAACTAGTGTGAATTAGTGAGTAAATCCCATAAAATGTATTTTTATATTCCATATACAATCCTTGGTTAATTATCATGAAGAGTTAAATATGTTTTATATCCCTCAGGTTTTATAAAAATTATCATTTGAATCCAAAAGTTTAAAATTTTCCATTTATATTCAGAGGTTTTATAAAAATTGTCATTTGCATCTATTTAACCAATCCTAACAAACACCGTTAAGTTTTTCCGTAAGTTTCCTACATTAAGGGTATTTTAGTCAAAACAATTACAAAATAAAAAATCAACCCAGGTTTTTATGTGTTTAGTCTGTTTGATAATTGAAGTTCTGATTTGACTCTATGATAGTCTTTTGTTATTATGTTTTGTTAATGTATTATGGTTGGTAATCAAGCACTTTTGCCCGTTCTATTAAATCATAAATTTCTTTGGTTTAAAATTTAATTATGGTTACGGTGATCATGTTTTGTGATTATAATTTACGGACTTTTAATGTCATATTGTGCATTATTCTTATACTTTTGTGATGTTTATCTTTTATGATCATGATTCAAATAGTTTGTGTCATATGATTTGTTTGTTTATTTATATATATTTTTGTGGTGTATGTTTTATAAATTTAGAAATGAATTACTTTTAATTGGTTATCCTTATATTTTATTTTATCTAATAGAACGTCTAGAGATGCCTTTTTGATGACATGAAAGAAATGTCGATCTATCATTCCTGGTAATTCAAATCGCGATGGTGATTCCAAAAGGGACCGAACCCATAAAACTCTCACGTAGAGTTATTTTTTATTTGTAATTGTTTTGACTAAAATACCCCAAATTAGAAAACTTAACGGAAAAACTTAAAGGTGTTAATTAGGAATAGTTAAATGGATTCAAATGACAATTTTTAGTGAAACCTTTGGATGCAAATACAAAATTTAAACTTTTGGATTCAAATGATAATTTTTATAAAACCTCAGGGATGTAAAATGCATTTAAATCCTATCATAAACATCTTTAAGTTAAAATTTTTTTAACACTTTTAGGTTTTCTAGAGTCCGTTTGGTATGACATATAAAATTGACGAGAAAATAGAATAAAAAAATGAATGAAATAGATTAGTTTTTTATTATGTTTAGCTACCTTATGAGAATGAAATAAAATTTTACATTGTGATATTTGGTGGATATGGAAAGGCAAAGTAATGAAATATAGTAATGGTGGTGTTAGTGGTTGGTTGGTGGTGCTGATTGCTGATTGCTGGTGGTGGTTTTCTCAACATAAACACAAGCATTTGTTCTATATTTCACCGCACCTTAAACTTTATCATAATGTCAAACTTTCACCAACCATGAGCTTTAGAGATGATAAAATCGTGTAAATTCTCCCTTCACCTCCTATTATGTGTATTAACACAAATGTGAAATTTATAAAATTTGCTATAAAGCAGTATGAAGAATAGTATCCCATGATTTCAGAAACATGTACATGTAATTAAAACAACACTGTACCAGAGTATAGTCAAGTTTTAAAGTTTCAAGGGGGAAACACTAAGAAATAGATGGCACTAATCATATTTGGAACGACTACTTTGCTCTAAGTTCGATTTACCTAGAAAGCTACTTTAGACGACAGTTCTAGATGAGTAGATAACTTTTGAATCGAATAGTCGAGGTTTATCAAACTATTATTCTTGCTTTACACAATTAAAAGATGTGATGGGTGGGACGGTCTACCCCTTCTAAAAATACGCATGTGGCATATGTCAGTTGGCATATGACACATCTACTGACCGGTGCGATGAATATACATATCAGTGAAAGTATCGCCCTTGGGTGTCTATGAAAGTTTTGTCTCAAATTCTTTTCAGAAGTATATTTAAGAAGATCAAATAAAAAATAATATCCACATACATTCAACCAAGTATGGTTTTTCCAAAATGCTAGAAAGCATTTATTGCGTGCATTGGGCTTGAAAATCCACCTAATTGCAAGAAAAAGCTAATATACACTAGGTAACCATGGAGACCCCACGATCATGCTCAAGGTATTTACATCATATACCCTATAGATTTGGCATGCTTATTTTAAATTATTTGGTATCAAACAATGAGATCTGCGTTATAAATAAAAAATCAATATTTTAATGAATATATTTTAAACCAACGATGTTAATTTTAAATTAAGCAATATAAACATGTTTAAACAATAAAATCTAAACTTTAAATATCCTAATGATTATCTATTAACTTTGAATCATGTTCCTAGTATAATTCTTCATATTTTCAATTGTAAACCTCTACAATACAACTGGTTCATTCCATCCTTGCTAGTCTAATAATTAAACTTGTTCCATATACTTTATAAACATAACAAACACACATTTGACTTGGTCTAGTATACATCTAGAATTGTTTCACCCGGTATGCAGTTATATGACAAGTAAAAGGTTCTAACTAAGTAAAGAATGGTACTTAAGTGATAAAAATCTACCAACACTTTCCTATGAATCATTTTGTTGGATGTACTACTCTATGATGACACATATCTAGTATACGACAATCATTATTGAACTTTTTACAATAACAATCGCTCAACTATCCACAAATACAATAAACTAACTAAATAAATTAACTTAGGGCAATCATCACTTCAAGTTACTACAAGTTGCAAGATCAACCCACCTACTTAACAAGGTGAGTACATAACCCTTTTTTTATATTGGGGGGAAACATGCTCTCTATATCAAACTTTAAATAGATTCTAAAGTCAAAACTAGTCTTTTGCAAACTCACTACTAGTAAAACTAAACTGATTATACATGTTGCTATATTTTATGAAAATTTTTACCTATAAAGTCCCTCTATTTATTAAAAAAATCTACACAACCATTAAATTCGAAGAAGCTACAGGAGTACAAAGATAGATCTATCAGTCTAACAAGCCCACTCACTACATGGGTTGATGCATACCATTCAATCGTAAGCGTTCTTTGAGTTAATATATTCTTTATGACTTGAAAGAAGCTGGATGTTTGGAAACTTCATACTAGACAAACATTCTATTAGTCTAGCCTCTTGTGTCAAGGGGTTAGATGGGAGTGCATTCGATTACTAGGGTTGGTTGTGGATTCATGTATAATAGTTTAATTACTTGTATTTGGAAACTTGTTTGTTGGTTTTGTACATGGTTATCTACTATATGTATACGTTTTAATAGTTTAATTACTTGTATTTGAAAATTTGTTTTGGTTTGTGTCACACCCTCATAATCCATCGGCGAGGTTTTACCGCGAGGCGCGTGACAAACCATGATCTCAGACACAGTCATATCAAACGACACTACATGTGTTTTAAATTAAGCATTTGACCTTAAATCATAGTAAAACATAGTTTTCAATGTAATCAATGCAAAAGGGTAAACATTTGTAAATCCATGAGTAATAAATGTGCAAAACATGGCACCCAATGGAAAGTAGTAAATTTAAATGACTTTCCTTCAAATAATAAAGATGATGATGAGCCTTAGATGTACAACCCTAGCCTTAAGCGTGCTAGCGACCTGAGAAGACATGCTAAAGTGTGTCAACACAATTTGGTGAGTTCACAAGTGTAAATCAGTAAATACGTTTGAGCATTTGTTTGGTAAAAGTAAACAAAGGTATACAATAGGTAGCTAGCCTACATGTCAAGTTACCTAGCGTTTCGAACCGTAATTGACTGTTTGTGAGTTGTTTTGTCTTCCGTCGTGTCTTATCACAGAACACGAGCAAGTGTCTAGATCAATTAAACACCCATTCGACCTCCAGTCGAGTTAGCGCGAGTAATGCGGGTGGGTTTGTCAAACCCAGTAGTACCACTCAAAATTACCTCGCTAATTCGATACTAACGTTTCGAGGGTGTAAGGACTTGCGTAATAATGTTTATATTGCAGTAACAGATGATATACCAATAATACTAAAACCAGATAAATAAAAATTATTTGCATGCTTCTCCCCCAAAAAGGAAATGAAGTAAAAGTGGGGTCGTGAAAACTCACCTTGGAATGCGTAGGAAAAACATAAAGTGTAAAAGCCGAAAGCTAATTGTTACCTAATAAATGTAAGTCCATGAATGTGTGTACATAATGGTCAAGATGAACCCCGTTGTATCCAAACACCATAAAAAATGTTAATATGTTCAAGAAATGTTTGACAAGTTTAATAAAATTGACTTTTGTTGACCAAAGTTGATCGGACTAACCCGACGAACCGTTAGTGACTCAATTAGGTAAAAACATGTTTATTTATGATTAAAATAGTTCAAATAATGATTCAAATAAAGTTTCATGTCGGGAATCTATTTTTGAAAAGTTTCTATTTTTGAAAAGTATGACATCGTTACACGTGAAAGCCATTTCAAGATTACGAAGCATATCACAACAAACATCTGAAATATACATGTAACAAATCCAACATAATCTATAACATATTAACATAACCTAGAAACTTCCTCATGCCCAAATTTTCCTAAATTAAAAACGTAAGAACACAAGTTGTATGAATTTCATCCAAAGTCTCCTAACATGCTCCTATGATCATTCCAACATCAATCACATCATCATATCATGTTCTACACATATCATATTCAACATTCGTCACATCAAGTCATAAAAGTTTCCATAAATAGCAAGCATGTTCATACGATGCATTTTTCACTATTCTATTATTCCTAATCCATTCTTATGCCCTAAACATCATATAACAATTATCACATCTCATCAAACATGTATAAATCATTATCTATAAACTAACTTACTCAAAAAGTTTCCTTTAATGGAAAGTACTCAAAAACCGAGTCAAAATTGAAAGTTCAAAACATGAATTTTCTATATTAGCATCAACTAACATCTTAGAACCACCAATTCAATCCAATTTCATTAAAATCATACAGTTTCTACAAAAGAACCAAATTTAAGTTTCCATTATAGGTAAGTCTAGGTTTTTTTATCAAAACAACATAATTTCACAAAATAAATTCGTACAAACATCATTATATTGAATACTAACAAATAAGCAATCATCAATTTCCATTAATTTCAAGTTTTGATTTGAGTTTGAATATCTAGGGTTCATGTTCATTAAATCAAACATAAAACTTACTTATAATGACACATAGATGCAAGCTAATACGTTTTCGATACAAGAACAACCTAAAATCACCATCAATTGAAAGAATGAATCAAAAGTATGTGAGTTTCGAAAATGGAGAGGGAGTGGGGAGATAGGAGGCGAATTAGGGTAAAGGTAGGGCTGACAAAATAGGTCTTATCGTGTTTAACAGGTTAGAGATGACGTGCGTAGCTCACGTATCAAACATGCAAAAGACTTGTTTAACTATCTATATATTATGTCTATAACTTTTTTATATGTTTTTATAAACCAAGAATGTGAAATAATAAAGTCTAGCCTCTTGATTTTAATTATTTTAAAAAATATAAAAAATTTAAAATATTTTTTTATTAAACAGGTTTAATCGTGTCATAAATAGATCGGTAATTGCCAGCCCTAGGTAAAGGAGTGGGGTTTGGATTTTAATCGTTTTTTTTTTACAAAAAGGCCCTTGTTGTTTTATAAAATCGTTTTAACGCTACATGGTTGAATGTTTTCTACACCGAAACCACCCAATGATCACATAATATCAAATAAACATTAATAATATGAAATAATATTCATTTTGCTAGTTCAAAGTCAATTTTTTAATAATTAGGCGTTATAAAAGCCCAAAATATGTGAAAACGTGTAAGAAAATTCCTAATTTTCGCAACCAAGCTGAACATTTAGTCACATAATCATTTAACACATAATGTCACACCAATTATGATTGTTTGAAAACTATTTTGACAAATCACCAATGTTCGGGGACAGACGCATGTGCCATCTGACAATTCTTCGAATTACCGTTACATGAAAGGTTCGTGAATGTTTGTGGAATAAATGACGCATTTAAGTGAACAACATTGAATGCATGAATGTATGATTGGAAAATAATGTTTATGTTGATCGAAAAGTGACCTGAAAATGTCGGGTGTCACAGTTTGTACATTGATTTATCTACTATATGAATATTTCTAAATCTATGTTTGTAATGTTTATAGAAAGGTAGATGCAACCAAAACAACCAAAGTGCTTCCTGCATGCATGCACTTGGTACATAGTAGAAGTTGCTTCAGAAGTTTTACACTCTGCACAAAAAATATTCTAAGTGTAAAATCTTTCGAAGCCAAAGACCAAATCTTCCGAAGCCAAAGATGAAGTCTTCCAAAGCTTCAAAGACAAAGTCTTCCTAAGCCATTGAAGTGAAGACTGATTTATTTTGAATACAAATAAGAATATGCTTTTCTTGGATGTAGTTTTGCATAAAGCTGACCCACTTTACGCTGCAACTCTGAAGACTCACCAACTTATACAAGTTGTAGTATAAAGTATCTCGGGTCCTTGTATTTCTATGTATGCTTTGTAACACTTGTAAAAGAACTTGAGAGCAATATACTTTATCCTTGAAAACCATATTCATCTGTTGTTGTTCTTAGTTCTGTCTCATTGTTTTGCTTGTGTTCTTAGTATCATAATATTGCCCCGGTTCCCTATTTGATCTGTTAAGTATTCTAACCCTCTCCTCATTATGAGACTGGTTGTATTGACCTTCTTTAAACGGTCTTGCAATTGGTATCAGAGCATTCTAGGCTCTTGATTGTAAGATCTCACTATCTTAGACCCTCAGTTTCACAAAACACTTAACATCTCAAATGGCAGCTCTCACAAAGGCTGGTATGGAACCAGAACCATGACAAAGTCCCCACTTATCACTCCTGAATATTTTGGTACTTGGTGCCAAAAAATAGAAGGCTTCATCAAGTCTCAAGACTCTAGGATGTGGGAGTCTGTTGTCTCTGGAACTCACATACCAAGCACATCTTCAGCTGCTAATGGAGGTGGTATGATACCAAAGAAGGTAGCTGACTATTCTGAAAAAGACAGGAAGAAGATTGATATAGATCAGAAAGCCATGACTGCCCTCCAAACTGCTCTTCCAAACTTCATATACAGAGGTTTTAAGAAGTGCAAGACTGCTAAGCAACTATGGGATGTACTGAAGCACATGTATGAGGGGTCCACTGAAGGAAAAGAGAACAAGAAGGACCTCTTCAAACAACTGTTTGAGAACTTCACCTACAAGACAGGTGAAACCATGACTCAACAATACTTTAGGTATGTTGAGATGAAGCAGCTGTTTGAGAACTTCACCTACAAGACAGGTGAAACCATGACTCAACAATACTTCAGGTATGTTGAGATTGTGGATACTCTAATGGATGTTGGAGTAAATCTTGAAAACAGGGACATTGTAAGGAAGTTCATGTCCTCTCTTCATAGACAATGGACACATTATTGTGTTGTTATAAAGAGAACTGAGACCTTAAGACTCTTACTATTACAGAGTTGTATGGTATTCTTAGTGGCTACCAGATGGAGATGAACATGCAAAATCCATCTGGTAACTCCAACAATCAGCAGAGTTCAGCCCTTTATGTGGTTGAAAGGGATTGCAGAGAACCACAACATCATCTCATCTGCTACCCTAAAAACTCACAAAAGGGTCCTTTCATCACCTTTGTGGAGACACCAAAGGAGAGCTACACCCAAGGAAGCCCATTCCAAGAGACAAGCTTTTTACAAGCCTTTGTGTCTGCTGATGAAAACACATGAAACTTTCTCTTCCCCTTTGAAGACCTAGAGTGTATCCATCCAGATGATCTGGAGTACATGGAAATAGTCCAGCAAATGGTTCTTCTCACTCACAGAGCCAAGAAGTTCTACAAGAGGACAGGGAGGAAGTTTCCTAGCAATGCAACCGGTGGAAAGTTTGAGCTGGACAAAAGCAAAGTGAAGTGTTACAACTGTAACCAAATGGGACACTTTGCTAGAGAATGCAAGGCACCTAGAACAAATGGTGGCCAAGCATAAACCAGACCAAACTACACTGGTGGAGCCACCCAGAATGAGAAGCCAAAGCAGCAAGCTGCAGTTGCTGTTGAAGAAGGAGGCTTTGACTGGAGCTTTTAGGTTGAGGATGCATCTCCAAACCAAGCACTGATGGTAGATCATGAAGAATCCAAGGTATTGAAACATCTTTGTACACCTGAATGTATTGCTAAAGATAATAGATATAGGTCATATAACTTAGAGATGAGATCTGATCTTGAGTCTTTAAACATCTTAAAATCTGATTTCAAAAGAGCTGAAAATGATTACAAACTTAAAATAGAAGATTTAGAGAAAACCATTTCCACTCTTAAACATGAACATACCAACTACAGGACTCAGATCAAAGATCTCATCACTAAGTTAACTGAATGCCAAGCTGAGCTTGTGATCAGCAAAGCCAGGGCAGAAAAATATGTTCTTGAAGAAGAGACCTTCAAGAACATGATATCCTCATCCTTGCATGCAAACGTTTGTTATCAGAATAAGCAGGGACTGGGATCTACTGAGATAGCTCCTCCACACACTCTATTATCTGTAAGATCTCTAAGGTATGGAACTTATGAAGATGAGCTTCCCCTTATAGACCCCATGAATGAAGAGGATAATGAGGAGATAGTGAAGGATGACTCTGAGAAGAGTGAAGAAGAGCATCCTAAGAAGGGTCACTATTCTCCTGAGGAGAGAAAAGAAGTTGGGATGACCAAGTCCAAGAGAAAGAACTTGATCTAGAAAAGCCAAGAGGAAGTCAAAGAAGGCTCAAGAGATCAAGGACACTTTCAACTCTAAGCAGAAACAAGTGTTTATCTCTGCAGGGTTTGAAGTGGTAAAGGTTGAAGACTCAACTATGAACTCTAGTACCAGGAGTTCTAGTTCTTGTCCAAATCATCCCAGCACCATGAAGAAGGCTGATAAGTTGTGTACCACTACTACACAGCCTGAACCATCCAAATCCAAAAGCAGGCCTCACCCTAAAAGGCTTGCTACATCATCTGAGAAGATGAAGATGGAGATGGAAAAGTTTAGCCTTCCTCTCAAAAGAAGATTCTCAGAAGAAAGCAAATGGACTGCATCATGTGTGGTAGTACTTCTCATCTTGCTAAGGATTGCCTCTACAATCCTAAAAGTACTATCCATATGATCAAGAAGAAAAATTCTGAGAGAATTAAGAAGAAGCCAGCTTCGGAAGGAAAGTATTTTCCTTTCGGAAGCTCCAAAGTGAAGAAGAAGACAAGTGAAAGTTTTTCTTCGGAAGAAAAGTTGATCTCGGAAGAAAGGAATGCTTCTGAAGTACTAAAACCTGCTGTAGTGATAGCAAGATCATCCGAAAGTCCAGTCTCCAAAACTTTCAAAGTATTGAAGGTCAAGTCTAAGCTTCCAAAGATGGTGTGAAAGACAAAGAAAGACCATGTGACTGAAAGTTCTTCATTAATAACAGCTAATGGTCCTCAAAGATTAAACATATGATCAATTACTATTGTATTATCTTCAACTCATTTTGACAAGCCCAAGACCAGCAAGGCTTGGGTTTCCAAATGTAACTAACTATCTCTTTTTGTGACGGAACAACTAAAGACCAATATGAATGTATGTATCATTGATAGTGGTTGTTCCATGCACATATCAGGTAATGGCTCTTTACTCCAAAATTTAAGAAAATTGATGGAGGGTCAGTTGCTTTTGGAGGAGATGTTGGAGGTTACATTACTGGAAGGGATAAGGTCACAAATGGTAAGCTCAGGATTGAAAAGGTAAACTTTGTTAAGAAGCTTGGGTACAATCTACTGAGTGTATCCTAATTTTATGATCAAAGACACAACATTCTCTTCATCGAGCATGAGTGCATTGTTCTCAAGCCCGGGGTGATCATTCCTTAGGATCATATCTTGCTTAGAATACAAGATGGACTTGCAGGAAAACATCCCCTTCAGGAGAAGTTTCTTGCTTTCTATCTAAAGCAAATAGTGATGAGTCTTTCCTCTTGCATAAAAGAATGTGTCATGTAAACTTTAAAAACATGAATAAATTAATTAAGAATGATTTGGTAACTAGAATGTCATAGAAAGAGTTTACAAGTGATGACCATTGTGTTGCATGCCTGAAAGGGAAGAAATACAAGGTATCTCACAAGCCAAAGGAAAGAAACTCCATCACTACTGCTTTACACTTGTTACATATGGATCTCTTTGGCCCTACCAGTGTAATGAGTCTAGGAAGGACCTCATATTGTTTGGTGATCAAAGATGACTTCACAAGATTCACTTGGGTCTTTTTCCTTAGAACTAAGTATGAGACTCCTAAGATCTTGAAGAATTTCATTCTGAAAATTGAGAATCAATGTGATCACAAGGTCAAGACCATAAGATGTGATCAGGGAACTGAATTTAAGAACCAAATCCTTGATACATATTGTGATGAAAAGGGTATTACAAGACAATATAGTGCTCCCAGGACTCCTCAGCAAAATGGTGTTTGTTGAGAGGAGAAATAGGACACTAATTGAAGCTACAAGAACCATGTTGTCTGACTTTAAACTGCCCATCACCTTCTGGGCAGAGGCAGTGAACACTTCTTGCTATGTACAAAATAGAGTTTTAGTGGTTAAGACTCATGGTAAGACTCCTTATTAACTGTGGCACAAAAAGAGACCTTTTATTGGTTTCCTCAGGTCATTTGGATGTCCTTGCACCATCTTGAATACCAAAGATCAAGTAGCCAAATTTGCTGAGAAATCAGATGATGGATACTTTATTGGATACTCTTCCCAAGCTAAGGCTTATAGAGTATACAATCTCAAAAATAGAGTAGTTGAGGAGTCAGCTAATGTGACCTTCAATAAACACACCCCTAGTATGAAAGGTTGTGGTCATGATTGGTTGTTTGATCTTGATTTAGTTTCCAACTGTTTTAACAAGTCTGGTGAGAATGTTTCAGGATCCACTGGTATCTTATCAACAGCCTGACCCAGATTTGAGCTGAGAAGACCTACAAATCACACTACTTCAGCTCCAGTGATAACTAACCCTGCAGATGGAGTTCCTATCAGCACAACCATGACAAATCCAGCTGATACATCTGAGGTGCCTACAAATTCCAGCTCAGAGGTACAAAACTCAAATGAAGGAGATTCAAATGTAGGAGGAAGTGGTAGTGGTGACAGTGATCAAGAGTTTCTTGGTGCTGACAATCACTCCATTGAAGACAACATCAATGATGTCACATACTCATTGGATCAAGCTTCTCTTGATAAGTGTGCTGATGTGGTGGGTGACACTTCATTATCTGATCTAAATTTCTCTAATTTAGATCTCTCTAATCAACTTACTATGATCCCTCAACTTAGGATTCACAAGTCACACCCATCCACAAACATCGTTGGAGATGTTGACAAGGGGGTATTAACAAGAGGACAAACACATGACAAAATGTTTGTCTCTACTCTTGTTTCCTATCCCAGATAGAGCCAAAGAAAGTTGATGAGGCTTTAAAGGATGGAAGTTGGGTTGAAGTTATGCAAGAGGAGCTGCTTCAATTCAAAAGGCAAAAGGTTTGAAACCTATGTCCTCTTCCTCTAGGGAAGACTACCATAGGAACCAAGTGGGTTTTTAGAAATAAGAAGAGTGATAAGGTTTATAGAAAGGCTGATGCAACCAAAACAACCAAAGTGCTTCCTGCATGCACTTGGTACATAGTAGAAGTTGCTTCGGAAGTTTTACACTTTGCATAGAAAATATTCTAAGTGTAAAATCTTCCCAAGCCAAAGACCAAATCTTCCAAAGCCAAAGATGAAGTCTTCCAAAGCTTCAAAGACAAAGTCTTCCGAAGCCATTGAAGTGAAGACTGATTTCTTCCGAAGACAAAGAAGAATATGCTTTTCTTGGATGTACTTTTGCATAAAGTTGACCCACTTTCCGCTGCAACTCTGAAAACTCACCAACTTATACAAGTTGGTGAAAAGGTCCATGCTTTTGCAACTGTACATTGAGGTCTTGTGTCTGTAACTTTCTACTTTATGTACTTTTATCCTTTTTGTAATATATTAGGATGTGAGCTATGGCATGTCATAGTCACTAGTTGCAGGATCGGTTTTTGTCACTTAACACTTCATTTTTCTCTCAAACTCACTTGTAACACACTCGGATCAGATGATGAAGCAGAATCACTTCTAAGAGTTGATAATAATATACCAAGTAACAAAGAACACAAAGAAATAATTTTCAAGGTACTTGTATATATTACTTCTCAACTCAAAGTTTTACAAGACTCTTACAAGCATATCACATGAGTTACAATGAGAAACTATATATACTAAATCCTATAGCTGGATATACTTTGATACCAGCTGGAAACCTATGACTAAAGCATATACTACAATGCTAGAGTTAAGGTATCTAAGATAAAGTATTATCTAAGATAAGGTAGTCATGACATGTCCATGAATTACCTTTTGTCACCAATTAAAGTTGGCAACTATACTAACTGATAAAAGGTGAACATTGGAATAAAGTAGGTCAAATACATGGGCTTTAGAGAAAACGCTATGTAGTATATCAGAGGTCTGCAGCGGAGTGTCAGAGAGACCATACTTATGTCCACTGGTTCATATTAGTGTCTTCTGAAGGTTAGTTAGCTTTGAAAGAACAAGTTCTTCCGAAGCAACTTATACTTCGGAAGAGGCTACTTCTTCCGAGTCTTGAGGACTTCTTCATATCTTCATACTTTGGAAGTTGACCTCTTGATTTCTTCTAAGTCTTGAACTTCAGAAGAGAACACTTTGTCTTTAGAAGTTGGAGTTTTCTTTCGGAAGATGATCTTGCACTTGTCTTCGGAAGAACTCCATTTCCTTCGGAAGTTCCACACTTAGCTTCGGAAGTCCTTTATTAGTTCCACAAAAATAGTCTAAGTGATTTGGTTTTGGTTGCACCAGCCTTTCTAGATCCAACAAACTCCCTCTAGGCTGATGCTACTAAAACCTCACTTATTTCTGCTTCTCAAAACCTTCAGCACTAGGGACAGAAGATGCTTATCGGTTTCCTTGTTCTTCCCCGAAGTAGTGTTGAGAAGTTTGTACAAGTCATTCATGGATAGAAGATCCAGTCTATCACTCTGAATGACATGAACCCTTTCTTGTGCCCCTATGAATAGAGTTCGTTGACAGGAGTTATAGTCATACTCCTATCTAACTATGGATTCAAGTTCATGACCTTTAACCATTTGAAGAAAGGCTTTTCCTTTGGTTGCTGGTCCTTTCCTTTCCTCCTATCTTAGTTACTACTCTTCTTCAATCTTGGTTCTAGCAGTTAGCTTGGCTAGATGAAGACTGCTCAGATGATTTCTTATGTGAACAGCTATCTCTGAGTTGGAGGGGTTGGAGAGTGACTTCTCTGCTAACTCAGCAATGTCATATCTGCTTAAGTGTAGCAGAGATGAGGCATTTAGCCTGTTTAGCTCTCCACTCTCTCTCTCTTAAAAACAAAGTTATGAGAAGAGCCTTCGAACCTCCACTGAATAATCTTCTTTCTAGGCACAAGGGGTTGAGTTGGCACTTTGTCCCCTTTCTTTGTATCCAGCAGAGTCACCAGCCTTCTCCTCAACTTCTTCTCTTCTTCATTTAGTGAATCTGAGTTGAGGCGAAAGAGTTTTGCGGCTTGGTCCAATGTTCCTCTAGGCAGATCAAGGAATTGATCTCTAGTGAGGGAACATGAGGAGCCATCAACATAAGTTAGCTTGACAGACTCCTCCTCATAAGAGATATCGCTTAAGGTTGTACAGTTGATGAGCTTCGTCTTGATCTCCTTAAACTCCTCTAAGGAGAGATGTTTGGAAGGCTGAGGGGATGGTTTGGGGGGTTGTTCGGTAGGTAGTGGTGTTTGGGTTCTAGGAAGTGTGTTGGGTTTGAAGATGGAACCTCTTACCCTTCAGTATCACACCTTGGTTGTCTAACAGACTCATAAGAATGTGGTGGAGCAATTTCATTGGTTCCCAACCCACCTTTGTTTTGGTAACAAAGTTTTGAGTGAGAGGATGATGCAAGAATGGCTTGGAAGTTTTGCTCAGGAATAGCATGCTTCCTGGCTTGAGCCTCAACTGTGTCAAGCTGGGCTTGAGCCTCAGACAATTTGGATATTAAATCCTTGATTTGAGTCTTGTAGTTTGTATGTTCATACTAACTCCTCAATTTTCTTTTGATAGTCAGATTCAGCCCTTTTAAAATCGGATTTTAAAACATTTAAATACACAATATCGGATTTACTTTCCACATTGTAGTCCTGATATAACTTAACATTAGCAATACAAGCTGGAGTACAGAGATGTTCATATACCTTGTTGTCATCTGTTCCAGCCATGAGTGCTTGAGTAGGAGTCACATCCTGTACCATAAAGCTCCAGTCAACTTCTTGAGCCATAGCAGCTGTCTCAGTTGACTTTCCAGTAGCCTTTGGTATAGAGGGATGTGTGGAGGCCTGTGGGGTTCCCAAATTTGACTTGGGAGCTTTGCATTCCCTGGCAAAAGTGACCAAGTTGGTTACAGTTGTAACATTTGGTCTTTGTCTTGTCAAACCCAAAATTGTTGTTGGTTGGGTTCTGGGGAAATTGCCTTCCAGTTCTCTTGAAGAACTTCTTTGCTCTATAGGTTACCAAAGCCATTTGTTGGACTATGTCAATATATTCCACATCATCTGGGCTGAAACACTATAGATCATCAAAGCAATACTGATAGTCACTAGAGTGCCCATTTCCTGAGACAAAGGCACAGCTGTCCTGGAAAGAACTTTGCTGAGCCGTTGAGACCTTGGAGTCTCAATGTCACACCCCAACCTTAACGGCGGAATCGTCGATATGTGATGGTTAAGATTGTTCACAGCCATATAACACTATCATTTAATCAAAATATTATTATCATAAGTTTCAAATATGCAAATTACAACCAAAAGTCTCAAACAAGAAATAACATAACATAAGTTAAATAATCCAAGACATTTTATTCATTTATCTAGGTCCAAATCCTAGATGTGAGCAACTTCAAGAGATGACATCAAACTTGAGCATTTCCTGAAACATGTTAAAATAAAAGGTCAACTATGAAAGTTTGTGAGTTTCAATGGGTTTAATATGCATAAATATATCAAAAGATTTATAAGTAGCAATTCATGTCAATGGTTATGAATTATACAAATTTATAGAACACATATAGCTACAATCAAACCTTGACCAAGATTAAGATTACAAGTTTATAACGATTAGCTAAGTGTACTTGGTTCCCATGATGAACAAGTCATACGTCATCAGGAGCCGGCAATACATCGGCTTTAGCACCAAATAGGCTTGTCAGGCCCATAGATCTATGACATTTCCAGGCAAGCAATAGTTAATGATTGTCAACACATAGCGTATCTCATATAAAACTCATAATAATACAAATAACCACGACAAAATATAATTATGAATTGCATGTGCGTTACAAGTATAAAAAGGTTTACAAGTGTAACTTGATAAATTTAACATGTTTCACCCCAAAATGGTGTGAAATAATATAAAAAGGGGCAAAAAAAACTCACATGACGAATAAGTATATATATGATGATAAATAAGAATAATAATCGACGTTCCAACCCTTCACAAGATACCTAAACATATATATATTTACAAGGTTTTCAGTCTAATGATAAGTTTAACGTTTTAATAAAAACTAGGGTTTTTGGTGGTATTTGGGGGTTTTATTAACTAAATTTAATAAAATGAGATAATTAATTACATTTTGATTCAATGAAAATATACTAATTGAGCATTTTAGTATAAAGAAAATGCAAAAGAAAATCTTTTGTAATAAAGTTTAATTATAAGTTTGAATAACTTTTATAATTTTTAACATACTCATAATTTAAACAATAATATATAGATAATGTTTGAACCAATAATAATTTAGTGATTTAAACCATTGTTTAAAGTCTATTTTATAAGAAAATAAACTAAATATATTATTTGTCTAAAATAATTAATAACAATATTAAAATATTTTAAGAAATAAATTTTTCAGAAAATAGTTAGGTGGCTTTAAAAATTAACAAGGTTTATAACTGATTTTTTTATAATTTTTATAAATTTTCTGTATTTTTATTAAAGGCCAAAAAGCCTTAAAAAATATATGAGGTTCCCCGGATTCGAACCGGGGACCTCCTGTTTGAGAGGGTGAGTATGTAACCAGTAAACCAAGGGCCGTGGCCGTGCTAGGAGTTGGTTCTTATTATTTAAGAACACAAATCCAGAGAAAACCCCCAATTTGCTAAGAACCCTAGTTTCATCTTCTTCAAATTGAGGTAGAATTCGATGTTGTCCGTATGAGAAATCATGGGGCTTTTGTTCCCCATGTACAAACGAGTTTGTATTCGCGACTAATTTACCTGGATCAAGATGGATTTGAGGATGCAAGTTCAGAGTTCAACACAACAGAAACAAGATGGTAGCGATGATCAATCGCTTATGCATGTGTGTTATTGGTGCAATTGATGTTACAGAGAGTAAAAAGGGTTCTTTTTGAGCAATTTGCATCGATTATATAGCTTCCATTTGTTCGATTATACCACCAACGAATTCAAGTTGGCTTGCGAACGTTATGACTTCAATTCGACTGATTAATGGTTGCTTCAAATGAAATTAATCGTATCATTGAATTCTAAATGATTAAATGTACGTTTCTGTTCAATTAATTTGATTTCTAACATGATTTGGGAGTTGAAACGAGTGGAATTCGATTGTGGGTTCGGTTTCACTTTCGTATGTCACCCAATTAAAGTATGTATTCAAGTTCGAGTCGTTTCACCAGAGTGATTGCATCGTTCGGGCTTTGATTTTGAGAGTAAATGGCCGATTTTTGACCCCGTCGGCACCGCGCCGGGCATTGCCGGCCGGCGACCGGAAAAACAAGGGCCGATGGGGGTGGGGTTTAAGTGTTTTATAATTTTACACTATTGGTCCATGTAGTTTTAAGGGTCATCATTTTATGTAGTTAATTTTCTTATAAAGTTTCCAAAATGACAAAACATCCCCTTAAACTTAATTTAACTTTAAGTTCAAAACATTTTTAAGATTAATAACTTTCAATAATTATTATTATTATCAATATTATTATTGTAGATACATGTGTTCCTAGTTTATGTGCTTAAATGTAAAGGTCTTTCATGTCTTACATATGTGTAATTTGACGAAGCAATGAAATATGATATATGATTGATGTTTATTTATCTTCGATTCATATGTATGAACTTCTTATATAGGTTTGAGGTTGTTGTACACAATTCTAAGTCAATAATGATTGAGTATTATGTTCAACCTAGTCGAGTGATTATTCATGCTAATGGACCATACTTATGGACCATGCGCATGAATACATCATGCTTATGGACCAGTCGCACGACTGAACCAGCAGACTGGATCAGTCGTATGATTGAGACATAAGATTGACTCAGTCGCACGACTGAACCTTCAGTTGTGCGTATGACTCAATCGCATGATTCAGTCGCACGACAAAACCATGCTAATGGTTCAGTCGTACGAATGAAAACCCCTAACCTATAAATACCACTTAATTCGTGAAAAAAATAACACCTGAAGAGATATTGCGAATACACATAAACCCTAGCCGTCCAGAACGTCCCAAACAGCCTGTCCAAGTTCATAGTTCGTTCCTGATCGATGCCTACTTGTTCTTAAAGTTTAGTTCAATCTTATATCGATCGGGTTATCGTTCTTACTGATTGGATCGCCAATCAAATAGGATTCCGCACTATTTGATACGGTATAAACGCAGAATCAGTTAGACCTCCGTCCGTACACGGTCCTAACAAGTGGTATCAGAGCTTTGGCTCTTGATTTTGCGTTTGATTAAATTAGGTTTGGTGTCAAAAACCTACGTTTTAATCAAAAGAGTCACCACTTTGCTTCTAAAGGTGTTTTCGACGTTTTCTAGCATTAAAGTTTCGTTTTTAACTATACGGCAGATTAGGGTTCCTAGAAAAATCGTATTTTGTGTCAAAGTGTCAAAATCTTCGATTTTGCAAAAACAGCAGCCTCTAGTCGCACGATTAGCTCATTCGTACGATTGAACTCATTCGTATACTCCATTCGAACGACTGAACTCAGTCGCATCCCTCATTCGCACGACTGAACAACTCCAGTCGTTTGATTCCAATCGCCCCGTTCATATGCACGACTGAATCCAATCGCACGATTGAATTCATTTGTACCCTTCATTCGTACGAGTGATTCATACTCATTGTCCATTCGCACGATTGAAACTCTTCTGTTCTCCAAGTACCAAGTTTATAGAAATGGAAGATCAATTTGTTGCGTTTACTGCCGGAAAGGACTCACGCATCCAGATTTTACTACTTCTGGAGAATGAGATTGGTAATCATAATAAACCGCCAAAGTTGTTAACGTTAGATGAATATCCTCAGTGGAAACAACGGTTTGATATTTACTTAAATGGAGTTTATCCTAATCTTTGGACATCCATTGAGACTGGTTACACAATACCAGTCAGTGCTAATGGAGTCAAGTTAACCTTGGGAGGAATGAGTGAAGCTCAGAAGGTTCTCTTCAATGCTGAGAAGAAAGTTTATGCCTTGTTAACTCAGTCGATACCACAGGACATTTTTCATCAGTTCTCTGAGAACAAGCAGGCTAAAAAGCTATGGGATGCTTTGGAGAAGAGATACGAAGGGAATACAGCTCTAAAAGCACTGAGGGCAAAAGCTCTTAAAAAGGAATTTGACAATTTCTCTCCGATAGGGAATGAGAGCTTAGATGATATTATTGACAGATTCTATCATCTAATGAGTGAGCTGCACACTCATGGCGTAACCACATCAATGGAAGATAAAGTTTCAAGCTTTGCTGATGGTTTTCCTGAGAAATGGGATTCATTTGTGTCTAATCTGAGACAGAACGACATTCTTGTGACATTAGACATAAATGACTTCATCTTGAAGTTAAGAAAGGAAGAACTGAGAATGAAATACAAGTCGAAGAAAGGATCCTATGTTCAAAATCCTTCACTTTACAACTCAGTTCCGATTCCAGCTGTTTCAGGAGCACCATTACAAACAGCACTCGTGTCTAGTTCATCTGCTCCTTCCCAAACCACTGCTTCAGGACCAGAAACATCAGGGTCCTATCAGGGACCTAATACATAGTGCCTAAAGCCAACACTATAAAGTTGAAGACTGAGAATCTCGATAATATCACAATGGAAGTTGCAAAGGAGCACATGGATCTTCTAGCAGCTGTTGTCCAATCCTATGATGGTTTACTTGCCGAGAAGATTGGAAATTGTCATCTTGCAGATGAAGATTACGAGCAAGTTTGATGAGAATGAGCTAGAGAGAATGGACATCATGTGGGCCTTGGCAAGTGCAGTCAGAAGAGCTAAAAAGTTTGTCAAGAAGACGGGACAGAACCTAGTAGCCACTAAGGATACGACGTTTGGTTTTGACAAAACCAAAGTCACATGCTTTAACTGTGGTGAAAAGAGGCACTTTAAACATGAATGTGCAAAGCCCAAGAGAACTGGAAATGGAAACCCATTTCCCACATTTAACCGTCAAGACAAGGACGTGATTGGAACTGCTTCTTCAAGCAAAGAGAAAAAGGCTCTAACTGCTCAAGGTGATGAAGGACAAGACTGGTCCTTCCGATTTGTTTCTCCTGGAGAATCAAATATTGCCTTTGTCAAAGCAGTAGATGATGGGTCTGCTAGTGAAGGTGAGAGTGCAGCTGAGCAAGCGATGTCGGATACCGAAGAAGTTGCGAACATGGTAAATCACTTGATTGAGGAAGAGCTCAGAGCAACAAGTTCAGAACCTCCAGCCTCCGAAGAGTCTAAATCTGCTTTAATGGCTGATTCAACCAATTCCTCAGAGGGTGTACGCTATAGCGCTATCACTAATACCTGGATTATTGATAGTGGGGCGTCCAGGCACATGACAGGGAATTCGTCTCTCTTTTTCAACATCAGACAAACTAAAGGGGGACATGTTTCATTTGTTGGGAATAAAGGAGGCTACATCACCGCTCAAGGCGAAGTTGGAAACGAGAAAGTGAAGTTTGACAAGATCAACTACGTTCAACAACTACAGAACAACTTACTTTCAGTCTCCTAGATCTGTAGGATTTAAAGTTTTATTTGACAACAAGAAGTGCTAGTTGAAGAAGGACTATGTGATTGAGGAGGATAAAGTTCTTATGTCAGCTTCAAGATATAACGACTTGTATGTCTTGGATCTATCAAACTCCACAACTGATCACACTGTCCAATGCTTCTTGTCAAAGGAAACTGAGAGGGATTCAATCTCCTGGCATAGGAGAATGGGACACATTAATCCAAGGAAGATGAATCATTTAGTTTAAAATGATTTAGTGAATAGAGTAACTGTCAAGAACTTCCAACTTCCGGATTTTTGTGTAGCATGTAAGAAAGGGAAACAGACCAAGAAGTCTCACAAGGCAAAGAAAGTTCATTCAATTGATCTTCCTCTTGAGCTTCTACACATGGATCTGTTTGGCCCTATCAGTACAAAGAGCATTGCTGGAGATCTATATTGCTTTGTAGTAACGGATGATTACTCAAGATTCTCTTGGGTGATGTTTCTGAAAGCCAAATCAGAAACTTTTGAATCATTCAAACATCTAGTTACTACTTTGGAATCACTCTATAAGCTGAAAGTAAGGCAGATTCGATCAGACAACGGCACAGAGTTCAAGAATCAGTGGATGGAGGCATACTGTAGAGAGAGAGGAATCATACATCAATTTACCTCTGCCTACACTCCACAGATGAATGGCGTTGCTGAAAGGAAAAATCAGAGCCTGATAGAAAGTGCCAGGACAATGCTAGCTGACTCAAAACTGCCTATTCAATTCTGGAATGAGGCAGTGGCTAATTCTTGTTACACATTCAATCGAGTCTTAGTGGTCAAACGACATGGAAAACATGTTATGAACTCCTCCAGCGGCGTAAACCCAACCTGGAGTATCTAGAATCGGTTGGTGCACCGTGCATGCAACTTAAGAAAACTCAGATAGGGAAATTTAGTGAGAAGGCAGAAGAAGGTATCTTTCTCGGATATAGCATACCAGACAAGAGAGTTTATAACAACTCAACGGGTCAGGTAGAAGTGTGGTGTAACGTTGATGTTCAAAGATACACCACCCCCCTGCTGGAAAAGGACCCTCCTTCTTCTTCGACTATGAGGGATTCTTTAAATCCTTCAATCTACTGCCTTCTCCCACTGATGATGAGCTATCTGCGAAGATGATGTACGATGTTCTGAACACTCCACTACCAGACTCGACATCAACGGCTCCATTAGATGATACTTCTAGCCTTTCAGGGGGAGAGCTTGAAGTAAGTGATTCATCTTCTGATGATGAAGCAGTTGAGACTGCAAATATGGAATAGGAGGAACAGGTTCCCACTAATGAAAGTACACAAGCATCACATCCTGATGCCTTTGACACTTCAGAACCTCATACTCCAACAGCTTCAGATACTGAACCTGGGTTTCACAATCTGAATAATGAGGTAGCTGTTCCCACCACTTCTGGATCCCAGATTAATGTTTATCATCCCGTGGTCAATGTCATTGGAGATGTTCGATCCGGAGTACAAACAAGAAATCAGCTATACTCGGCTGATTATGCCTCAGTCATGGAAAAATGATATCTTCACGATGGTGCATATCGATGTTTTGTGTCTTAATTTGAGCCAAAATATATGAGTGAAGCCCTAAACGATAAGGCATGGGTCAGTGCAATACAAGAAGAACTCCTACAGTTCAAGAAGTTAGGAGTATGGACCCTTGTGGACAGACCAAAAGGTGCTAATGTGATTGGCATGAAATGGGTCTTGAAGTGTAAGAAAGATGACCAAGGAGTCATAATCAGAAACAAGGCTAGGCTTGTGGTTCAAGGGTTTAGACAAGTCGAAGGCATTGACTACAATGAAGTGTTTGCACCTGTGGCTCGGATGGAAGCAATCCGTATCTTTCTAGCCTATGCATCCTACATGAAGATTAAAGTCTATCAACTAGATGTAAAAACTGCATTTCTTCATGGTGAAATCCGTGAGACAGTCTACGTTAGTCAACCCGAAGGATTCGAGGATCCTTATCATCGGGATAGAGTTTACAAACTGGACAAGGCTCTCAACGGGCTCCATCAAGCCCCTAAAGCCTGGTATGAGAAACTCTCAACTCATCTTGTGAAACATGGTTTTTGCAGAGGAGTTATTGAATGTACGTTATTCATCATAGAAAAAGATGGTGATTTACTGCTGGTACAGATATATGTGGACGACATAATCTTTGGTTCCAAAAATGAAGAATTATGTAAAGAATATGAATCTGTAATGAAAGCAGAGTTTGAGATGAGTGCTATGGGAGAGATGAAGTTCTTCCTTGCATTATAGGTGGATCAGACACCAAAAGGAATCTTCCTGCATCAGTCCAAATATGTAGGTGATATCCTTAGTCGGTTCGACATGAAAAATGCTTCAGTTGCTGGAACTCCACTTGCCACTAACCATGATGTGGCACCCGACGAAAATGGTGATCTGGTTGATGCTACAATGTACAGAGGAATGATCGGATCCCTAATGTACCTCACAGCCTCTCGTCCTAATATTATGTACGCAACGTGTCTTTGTTCCAGATATCAGGCAAAACCAAAAGTAAATCATCTCATCGGAGTTAAACGGATCTTTCGTTATCTGAAGGGTACTCCAACACTCGGGTTGTGGTATCCTCATGATGATGACTTTGAGCTTACAACGTATAGTGACTCGGACTATGGTGGTTGCAAGATGAATTACAAGTCAACATCTGCGGGATGTCAGTTCTTTGGTAGACGGTTAGTCACCTGGCAGTGTAAGAAGCAGACATCAGTTGCTCTGTCAACTTGTGAAGCTGAATATATTGCTGCTGCAAGTTGCTGTTCATAAATCATTTGAATTCAACAGCAAATGCGCGACTACGGTTTGCAATTTTCTAACACCCCTATTTTTGTTGATATATCTGCTGCTATTGTTGTCACCAAATATCCGGTCCAACACCCTAAAACTAAACACATCGGTATTAAATATGAATTTATACGTGACTGTTTTGAAAAGCAATTAATCGATGTTGTTAAAATTAATACGGATTTTTCAACGCATCGACCTCTACACAAAAGCATTTGATAAACCACGGTTTTTATATCTTTTAGAGGTTAATGGCGTGAAAAAGAAAAGTGATGTGATTCTAGAAGAAGAAAGTGCGTAGTCCGACAAGTTTTTTTTGTTTCTTTTTATTTTCTTTATTTATTTTATTTTCCTGTCTATTAAAATCCAAAAACACAAAAAGATTTTCGGTTTTAGAATTTTAGGGGGAGAATAGTTTAGTTTAGTATTTAATTCGTGCAATATTTAATTACTTAAAAAAACAAGGGGGGAGGGCAGGTTAGCTGAAAGAAATGAAATCAAATCTGTGATTATGATTCACAGTTTATGGAAAATGATAGTACACAGGGAACAAATTGGTTGGGACTTCAAAACTAATTTGCTCAAAATGCGAAATTCAAAGTATAAGTATGAGAAGTCTAAGCACAACTAAAGAAAAATGATAGTTAAACTAGTCTGCTACTGAGGTAACATAGAGAAAGTAGACCTAGAGGTTGCTAGCTCATTATATGATGTGTCGGTAGATTCAACACAATAGACGAGTAGACTTCATTGGTGAATCAAATTCAAAATAAGTCGTTCAACTTGTTGTGGGTTCTCATCTTATCACTGGTTAACACAATCGACGCATTTCCAATAAGGGGTGACGAGCAAAATAAACGCCACAAATGTGTGCGGATGACCATAAAAATGAGCAAAGCACAAGAAAAAAATGTTAAGCGCAATCAAGCTAATGACTAATGTTGTTGGTGCGTTACGTGCAAAAAGAAAAAAATGCTCTCACAAGAAGATAGGTTGTGTGCCTCTCTGCTGTGCGATGGCACTGACCTGAGGATAAACATAACCTAAATATTCTCGTATTCATTGTTGTTTGTGCCTCTTTGTTGTGCGATGGCACTGACCTGAGGCTTGGCATCTCTTTGAAAGCTCTTAGAATAGTTTCTTCTTGTCAAATACCCGTAGACCGCTCAAAAATCTCCTGAGGAATGTTGATTACCATATAAGTGTGGGATCCACAAATGCTTGTTGAAATAATATAACCTAACTCATCACCAATGTGAGTCAAAAATCTGTGTATGGATTTAAGTGGACAAATATACTGACAATCATTGTGACTGCAACTCTTGACAGTCAAAATCATTGTGTGCATCTTATAGCTCTAGTATGATTTCTTGAAAGTGCTATTGACTCTCAGACAAAACAAGAATCTAGCATCAAAGTGCATATTAAAAAGGTCCCAAATGATTATGATATACCTGTATGATTCCATAATGAATCTTTCCAGAAATGATTAAATTAACTTGAAGTTGTTCTGCTCAAACCCAAAACCACAAAAATATGTCTTGTTTTTCCTTTAAATTTCAAAGTTGTTTTCTATTTTCTAGTCTTTTGTAGTGTAGACGTCGGACTATACAACTAGATGAATTCTGTGAATCACTCACTAAAAGGGGTCACGTCTGAGGTGACCAATCAGTTTCAAATTAAAAGGATCACGTCTAAGGTGATCAAATGTTTTCAAATTAAAAAGGATCACGTTTGAGGTGATCAAATGTTTTCAAATTAAAAAGGATCACGTCTGAGGTGACCAAATCTGTTCAAATTAAAAGGATCACATCTGAGGTGATCAAATGATGTTCAGTTAAAAAGGTCATGTCTAAGATGATCATAGTTCATAATGTTATATATCACAAGGTAGATTCTGAATGTGTGGAACTGTATGAAGTAAAACTCATGAGTATGAATCAATCGTACGATTGAATCATAAGGATGAGCCAATCGCACGTTTGAACCATACGAATGAGCCAGTCACACGATTGGACCATGAGTATGGGACAACCATGCGATTGAACCACACGACTGAACCAATCGTACGAATGGATGTAGGAGTATGAGCCAGTCGCACGACTGAAACCCAGTCGCACGAATGAAGCATGCGTATGGGTCCAGTCGCACGATTGAAATTTAAAATAGTATGAATAAGGGGGTCAGTCGGTCGTAACCCTTTCCACCCTTCAAAGTTCTCTGACATCGCTCATCTGCACACACACCCTGCCAAAATTTCTCCTGTTGTGATTACTGCCTAATTCTTGATTCTAACGTGTGTTCTACTCATCTACAGGTACTGGGCGACTGAAATCGATCCAAATGAACATCTTAATCGCATCTTTAAGGACCGATTATGCTAAAACCTAGAACCGAGACTAAACCCTAAAAATTGACCACTTAAATGGACATTAAAGTTGATTTAAAGAATATTAAGTGCTATTTAGAGTCTCTGCGGTTCAAATGAGTCTAAACACGAAGTCTAATGTAAAGTTTTGACAAAGATTCAAATCTAGGGTGTTCAACCGTGTAGGATGCGAATGGACATGCTAATGAACTTCAGTTGCACGATTGAGCCAGACGCACGATTCAATCACACGTATGAATCATGCGCATGGGTTCAGTTGCACGACTGATTCAACCGCATGGCATAGCATACGACTAAGTTCAGTTGCAGACTCAATAGCACGACTGAACTCAGTCGCAGGCTCAATAGCACGACTGAACTCAGTCGTATGGTTCAATCGCACGATTGAACCAGTTTGCAAAACCAGTTTAAGTGTTACCTGTCATCTCCTACACACAACTCTAATGAATATGTTTCTTGTGTTACAACAACATGGCTGATAGATGGTCTATGAGCCCCAAGCACAACATCTGTGCTCACTTAGATGCTACCACTCGGAATGCTTCTGAGTTTGTGGGGATCATTTCCTTTCTCAGGAGATCGAGGATCTTCAAGGCCATATCTACACCATGCACTCCATACATATCACTCCAATAGACATTTTGGGAAGGGGCTACTGTTGATAGGTCCACTGAGCCCTACAGCATCCGGAGCTAGATCTTCGGACAGGAGATCAGTTTTACTACAGCCGATCTTAGGCAAGTCCTAGATCTAGGTGAAGATGGTGACCACCCGACCAAGCTACACCCTCTGACAGTTAGGGGCTGCTTTCTGCGGATGAAGTACACTGGGGACATCAACGCAGGTGTGCTCAATAAAAGCAACCTGTGCCCCCAGTTTAAGTACCTAGCTCACGTCATCTGTAAGGCCCGGTTCCCGGGACGCCTACAGTTGGTCATTCGTCGCACTCAAACATGTAATTACATTTCACTTTCATAAAACGTTGCAGCGGAAACATTAAAAACATAATTTCATTCCATCAAAATGCTTTTGCACCTTAGTACAATAGTTCCTTTATCAATATCATGTTACATTTATTACAAAAGCATTTAACATAAAGATGCCATCCAAAATACGCTGAGTAGCCGCCCCGTGCCATCCTCAGCAACATACCTGCCAACTGGAAACACATCAAAGTCAGCGTTGCTGAGTGAGTTCTAGTTTTAAAATAAAACTTACTTTCCTTTCATAAAACCGTTCTTTACCTTCTTTATAAAATCATTTGTTACATACATGCGTTCACACAACATACGTACATACAGATAATATCATTATTATCTTCGTCATTTCGTTCGTTACATTCATCATACATCATTATCTTTCACTTCTTTCTAGATCCTATCAGACTTTACCCTCTTCATGGCACACAGCCACGATTACTGAGGTCGAATGACAAGGATCCCATTTCGTACATTATTAGGATCATTCATTAACGTTCATTTTATACATTCATTCTTTCACTCATCTCTTGCTCATTACCCTTCATTACTCGAATCCTGTCTCATGCAATATCCCCAACTCATGCTCACGTCCGAAGACTGACACAACACCGAGATACGCGACAAAGATCCCCTACGAGTCAATCACAGGGATTGAACTCCATCTGAGGCTGTTGCAACACCAAGTCGCTCACCTCAATAGCCATCTCAATGATTGCACGCTATCCGAGTCTTTTGCACCCCTAGGGTTGCTCACCTCATTTCCCATCACGATAGCAAGCTATCCGAGTCTTTTGCAACAACAAGGTTGCTCACCCCAAGGCAACATCACGATAGCACGTACTCGAGTCTTTTGCAACGACCGGGTTGCTCACCTCATACATATGCATGGCTTCATGCTACACCCCCGGAGTTATGCGTAACCCGCGTAACCATCATACATTACACCCCCAACGTTATGGGTACTACACCCCCACCGAAGTGGGTACATCACCCCCACCGAAGTGGGTACATCACCCCCATCAACATGGGTACAACACCCCCATCGAAATGGGTACATCACCTCCATAAACATGGGTACATCACCCCCATAAACATGGGTACATCATCAAAGGTCAGTCACATAGACTGGAACCCCTGCGTGCACACTATAGACTAGCTGAACCTCTCACGGTTGAGCCTAAGGCATTAGAGCCATGCACTTCATTTCGCTTCACTTACATACCTCACACGTTCTCATTCATTCATTAATGCATGCATTCATTCATTACGTTCCTCTTTTCTTTATCATCCATTTTACGTTACATAATACTTTCATTTCATTCATTATCGTTCAACGCAAAGCCGTAGAAAGATAAACATACATAGCAAGGAACATAACATAAACATAAACAAACATCATCATCATACATACGCATCAATCAAACATCACATCACGCACATCATACATACTATGCATCATACGCACCGCCGTGCCTAGCATAACGCATAACATCATACATATCATTATCATCTCCATTAACATTATCATCATAATCTCATCATCCTGCGTCACCTTATACCGTCCATGCCTATCACATCGTCGAGGACTCTCATCTCGGCTATCATCTCTGAACACTTAGGCAAATGGGCATCGATGCGAATGGACCCTATGCGAATGGACTATGGGCGAATGGACCTCTATGCGAATGGACTCCCAGTCGCATTACTCTCATGCGTATGGCCTTCACTCGCATGACTTCAGGCGTATGGGCTTCAGTCGCATACTCTTCATGCGAATGAACCTCAGTCGCATGGCCTCCAGGCGCATGGACTTCAGTCGCATAACCTCCGTGCGAATGAACTTCAGTCGCACCATCTCTCAATCGCATGACTCCTAAGCACATGAACTCCAATCGCATGACCATCATATGTATGGGCCTCAGTCGCATAGCAAACGTGCGTATGGACCTCAGTCGCACTTCAATCGGCCGAATGGCCTCCAGTCGCCCTCCAGTCGGTCGCCTAGCCCTAGCTGGTGCAGAGTGCAGTTAGGTCGACTGCAGCCGCGGGTTTTTGACCTCCAACCCCTTTCAAACCTCTTTTAAGCTCAAATCAACCCTTCTAAAGGTTAGGAAAACATACCATGACCTCATACAAGCATAACCAAGCAAGAAATCGAGCCTCAAACGCATCATACACATACATACATACATCAAATTGGGTTTTCACCCAAAAACTCAAAAATAGGTTTTTGGACGTGTTCCAGCCCCAAAATCAGTTGAAAACATGTAAAAGAGGGGTCCTAGAACTCACCTTAACGATCCCGTCGAGTAGAGCTTCGATTTGACTCGCTCCTCGTTGAATTCCACGCTCGAATCCACCCGAACCAACTTTTCTCCCCTTTTCTCCTTCTCCTCTCTTCTCCTCTCTTGGCTGAAATATGGGGAGAATAGGGGTGTTTTCCCCCTTTTATACTCTCGTGCATCGAAGTTTCTCTCGTTGGAGGGTTTGGTCCCTCGACTTTGGACTTTATTTCTTTTTCTTCTTTCGTCGGCTACAAAGGAAATTTCCGGGTGTTACATCATCATCAAGTGCATTGCGTCAAGGAGAGGAGGATTTGATGAGATGTCAGATCAAATCCAGAATGCATATGTTGCTCTGGTGCTGAACCACCTGTTCAGTTTCTCCCAGATGATATTCTCATACATGGTCGAGAACATAGAGGCAAAGGGGAAGGAGGGGTTCTGCATGTACCCAAGATTTCTACAAATGATCATTGATCTGAAGCTCCCTTCACTGCCTAAAGAGAGGGAGGATTCGGTTGTTTTAGAGATTATGGATTATACGACACTGAGTCGGATGAAGGTCTACCGGGGGAAGCAAGTAAAGCCCCCGGTGAGGAGACTGTTTGGCCACTTGGCCAACAAGGAGTATGTGGCGCCATCTCGCAAGAAGTGGCGTCACGATGACAGTGACTCCGACGTCGAGCCCATCATGGCAACCACAGACGAAGACAACGACGACGATGACGACGATGATCAAGGTCAAGGTGGTGAGGCACCTAGTGGAACTGATAGGGCTGCCTTCCACCAAGACTTCTTGGTCGATGAGGATGAGGAGCCGGATGATGAGCCGTTAGTGAGCACTGTCGGGAGCCGAGTTGTGGACACAGACAGAGGGATCGAGGCGGTCGGCGGACGCCAAGCTGAGTCGAGGGGTGCTGTTGCTGATGTTACTGATCCTACTTACACCCCTGACCAGCCCAGCAGCTGTAACATCCTGTATTTTTACGTTAATTAAAAGTTAACGTCGTTTATTCTTGTAGGGACTATTTATGCTTTTTATGAAACTTGTGGGTTATTTATGCTTAATAATAATAAATTGTATAATAATAATAATAATAATAATAATAATAATAATAATAATAATAATAATAATAATAATAATAATAATAATAATAATACTAATAATAATAATAATAATAATAATAATAATATGAACAAAATTAATAATAATAATAATAATAATAATAATAATAATAATAATAATAATAATAATAATAATAATAATAATAATAATAATAATAATGATAATAACAATAGAAGTAATAATAAAAGTAATAGTAATAATACTAATAATAATTTTAATTTATAAAAATTACTAATCTTTGAAAAGGGTTTAAGTTAATTAATTAAGTCCAGGGGTTAGTTGTGTCAATTTAGGAACCTTAAAAGTGAGTTTTAAGCCTAAAATAATAACTTCTAAAACCGCAGGGACCATTTATGTAAATTTACAAAAAACAAACCCCCTCCCCTTTTCCCCCTCGTTTTTCCCCCTCCCCTGAATCCAACCTCGTCGCGACCTGTTCTTCGATTCAATCATCCTCATTCAGCATCTAATCGGGTAATTGAAACCACCCACGAATTCGTTTTATCATAGGGAACAAAAGCCCTAAGGTTTCGAGCATGTATATATTTGATTTGAACTTCAATTTGGATTAATCCGATTCTAGGGTTCTTAGGATTTGGGGGTTTTTGCTTGATTTGCTTTAAAACATATAGGAATGGGGTTTTGTCAGGCTTAGGCGACCCAACTGTTGGTAAACTGTCCCCATGTGATTCTGGAGGTCCCGGGTTCAACCCCGGGCAACCTCACATTCTTTTTTTTAGGCTTTTAGCCTTCAACAATAATTTTTAATATTTTTAAAAATTATAAAAAGTCATTTTATAAAAGCTGATAATTTTAAAATGTTTTTAATTATTTTCTGTAAATTTATATCTTAAAAGAAATACTTTTATACCTTTGTCATATATTCTTAAAAATAATAATAATAAATTGTTTTATAAAAAACTATACTTTAACTAATACCTTGTGCCACAAATATGATTATTCCGAACGTTGCTTTTAAATTATCGTTTAAAATGTGTTTATTAGACTTTATTTAACTTATATGTATATACAAAATTATTATAGGTGTTATATTTTTTGTAAAACTTTATATAAAATATAATAACATTCTTTAATATTAATAACTAAAATTGGTTCCATTTTGTTAAACATAGTTATTTGAAAATCCCTAAATTCCACTTAGAACCCTAGTCCCCGTTAATCCGTTAAACTTAATATAATTAAACTTAAAAATCTTATAAATATATATATTTTAGGTACATTGTGAAGGGCTACGTTGAATCGACGCTTATTATTATTTCTTATTTATCATCTAATAAATACTTATTGATCAAGTGAGTATTTCTATACCCCTTTTTATATTTTTACACTTTTGGGGTGAAACATGTTACATTATAAACCTTACACTTGTAAACACGTTTGATTCTTGTAAACTTATGGCATTTCACCTGTTTGTTGTGGTTAGTTGAATTTTGTGGCTACCATGTAATGTCGAATATATGTACAATCATTAACTATTGCTAGCCTAGCGAAGTCATAGATCTATGGGCCAGACAAGCCTGCTTGGTTGATCAAAGTACACTTAGCTAATCGTATATACTTTTAAACGTTTGAGACTTGTAAACTTGTCGAGGTTTGATTGTGCATTCTGTTTTACATCCCTAGCTACTAGTTCTCTAACTTACAACATGATTTGCCATCTTTTATATACTTATGTATTGAAAACTATGGAAATCTCACCAACGTTATGTTGACTCCTTTATTTTTAACATGTTTCAGGAAACGCCCAAGTTTGATGCACTTTTGAAGCTTATACACATCTAGGATTGGACCTAGTTAAATAAATGGACATCCATGAATAATTTTACATCTTATGTTATGTTACTTTCATGTTTGAGACTTATGCTTGTATTGTCACATTGGAAACTTATGATTATAATATTTGGATTTAATAATAGTGTTATGTGGCTGTGAACGATCTTAACTCTCACTCCTCGACGTTTCCGCCGTCAAGGTTGGGGTGTGACAGATTGGTATCAGAGCCCATAACTATAGGGATCTAGGTTATTAGAAATGGTGGTCTAGACTATAGTATGCATGAACCTTATAGAATATATTTCTATCTTGTAAATTATATACCTTGCATGCTACATAATGCTATGCCTTCTTATGTGCAATGGCTTAGCATAGGATTGCCTAAACATTGTTACTTGTCTCCCTAAACTTAACTTTGACTCATTGACTCTCCCCGAACATGAAATCTCTTAACCTTATTCTCGTCGACACGTGGAATCTTATGCTTATGTTATGACTTGGATCCTTAGACACTATGTCTAATCTATATAAATCTCATCAAGGTTTTGATTCTATGAACCTAAGAAATATTGGGTGACACATAGACACCTGTATCCTGGTTTTCCTGGCAAAAGTCCCTCGGGCTAAGGCAAGCATATCGCATAAATCCTACGAGACTAGTTATGCTTACCTGGGGATTTCTGGGATGAGTGATAAACTATGGTCAATATACACAAGTTTCTAAGGTAAATGGGTCAATTCACCTTGACGTGTCAACGTTTCCAAATGGTAATGCGTTACCAAATGGAATCATTCTGTGTACCTTATAACCCTTAGCTTACCCTTGTTTAAACTACTATCCTTTGTTATCCTCGCTCCTGTAACTAACTCATTTTTGTATATCCAGCATGTCTCGACACCATGGAAAGTGTGGAAGTTCCGACCGTAAGCTAGCTGCCATGATTGCCCGACAAATGGCTGCCGTTCTCCCGACTATGGTTACTGAACTTAATAGCACACTAATGGCTAATAGCAACAACAACACTAATGGGAACAATAGTGGTGCTAATGGAGACAATAGCAACAATCAAAACGGGAACAATCAACAAGGGAACAATCGTACTTGCACTTTCAAACACTTCAACTCGTGCAAACCCACTAGTTTTAGTGGAAAAGAAGGAGCCACTGGACTTCTAGAGTGGTTTGAAAGTATGGAGAATACGTTCATTGTTAGTGAGTGCCCTAACGAGTTCAAGGTTCGCTATGCCACAAGTGTTCTTCAACAACGGGCACTCACATGGTGGAATTGTGAAAAAAGAAACCGTGGAACTGAGATTGCTTTGGCATTGCCCTGGGAGGAATTCAAGGAGATCATGATTCAAAAGTTTTGTCCGAGGAGCGAGTTGCAAAAGCTAGAGGAGGAGTTCTGGAACCTCAAACAAGATGGTGGGAATCACTTGGCTTATTCCACTCGGCATCATGAGTTGAGTATGCTCCTACCACACATGGTGGACACCGTGCCCCGTAACATTGAGAAATTTATCAAGGGGGTGCCACCTCAAATTCAAGATGCCGTGGTGGGTAGTAGGCCTATAACTTTGGAGGAAGCAATTACCATCACTACACAGCTCACCAAGAATTATATAAGAACTGGCACTATGTCGGCAAAGGGTTCCAAGTCTACTGTGAAGGTGATACCTGAGGCAACAAAAGAGTTAAGGGCCGAGTCATCTTCTCAAAACAAGAAGCGTAAGTTCACCCCGACACGCAACTACGTTGTGACCGCCCCAAATGCTCCTCAAAACAAATGGTGGTTGCGAATCAAGCTCCCATGGCTAAAGCTTATGCTGGTCCACATCCTATGTGTAACACGTGCAAGTACCATCATTCAAGCAACATTCCATGTCGAGTCTGCTCGTTGTGTGGGAAGTATGGACACTTGGTAACTACTTGTCTTCGAGAGCCAAACAACACTGTCATGCTTACCAACCAAACCTGCTATAACTTTGGCGAGCCTAGCCATATCCGTCCGCAATGTCCTCGCAATGCGGGAACTGTGCCACCGGCTCGTGGAAGGGCTTTCAACATCAACGCAATCAAGCACAAGCCAACAACGACGTGGTGAATGGTACGTCGTTGAATTTCTTTTAACCTTTCTTGTCTTATAAAAATTCCTATCTATGTTCATCATACCAATAATAGGTTGTTACCAAACAGGTATGTATCTTGTAAATAATCATTATGCATCTGTATTGTTTGATTCGGGTGCCGATAGGAGTTTCGTGTCCTTGGAATTCGAGCCTTTACTTTCTAAACCCCGCGTCAACTTAGAAAGATCTTTCACGGTCGAAGTCGCCGATGGAAAATCTATTGTCGTTGGCGTCGTAATACGTGACTGTACCTTAAGCCTTAACGAACACGAGTTCTTCGTCGACCTTATTCCTATGCAATTGGGAAGCTTTGATGTTATCATTGGTATGGATTGGTTAGCCAAGCATCGTGCGGAAATTCTATGCTTCGAGAAGTGTATCCGAATTCCTTTACCGACTGGTGATACTTTGAAGGTCTTTGGGGAGAAATCATCCCAAAGACTCAAACTCATGTCTTGCATCAAGGCCCGCAAGTGCTTAAGTAAAAACTACATGGCTTTCATGGCATATGTAGTTAATACGAAAGCCAAGGGTAAGGAGTTGAAAGACATTCCTGTCGTGCGGGACTTTCCCGAGGTTTTTCCCGAGGATCTTAAAGGACTACCTCCCGTGCGAGAAGTTGAGTTCAAGATTGACTTAATCCCTGGTGCAAACCCTGTGGCTAAATCACCTTATCGTCTTGCACCGTATGAAATGCAAGAACTAGCTAGCCAACTACAAGAGTTGACCGATAAGGGTTTCATTCGTCCTAGCTCATCACCGTGGGGTGCACCTGTACTATTTGTAAAGAAGAAGGATGGTTCATTTCATATGTGCATCGATTACCGAGAAATCAACAAGCTTACTATCAAAAACCGATACCCTCTTCCTCGAATCGATGATCTCTTCGATCAACTTCAAGGAGCAACTCAATTCTCAAAGATCGATCTACGTTCTGGGTATCATCAACTACGTGTTCATGATGATGACATTCCAAAGACCGCTTTTCGTACTCGATATGGACACTACGAGTTCCTGGTCATGCCTTTTGGCTTGACCAATGCACCTGCCGTGTTCATGGATCTCATGAATCGAGTATGTAAACCGTATTTGGATAAGTTCGTGATCGTGTTCATTGATGACATTCTTATTTATTCCAAGACGAGAATCGATCACGAGACACATTTGCGACAAGTTCTTGAACTTTTGAAGAAGGAGCGATTGTACGCTAAGTTTTCCAAGTGTGAATTTTGGTTGGAAGAAGTTCAATTATTAGGGCATGTGGTGAATACTCAAGGAATTCACGTTGATCCTGCTAAAATTGAAGCCGTGAAGAATTGGTGTGTTCCCACAACCCCAACCGAGGTTCGTTCTTTTCTGGGCTTAGCGGGATATTACCGTAGATTCATAGCGAATTTCTCAAAGATTGCTAAACCCTTAACGGCGCTAACCCAAAAGAATCGACTCTTTGAATGGGGACCCGAGCAAGAAGAGGCTTTCGAGACATTAAAACGCAAATTGTGTAACGCTCCTATTCTCACACTTCCCGATGGAAACGATGACTTTACCGTGTATTGCGATGCTTCCAATCAAGGTCTTGGCTGTGTTCTCATGTAACGAGGCAAAGTTATAGCATACGCGTCGAGGCAATTGAAGGTTCATGAAGTGAACTACACGACTCACGATCTTGACTTGGTGCTGTGGTTTTTGCATTGAAGATTTGGCGACACTATTTATATGGGATGCAATGCATAGTCTACACCGATCATAAGAGTCTCCAACACGTGTTCAACCAAAAGGATCTCAACATGAGACAAAGACGATGGATCGAGTTAATTAGCGACTACGACTGCGACATTCGCTACCATCCTGGAAAGGCGAACATTGTAGCCGACGCGCTAAGTCGCAAGGTCCACAACAAGACTGTCTCGCTTCAAGAAATTCGAGATCGAAGGCAATGGTTTGATACTTTAGGAGAATTTGATACCGAAATTCATGTGGATGTCAACGAGGCTACTATCATGCTTCAAAACATAAGGATCGATAGTGACCTCGAGTTATGCATTCGCGAGGCTCAACAAGCGGCATTAACCGACGAAGGAAAGGATGAAGATTTGATGTCTAACGTTCGGTCGCAACTGGAGACAAAACCGAATGGCATGTGGTACTTCTTGAATCGACTTTGGATCCCAAATCGTGATAATCTTCGACACTTCATTATGAACGAAGCTCATCAAACTCGATACTCTATTCATCCTGGCTCCGATAAGATGTACATGGACCTGCGTGGTCAATATTGGTGGCCTGGAATGAAGAAAGATATTGCGTCTTATGTTTCCAAGTGTCTCACGTGTGCAAGGGTCAAAGCCGAGCATCAACGACCAAGTGGTTTACTTGAGCAACCTGAAATCCCTATGTGGAAATGGGAACATATATCCATGGATTTCATAACCAAGTTACCTCGTACACCTCGTGGTCATGATAGCATATGGGTCATTGTTGACCGTTTGACCAAGACAACACATTTCATACCCATACGAGATACGTACAAGGTTTCAAGGCTAGCTCGAATCTACATTGACGAAATTATGAGTCGTCAGGGCGTGCCCTTACATTATTTCCGATCGAGATGCTCGTTTCACTTCACACTTTTGGTCTTCGATGCAAGAACTCTTGGGTACTCAATTGGATTTAAGTACGGCTTACCATCCTCAAACAGATGGTCAAACCGAAAGAACAATCCAAACCCTCGAGGACCTGCTGTGTCTATGTGTCCCTGACTTTGGTGGTGATTGGGATACGCATTTACCGCTCGCGGAATTTTCGTATAACAATAGTTATCACTCAAGTGTCAAGATGGCACCATTTGAGGCTTTGTATGGTCGTAAATGTCGATCACCGATTTGTTGGACCGACGTTGGTGAAAATTTCATCACTGGTCCTGAACTTATACAAGAAACGACCGATAAAGTCTCCATAATTCGCAAGAACCTTGAAGTGGCTAGAAGTCGACAAAAGAGTTATGCCGATAAGCGTCGTAAACCATTGGAGTTCCAAGTTGATGACATGGTTCTTCTCAAGGTTTCACCGTGGAAAGGTGTTGTTCGCTTTGGGAAGAAGGGTAAACTAGCTCCAAGATTTGTAGGACCTTTCAAAATCCTGAAAAGGGTTGGAAAAGTGTCTTATAAACTGGAACTACCTTCCGACCTTAGTGGAGTTCATCCTGTATTCCATGTCTCAAATTTGAGAAAGTGTTTGGCCGACGAGAGTCTGCATGTTCCATTGGAAGACATCCAGATCGACGAGTCATTGCACTTCGTTGAGAAACCTGTTGAGATTATGGATCGCATGATGAAGAAAACGAGAACCACAACTACTCCAATTGTTAAGGTTCGTTGGGAGAATAAGTGTGGAGCTGAGTTCACTTGGGAGCGAGAGGATCATATGAAGGAGAGATACCCGTATTTGTTCGCCTAGTTTATCCTTAATTTCGGGACGAAATTCTTTTAAGTTGGGGAGACTGTAACATCCTGTATTTTTAGGTTAATTAAAAGTTAACGTCGTTTATTCTTGTAGGGACTATTTATGCTTTTTATGAAACTTGTGGGTTATTTATGCTTAATAATAATAAATTGTATAATAATAATAATAATAATAATAATAATAATAATAATAATAATAATAATAATAATAATAATAATAATAATAATAATAATAATAATAATAATAATAATAATATTAACAAAATTAATAATAATAATAATAATAATAATAATAATAATAATAATAATAATAATAATAATAATAATAATAATAATAATGATAATAACAATAGAAGTAATAATAAAAGTAATAGTAATAATACTAATAATAATTTTAATTTATAAAAATTACTAATCTTTGAAAAGGGTTTAAGTTAATTAATTAAGTCCAGGGGTTAGTTGTGTCAATTTAGGAACCTTAAAAGTGAGTTTTAAGCCTAAAATAATAACTTCTAAAACCGCAGGGACCATTTATGTAAATTTACAAAAACCAAACCCCCTCCCCTTTTCCCCCTCGTTTTTCAGGCCGACGTCCGGCCAACATCCGGCCGCGGCTCCAGCCGCTTTTAAACTCCAAAAATCTTACCGTTTTGACACCCAAAACCGACCCAAATCGTTCGTATGCGCATTTCGAACTTGAAAACACACTTTAATCGCGTTTAATCGTCGGTTACAACACCATTTGATTGTATAACCGAAACATCTTGAATTCATTAGCCGTTCGAGCCTTAAACACCAATAATAATGCAATTAATTCCACCTGATCGAACATCTATCTACCTCTAATCTATTACAATCTTCAATTTCATCTAAAAACACACAACCATCGAATCTGATCATCCTCTTCTCCGCGAATCTGCAACTAATCGAACACTATAATCCGGGCTTCAAAATCTGAAATTGATACGGGGCTTTGGATCCAGAGCATCACTTGAAGCTGTCCACGAGCTTAATTTGATTTTCATCGTCATTTGGTACACAAACTGAATCCAACCTCGTCGCGACCTGTTCTTCGATTCAATCATCCTCATTCAGCACCTAATCGGGTAATTGAAACCACCCACGAATTCGTTTTATCATAGGGAACAAAAGCCCTAAGGTTTCGAGCATGTATATATTTGATTTGAACTTCAATTTGGATTAATCCTATTCTAGGGTTCTTAGGATTTGGGGGTTTTTGCTTGATTTGCTTTAAAACATATAGGAATGGGGTTTTGTCAGGCTTAGGCGACCCAACTATTGGTAAACTGTCCCCATGTGATTCTGGAGGTCCCGGGTTCGACCCCGGGCAACCTCACATTCTTTTTTTTTGAGGCTTTTAGCCTTAAACAATAATTTTTAATATTTTTAAAAATTATAAAAAGTCATTTTATAAAAGCTGATAATTTTAAAATGTTTTTAATTATTTTCTGTAAATTTATTTCTTAAAAGAAATACTTTTATACCTTTGTCATATATTCTTACAAATAATAATAATAAATTGTTTTATAAAAAACTATACTTTAACTAATACCTTGTGCCACAAATATGATTATTCCGAACGTTGCTTTTAAATTATCGTTTAAAATGTGTTTATTAGACTTTATTTAACTTATATGTATATACAAAATTATTATAGGTGTTATATTTTTTATATAAAACTTTATATAAAATATAATAACATTCTTTTATATTAATAACTAAAATTGGTTCCATTTCGTTAAACATAGTTATTTGAAAATCCCTAAATTCCACTTAGAACCCTAGTCCCCGTTAATCCGATAAACTTAATATTATTAAACTTAAAAATCTTATAAATATATATATTTTAGGTACATTGTGAAGGGCTACGTTGAATCGACGCTTATTATTATTTCTTATTAATCATCCAATAAATACTTATTGATCAAGTGAGTATTTCTATACCCCTTTTTATATTTTTACACTTTTGGGGTGAAACATGTTACATTATAAACCTTACACTTGTAAACACGTTTGATTCTTGTAAACTTATGGCATTTCACCTGTTTGTTGTAGTTAGTTGAATTTTGTGGCTACCATGTAATGTCGAATATATGTACAATCATTAACTATTGCTAGCCTAGCGAAGTCATAGATCTATGGGCCAGACAAGCCTGCTTGGTTGATCCAAGTACACTTAGCTAATCGTATATACTTTTAAACGTTTGAGACTTGTAAAACTTTGTCGAGGTTTGATTGTGCATTCTGTCTTACATCCCTAGCTACTTGTTCTCTAACTTACAACATGATTTGCCATCTTTTATATACTTATGTATTGAAAACTATGGAAATCTCACCAACGTTATGTTGACTCCTTTATTTTTAACATGTTTCAGGAAACGCCCAAGTTTGATGCACTTTTGAAGCTTATACACATCTAGGATTGGACCTAGTTAAATAAATGGACATCCATGAATAATTTTACATCTTATGTTATGTTACTTTCATGTTTGAGACTTATGCTTGTATTGTCACATTGGAAACTTATGATTATAATATTTGGATTTAATAATAGCGTTATGTGGTTGTGAACGATCTTAACTCTCACTCCTTGACGTTTTCGCCGTCAAGGTTGGGGTGTGACAGCAGCCAAGGGGGAGCACCTATTTCAAAGGGCTCCAGGAAGAAGAGAATGGCTCGCCCTCATGGCAAAAAGGGTAAGAGGATGAGGTTTACAGTGATTACATCTTCTGCCACAACCACCACCACTGTCACAACTACCACCACTACCACATCACCTACCACCACCACCACAGCTACTACTTCCACCACCACTCCTCCCACTACCACTATCACTCCATCCACCACCACTACCACAACCACTCCACCAAATCCCACTCACATTCCACCTCCCATAGTCACCACATCTACCACCACAACCACCACTCAACAAGCCGGTACATCCACCCAATCCCCAATGACCCATGGCTCCACTCTACCCAATATCGGGTTAGAGGAATAGCTTGCCAACTTCAACCGCATCATGCTGAAGCTGATTGCTACTGATGATCTAAGAGCTACACAACTAAACCAGCTGATGCAGGTGAATACAGCTTAGGCAAAGCAGATTACACGATCAGTGAGAAGAACGCTCAGTATGAGAGGGCTTTAGGCCGAGCTCACCAGGCGCTTAAAAGTCAAAACGAGTTGGTGATGGCATCGGTGAAAAGGATTGAAGGATTGGAGAAGAAGAACAAGAAGATAATGCTTAGGCTGAAGGGATCTAAGGGAGAGCCCCTTAAGATCAAAGGTGATGGTAATGATGGTGGAGATGATGAGGATGATGATGATGAGGACGAAGATGAATTTGAGGAAGATGATGATGATGACGAGCTAGAGAAAGAAAATGGAAAAGGAAAAGATGGTGATGATGATGATGAAGATGATCAAGAAGGTGATGCTTCTGCGTCAGCCTCAAATCCATCAGCGAGAGAGAGGCGTACAAAGAGAAATCAAGATCAAGGAGCCTCATCCTCAGCTCCTCAAGCTTAAGAGACTACAGATCAAGACAAAACTAATGATTATATGTTTATGTATTTGAATCTTTTGTACTTGAAATGTGTATTACATTAATGTAATTAATGATAAATTATGTTTAAATGTCTTATTAATGATTTATGTATGTTGTGTTGAATGTCTAATCAAACAGATGAAGATCCACAGACAGATGAATATGATGTTGCCCCCCTTCAGCAAGTTAAGACTCAACTTACTATGATTCTTGACTTGCAAGGGATCGTTAGAAGGTTAGTGAGCTACACTCCCAAAGAAGGAGAAATCATTCATGATCTGACCGATGACCAGCTAGCTGAAATGTTCCGACTCAATCCTGATGAAATTGTTTAAGATGCTCCAGAAGTAGATGTACTGAGTGATGAGGAGCTACATGATGTTGATGAGATTGAGATTGAGGATGTTACAGCTGAGCATTATCCAGAGTACACTGACCCTGATGGAAACATTATCCCTAACTTGGGTGATACTTTTGGCAGTGCTACTTTTGATAAGTTGGAAGAGATAGAGAAAGAGAAAGAAAAGGATGAAAGTAAAGCCCAAGCTTCAGATGCTAATGTTGATCTCAAGAAAGCTGAATGGGTCGCTTGCTTTACTGAAATGAAAGCCCAGCGCGCACCTCCAAAGCAGAATGCCTACACCAAACTTTACAGAGTCAAAAGACATCAGAAAGTGTCAGGCAAGATTATCGCGTGGGCATATTTTGAAGACTTGGAAGTCTATGCTGTTAAGAGGGAGAAAGGAATTGAGTACTTCAGATATCCACATGATCTGAATACTCTTTCTGGTTTTGAGTTCAATCGTCTGGCATGTTTAGATCTTCCGTATGCTAATCCGAGGAAGATGTCAGGATGGTTCGAGGTTGCATTAAAGAAAGAATACCACACTAGGTGGGTAACTTCAGACCTCAACAACCTAAGAGGTTCATTCATAAGTCTGAAGTTGATCCTTTTTCTGAAAGACCGAAGGTGGTGCTGAAGTGGAGTCCCCCGCGCATAATGTCCAAGATTCCCTTACGGGAAATGCCTCAGGACTTCACTCCCCACTTCAAATGGTGGTATTATGACTGGAGGACAGGGGAAGCGGTCATAGTTTTGAACAGAGATGGTAAGATAGAGACTATCAGGGTATTTGACCCAATGTGGCTCACTAACTTGTATGCTGAAGATGTCTATACTTTATACAAGTGGCCACTGTTCTATGATACGCAAGATATTGTACAAGCTCTTCAATTTCAACACGTCATACGACTCTGTTTTGCATTTGATATACATGCAGGAGTCACAAGATAAGAGAAGTACAAGAAGTTCCAAGAACATGTGAAGAATGTTAGATGATAGGGTAAACTAGGTCCAAGGGGGAGTTTGTAGATACATGTGTTCCTAGTTTATGTGCTTAAATGTAAAAGTCTTTCATGTCTTACATATGTGTAATTTGACGAAGCAATAAAATATGATATATGATTTGATGTTTATTTATCTTTGATTTATATGTATGAACTTCTTATATAGGTTTGAGGTTGTTGTACACAATTCTAAGTCAATACAAATTGAGTATTATGTTCAACCTAGTCGAGGGATTATTCATGCTAATGGACCAAACTTATGGACCATACGCATGAATACATCATGCTTATGGACCAGTCGCACGACTAAACCAGGAGACTGGATCAGTCGTATGATTGAGACATAAGATTGACTCAGTCGCACTACTGAACCTTCAGTCGTGGCGTATGACTCAATCGCATGATTCAGTCGCACGACTGAACCATGCTAATGGTTCAGTCGTACGAATGAAAACCCCTAACCTATAAATACCACTTAATTCGTGAAAAAAAGAACACTTGAAGAGATATTGCGAATACACATAAACCCTAGCCGTCCAGAACGTCCCAAACAACCTGTCCAAGTTCATAGTTTGTTCCTGGTCGATTCCTACTCATTCTTAATATCTAGTTCAATCTTATATCGATCGGGTTATCATTCCCACTGATTGGATCGCCAATCAAATAGGATTCCGCACTATTTGATCCGGTATAAACGCAGAATCAGTTAGTACTCCATCCGTACACGGTCCTAACAATTAATTATTATTACTATTATTTTAGTTACTATTATTATTATTAATTATTATAATTTCTTATTATTATTACTATTATTATTATTATTATTATTATCATTATTATTATTATTATATTTTATTATTAATGTTATTATTATGATAACTTTTTTTGTTATTAATATTATCATAAATATTATTACTGTTTAATTTAATATTTTGATTATTAACTTTCATATATTAAAAATTAATAACAACTAAGAAATAAGCACAAATAACCCATAAGTTTCATAATTGACAACAATGGTCCTTACAAGAATAAACGACGTTAACTTTTAATTAACGGAAAATACAAGATGTTACAGTCTCCCCAACTTATAAGAATTTCGTCCCGAAATTAAGAATGAAACTATACGAACAAATACGGGTACTTTTTCTTCATATGCTCTTCACGCTCCCAAGTAAACTCAGCTCCACGCTTATTCTCCCAACGAACCTTGACGATTGGGGTAGTAGTGGTTCTAGTCTTCTTCATAATGCGGTCCATGACTTCAACAGTTTTCTCAACAAAGTGTAATGACTCGTCGATCTGGATGTCATCCAACGGAACATGCAGACTTTCGTCAGCCAAACACTTTCTCAAATTTGAGACATGGAAAACAGGATGAACTCCACTAAGGTCGGAAGGTAGTTCCAGTTTGTAAGCCACTTTCCCGATCCTTTTCAGAATCTTGAAAGGTCCTACAAATCTTGGAGCCAGTTTACCCTTCTTCCCAAAACGAACAACGCCCTTCCATGGTGAGACCTTAAGAAGAACCATATCCTCAACTTCGAATTCCAATGTCTTACGTTATCGGCATAGCTCTTTTGTCGACTTCTCGCCACTTCAAGGTTCTTGCGAATTATGGAGACTTTATCGGTCGTTTCTTGTATAAGTTCAGGACCAGTGATGAAGTTTTCACCAATGTCGGTCCAGCAGATTGGTGAACGACATTTATGACCATAAAGTGCTTTGAAAGGTGCCATCTTGATACTTGAGTGATAACTATTGTTATACGGAAATTCCGCGAGCGGTAAGTGCGTATACCAGTCACCACCAAAGTCAAGGACACAAATACGAAGCAATTCCTCCGGGGTTTGGATGGTTCGCTCGGTTTGACCGTCCGTTTGAGGATGGTAAGCCGTGCTTAGATCCAGTTGAGTACCCAAGAGTTCTTGCATAGACGACCAAAAATGTAAAGTGAAACGAGCGTCTCAGTCGGATATGATGTGCAAAGGTACCCCATGACGACTCACAATTTCATCAATTTATATACGAGCCAACCTTGATATATTGTAAGTGTCATGTATGGGTATAAAATGTGCCGACTTGGTCAATCGGTCAACGATCACCCATATGCTATCATGACCACGAGAGGTATGGGGTAGTTTGGTTATGAAGTCCATGGATATGTGTTCCCATTTCCACATAGGAATCTCGGGTTGTTCAAGTAATCCACTTGGACGTTGATGTTCGGCTTTAACCTTCGTACACGCAAGGCACTTAGCTACATAAGTCGTTATGTCTTTCTTCATTCCAGGCCACCAATATTGACCACGCAGGTCCATATACATCTTATCGGAGCCAGGATGAATCGAATAACAAGTTTGATGAGCTTCGTTCATGATAAAGGTACGAAGGTTATCACGATTCGGAACCCAAATTCGATTCGCGAAATACATCAACCCATTGGGTTTCGTTTCTAGTTGAGCTAGAAGGTTATGCTCCAATTCCTCTCTCATTCTTCCTTCTTGTTGAACCGCTTGTTGAGCCTCTAAAATACTAGTCTCGATGTCGCTTTCAATCCTCAAATTTTGTAGCAGCACAGTAGTCTCGTTGACATCTAGACGGATCTCGGTATCAAATTCTCCCAAAGTGTCAAACCATTGTCGTCGATCGCGAATTTCTTGAAATGAGACCATCTTGTTATGAATCTTTCGACTTAGTGCATCGGCTACGACATTTGCCTTTCCAGGGTGGTAACGAATGTCACAGTCATAATCACTAATCAACTCGACCCACGCTCAGGATCCCCCCCCCAACCTTAACAGTACCTGACATACACCCAGCAGCCATCCTGTTCCTCTGGGCCATACATTACATTCCCTGAGTGTAACATCTCGTATTTTCCGTTAATTAAAGGTTAACGTCGTTTATTCTTGTAAGGATCATTGTTGTCAATTATGAAACTCATGGGTTATTTGTGCTTATTTCTTAGTTGTCATTAATTTTTAATATATGAAAGTTAATAATCAAAATATTAAATTGAACAATAATAATAATTATGATAATATTAACAACAAAAAAAATAATTATCATAATAATAACATTAATAATAAATAATAATAATAATAATAATAATAATAATAATAATAATAATAATAATAATAATAATAATAATAATAATAATAATAATAATAATAATAATAATAATAATAATAATAATAATAATAATAATAATAATAATAATAATAGAATAGTAACTAAAATAATAGTAATAATAATAATAATATTGATAATAATAATTAAAAGTTATTAATCTTAAAAATGTTTTGAACTTAAAGTTAAATTAAGTTTAAGGGGGTGTTTTGTCATTTTGGAAGCTTTAAAAGAAAATTAATTACATAAAATGATGACCCTTAAAACTATAGGGACCAATAGTGTAAAATTATAAAACACTTGAACCCCACCCCCATCGACCCTCGTTTTTCCGGTCGCCGGCCGGCAATGCCCGGCGCGGCGCCGACGAGGCCAAAAACCGGCCATTTACTCTCAAAATCCAAGCCCGAACGATGCAATCACTTCGGGGAAACGACTCGAACTTGAATACATACTTTAATTGGGTGTTAAACACGGTTATAATGACATTTGAAAGTGAAACCGAACCCACAATCGAATTCCACTCGTTTCAACTCCCAAATCATGTTAAAAATCAAATTAATTGAACAGAAACGTACATTTAATCATTTAGAATTCAATGATACGATTAATTTCATTCGAAGCAACCGTTAATCAGTCGAATTGAAGTCATAACGTTCGCAAGCCAACTTGAATTCGTTGGTGGTATAATCGAACAAATGGAAGCTATATAATCGGTGCAAATCGCTCAAAAAGGACTCTTTTTACTCTCTGTAACATCAATTGTACCAATAACACACATGCACAAGCGATTGATCATCGCTACCATCTCGTTCCTGTCGCGTTGAACCCTGAACTTGCATCCTCAAATCCATCTCGATCCAGGTAAATTAATCACGAATACAAACTCGTTTGTACATGGGGAACAAAAGCCCCATGATTTCTCATACGGACAACATCGAATTATACCTCAATTTGAAGAAGATGAAACTAGGGTTCTTAGCAAATTGGGGATTTTCTCTAGATTTGTGTTCTTAAATAATAAGAACCAACTCCTAACACGGCCACGACCCTTGGTTTACTGGTTACATACTCACCCTCTCAAACAGGAGGTCCCCGGTTCGAATCCGGGGAACCTCATATATTTTTAAGGCTTTTTGGCCTTTAATAAAAATACAGAAAATTTATAAAAATTATAAAAAAAATCAGTTATAAACCTTGTTAATTTTTAAAGCCACCTAACTATTTTCTGGAAAATTTATTTCTTAAAATATCTTAATATTGTTATTAATTATTTTAGACAAATAATATATTTAGTTTATTTTCTTATAAAATAGATTTTAAACAATAGTTTAAATCACTAAATTATTATTGGTTCAAACATTATCTATATATTATTGTTTAAATTATGAGTATGTTAAAAATTATAAAAGTTATTTAAACTTATAATTAAATTTTATTGCAAAAGATTTTCTTTTGCATTTTCTTTTTACTAAAATGCTCAATTAGTATATTTTTATTGAATCAAAACATAATTAATTATCTCATTTTATTGAATTTAGTTAATAAAACCCCCAAATACCACCAAAAACCCTAGTTTTTATTAAAACGTTAAACTTATCATTAGACTGAAAACCTTGTAAATATATATATGTTTAGGTACCTTGTGAAGGATTTCGTTGGAACGTCGATTATTATTCTTATTAATCATCATATATATACTTATTCGTCATGTGAGTTTTCATGCCCCTTTTTATATTATTTCACACCATTTTGGGGTGAAACATGTGAAATTTATCAACTTACACTTGTAAACATTTTTATACTTGTAACGCACATGCAATTCATACTTAATTTTTGTCACCGTTATTTGTATTTTTGTGTGCTTTATATGAGATACATTATATGTTGACAATCATTAACTATTGCTAGCCTGGCAACGTCATAGATCTATGGGCCTGACAAGCTTATTTGGTGCTAAAGCCGATGTATTGCCGTCTCCTCACCATGAAAAGTGTGGAAGTTCCGATCAAAAGTTAGCCGCCATGATTGCTCGTCAAATGGCTGCCGTCATACCGACCATGGTTGCTGAACTCAATAGCACCATGATGACCAACTCTAGCAACAATGGAAATGGTCAAGGAGAAAATAGCGCGAACCAAGGGCGCAACAACCAAACCTGCACGTTCAAACACTTTAGCTCATGCAAGCCCACTAGCTATAGTGGAAAGGAAGGAGCCACTGGACTTCCCAAGTGGTTCGAAAGCATGGAGAACACGTTCATTAACTGTGAGTGTCCCGAGGCACTCAAGGTTCGTTATGCCACTAGTATGCTCCAACAAAGGGCACTTACATGGTGGAATAGTGAGAAAAGGAACCGTGGTGCTGATGTTGTGTTAGCACTAACTTGGGATGAGTTCAAGAACATTGCTATCGCGAAATTTTTCCCGAGAAGTGAATTACAAAAGCTGGAGGAGGAGTTTTGGAACCTTAAGCAAGATGGTGGTGATCACTTGGCCTACTCAACTAGGCATCACGAGTTGAGCATTCTGTTGCCCCATATGGTCGATAATGTTTCTCGCAACATCGAGAAGTTCATCAAGGGGGTACCACCCCTAAATACAAGATGCGGTGGTGGGTAGTTGACCCACAACCTTGGAGGAAGCCATCACTATCACCGCTCAACTTACCGAGAATCATATACGAGTGGGCACCATGTCTGTCAAGGGTGCTAAGAAAGTTGAGAAGACGGTCCCTGAAGCTGCTAAGGAGACTAAAACTGAACCGTCTTACAACAACAAGGAGACTAAAACTGAATCGTCTTACAACAACAACAACAACTACAACAACAAGAAACGCTAGTTCACACCAGCTCATAACTTCGCTATGATTGCACCCAAACCACCTTAAAGACAACTTGTAACTGTGGCTGCACTTATGGCACAAGTACCTGTGGCTAGGGCCTATGCTGGTGCTCAACCTATGTGCAACGTTTGTAGGTACCATCATCCGGGGAACGCTCCGTGCCGCATCTGTACTTTGGTGGCGACTTGTCACCGTGCACCAAATAATGCCGCGATGGTTGCAAATCGTGTTTGCTACAATTGTGGGGAACCTGGTCACTTCCGACCACAATGCCCTCGTCTTGCGGGTAATGTTCCACAAGCCCAAGGATGTGCTTTCAATATCAAGGCAAACCAAGCACAAGAAAACAACAATATGGTGAATGGTATATTAAATCCAACCTCAACTTATGATCTAAGTCTTTTAATGCTTTACCTATATCGTTAAATATCTTTAAAACTGAACAGGTATGTTCCTTGTTAATAATTCTTATGCCTACATTCTATTTGATTTTGGAGTCGATAAAAGTTTTGTCTCTTTAGAGTTTGAGTCCATTCTTGCTAAGCCACATACGAAACTAGAAAGACCTCTCACCGGTGAAGTCGCCGATGGAGAACCGATAACCATTGATATCGTTATTCGTGATTGTATTTCGAAACTAGAAAGACCTCACATACGAAACTTAGAAGCTATGATGTTATCATTTGCATGGATTGGTTAGTCAAACACCATGTCGAGATTATTTGTTTCGAGAAGTGCATTCGTATTCCGTTGCCTTCGAGGGATACATTGAAAGTTTTTAGTGAAAAATCCTCCAAATGGCTCAAACTTATGTCGTGCACTCAAGCCCGAAAATGCCTAAGAAAGAACTATATGGATTTCTTGGCCTATGTGGTCAACACAAAAGTCAAAGAACTTAAGGACGTCTCGATTGTACAAGACTTTCCTGAAGTATTTCCCGATAACCTTAATGGTTTACTTCCCGTGCGTGAAGTCGAGTTTAAAATCAATTTGATTCCGGGAGCAAACCCCGTAGCTAAGTCACCATATCGACTTGCACCATCAGAAATGCAAGAGCTATCTAGTCAACTTCAAGAACTATCCGATAAGGGTTTTATTCGTCCTAGCTCTTCGCCTTGGGGTGCACCTGTTCTGTTCGTGAAGAAGAAAGATGGGTCGTTTCGTATGTGCATCGATTATCGTGAGCTTAACAAGCTTACCATCAAGAACTGCTACCCTCTTCCTTGCATCGATGATCTTTTTGACCAACTTCAAGGAGCTGCCATTTTCTCAAAGATTGACTTACGTTCTGGTTATCATCAATTACGTGTCCATGACGATGATATCCCAAAGACTGCATTCCGTACTCGATATGGACACTATGAGTTCATGGTTATGCCTTTTGGTTTAACAAATGCTCATGCTGTCTTCATGGATCTCATGAATCGAGTATGCAAGCCTTATCTAGACAAGTTTGTGATCGTCTTCATTGACGACATACTTATCTATTCTAAGTCCAATACCGATCATGAACTTCACTTGCGACAAGTTCTTGAGCTGTTGAAGAAGGAACAACTGTACGCGAAGTTCTCAAAGTGTGAATTTTGGCTCGAGGAAGTTCAATTTCTAGGACACGTGGTGAATAGCCAAGGAATTCACGTTGACCCTGCAAAGGTGGAAGCTGTGAAGAATTGGTGCGTTCCTACAACTCCAACCGAAGTTTGTTCTTTCCTTGGTCTTGCTGGTTACTACCGGCGATTCATTGCCAACTTTTCAAGAATCGCGAAGCCGCTTACTTCTTTGACTCAAAAGAATAAACCATTCGAGTGGGGGTCCAAGCAAGAGGAAGCCTTTGAAGCATTAAAGCACAAGTTGTGCAATGCTCCTATCTTGACCCTATGGAAACGATGATTTCACCGTGTATTGTGACGCATCTAAACAAGGCCTTGGTTGTGTTCTCATGCAATGAGGAAAGGTCATAGCATATGCATCGAGACAATTGAAGGTCCATGAGGTGAATTACACGACACACGATCTCGAACTTGGTGTTGTGGTTTTTGCTTTGAAGATTTGGAGGCATTACCTTTATGGTACACAATGTATAGTCTACACCGATCACAAAAGCCTTCAACACGTTTTTAATCAAAAAAATCTCAATATGAGACAATGGCGTCTCTTACTTCAAGGGCAATTCCCACAGACTGAAGGGAGGAAATAAGATCCATATACCTGAAGTATTATTGGTTGAGGGTCTCTTCAACAATATAAGTGAAGTTCTCGAACTATTGGTTCAGGGAATCCTTCTTAGAGTCATTGGAGCTGGAGTACATCTGAACAAGTGCATCAAATAGTTCTTTAGCTGACTTACAGTGCTCAAACCCCACCATGATGGAGTTGGGTATAGCAGTCATTAGAACCGTCATGGCATTGCTGTCAATGTCCAGCTTCTTCCGGTCCTCATCAAAGTAGTCTTCAACAGCCTTCTCTATCATGGCATCGTGTCCACCTGCTGCTGCCACCTTTGGTTTGTAAGGTCCATTGACAATAGATCGCCACATTTTGCTATCTTGATGCCTGATGAAGCCTTCTGCAGGATCGGGTTTGTCACTTAAACACTTGTATTTCTCTCAAACTCACTTATGGAAACACTCAAACCAGATGAAGTAATGTCTTTTACGAGAGTTGATAATAATATAATAAGTAGCAAAGGAACAAGCAGAAATATATTTTCAAGGCACTTGTATATATTACTTCTCAACTCAAGATATTACAAGACTCTTACAAGCCTAAAACAAGAGTTACAATGAGAAACTATATATACTAGATCCTACAGCCGGATATACTTTGATACCAGCCGGAAACCTAAGACTAAAGCATATACTACAATGCTAAAGTTAAGGTATCTTAGATAAAGTATTATCTAAGATATGGTAGTCATGACATGTCCATGACTTACCTTTTGTCACCAACTAAAGATGGCAATTGTACTAACATAAAAAGGTAAACAGTGGATTAAAGTATGGTCAACTACATGGCTTTTGAGAAAACGCCATGCAGTATCTCAGAGATTTGCAGTGGAGTGTCAGAGAGGCCATACTTATGTCCACTGGATAATAGGAGTGTCTTCCGAAGGTTAATTGGATTCGGAAGAACAAGTTCTTCCGAAGCCACTTATACTTCGGAAGAGGCTTCTATGCTTCCGAGGCTTTGAGGACTTCTATACTTCGGAAGTTGACTTCAGATCTTTCTCTCTAAGTCTTGATCTTCGGAAGTAGGTTCTTTGTCTTCGGAAGTTGGAGTTTTCCTTCGGAAGTGTGTTTTACACTTTGTCTTCGGAAGAGCTCCTTCTTCCTTCGGAAGTTCCACACTTAGCTTCGGAAGTCCTTTGTTTGTTGTACCAAAATCTTCTAAGTGACTTGGTTTTGGTTGCAACAGCCTTTCTAGATCCAACAAACTCCCCCTAGGCTGATGCTACCAAAACTTCACTTATTTCTGCTTCTCAAAGCCTTCAGCACCAGGGACAAAAGGTATTTGTCTGTCTCTTTGTTCTTCCCTGAAGTAGTGCTGAGAAGCTTGTACAAGTCATTGGTGGATAGGAGATCCAGTCTATCGCTCTGAATGACATGTACCCTCTATTGTGTCCCCCTGATGAGAGTTAATTGACGGGAGTTATAGTCATACTCCCATCTAACTATGGACTCAAGTTCAGGACCTTCAACCATTTGTAGAAAGGCTTTGCCTTTGGTTGCTGATCCCTTTCTTTCCTCCTCCTCTCTCAGTTTCAACTCCTCTTCAACCTTGCTTCTAGCAGTAAGCTCGGCCATATGAAGGCTGCCTAGATGATTTCTGATATGGGCAGCTACATCAGAGTTTGAAGGGTTGGAGAATGGCTTCTCTGCTAACTCAACAATGTCAAACCTGCTCAAGTGTAGCAGAGATGAGGCACTCAGCCTGTTGAGCTCTCCATTCTCTCTTTCAACAACAAAGTTGTGAGAAGAGTCTTCGAACCTCCACTGGATGATCTTCTTTCTGGGTGCAAGAGGTTGGCTTGGTACCCTGTCTCCTTTCTTAGTATCCAGTAGAGTCACCAGCTTTCTCCTTAGCTTCTTTTCTTTCTCATTCAAAGTGTCTGAATTGAGGCCAAGGAGGTTTGCAGCTTGGTCCAGAGTTTCCCTGGGCAGATCAAGAAATTGATCTCTTGTGAGGGAACTTGAGGATCCATCAACATAGGTCAAATTGACTGAATCCTCCTCACAGGAGATATCGCTCAGTGTTGTGCAGTTTATGAGCTTTGTCTTGACTGCTTTGAATTCTTCCATGGAGAGATGTTTAGAAGGCTGAGGGGATGGTTTGATGGGTTGATGGGTAGGTTGAGGTGTTTGGGTTCTGGCTAAGGTTTTGGGTTGGAGGATAGGTAGTGTAGGTGGTTGAGGTGAAGAGGTTGGTAGGTGTGATGGTGTAGGTTCAGGGGTGAATGGTTCAGAAGTTGGTTTGGTTTTGATTGGGAAGGAAAAGGGTATAGGTTCAGGTTGAGGTTGGGTTTGGAGTTTGGGTTTAGTGGTTGCTTTGAAGATCATCCCCTGTCCCCTTCTATACATCTCCTTCCTCTTCCCCGCGCGAATGTCAGCTTTAATCTCACTGACATGTCGCTGGAGAGTCTTTTCTGACATGGGACCCACCTGCCTGCCAGAGAAGCCATGAGCTTTGAGATAACTCTTCATCCAGGCCTTCTCACCTATCTTCTTGGCAGCAGTCAGTCCTGCTTCCTCTTCCTTCTTCTTCTTCTGCAAAAGCTTTTCCCTTGCAGCTCTCTTTCTCTCTTTCTCCATTTGATCTTGCTCTTTGTTGAAGAGCCATAAGATCGTATCATTGTTATGTGGAGACAACTCTTCTTGAGAGAAACCTCTGGAGAGTAGGAAGGTTATCCTTTCCCTCCTGAGCTGCAGATCAGCTTCTCTTTTCTTTCTCTCCCTTTCTTCTTCTAAGGCCAACCTTGCAGCTTCTTCTTTTTACTGTTTTAGCAGCAAGTTTGCCTTTTCCAGCTCTATTAACTCCTCTAATAGTAGCAGGATTACATCTTCAGTTGCAGCCCCTAGACCAACAAGTCTATCTATGACCTCTACTCTTCTTCGGTTGTTGACTGCCTCCTGGTTGGCTGTAGCTGCTTTGGTACTTGCAGCTAACAGTTTCCCAGTTGGAAGCCACCTTTTCTTTTAAGCTTCTCCAAACTTTCTTCCTCCTGAAGCTCTTCCGAAGTCATCTTCCTCTTTCCTTTGATGTCTTCGGAAGTACTAGACTTTGGGGGTTCTTGGATGGAAAATCCAGGTTGGGTAGTAGAGATGGGAGCTGGAGTTAATACAGATGTCAGAGCTAAAGTTTGGGTGAAAAAATCCTCCCTATTAACCTCAGATGCAAGTTCCAGAATTGCATCTGTGACTATTAGATCATCAGATAATGAGAATAGTCCTTCCGCAGTAGCAATCTCAGCTTCGGAAGTTTGAGTTTGTTCTTCCGAGGCTTTGAATTGTGCTTCGGAAGTCTGTGAAAATACACTTTCTGTCCCAACTGTTTCAGTTGCTGGGCCATCAGTCCTTGTTTCCCCTTCGAAGTTAATCTCAGGTTCCACTTGGACCTTAGGTTGACCAACTTCCTCGATAGTGGTAGAAAGTGCATTCAACCTCTGAAGCTCTTGAGCTCCGAAGTAGATCACAGACATATCAGGGCTTGGCTGTTCTATAAGGGATTCCAATATGAACTTGTTAAAGAACCTATTAGATATCTTGAAGCATCCTTTGATCCACTTGAAAAACAACTAGAGGAGGCTCAGGGAAAATTGCAGCTTGTTGCACAGGATACTTTGAGCTCAAGAAAGTGAGAGCTTGACTTTGGGTTTCCTCCTGTCTTTGACTTTGTCTCTGAACACTCTCCCCCTTTTTGGTAGCATCATCCTGAGAGCTTGATGAGCTAGAGGAAGAGGTCAAGGAGACCTGAATTGGTACATGCCTAACAGACCTCTCAATCTGTTTCTCAGCTAGTTTGGCCTTGAGAGTTTTAATCTCAAGTTGCTGAGTGGCAGACCTATCCTCTAAAGTCCTAACCTTTGATTCAAGGTTTGAGACTTTAGAAAGTAGGTCTTGAATGGTGAGTTGCATACTTCCCTCATCTTCTTTTGAAGAATCATGGGGAGATGAGGTAACATACCTGGTATGTTCATCCTCACCACCAGATGTGGTTTCTTGGCGCCCTGGTTTCCCTTGCACAATGATGTCTCTTTCAGAGTCATCAAAGGGCATGGTTGCTGTAGATTCAGTCTCAGTTCCGTTACCACTGTCCTGAGGATCCATTGAGGCTCCTTCAGTAGTGGCAGCTAATCTACATGAGTCCCCTCCACATCAGTGGGACTCACCTCAGTAAGGCTTTGCTGATGGGGGCTAGAGATAAGGGGTCTCTCTAGGCTCTGTTGATCCTTGAGAGGGTGTTGTGGATCAACTTCATTGCCTTTAAGAGACATAATCTCTTCACCAGCTCCAGTCAAAAGGTCAGTAAAGGATATGGAATTGAAACCTAATGACCCGGGACTTTGATCAATGTCTAGAGGCATTGAGCCTGTGATAGGGCTGTCCCTTTTGGGCTGCTCAGGGGAGTATAGAGACTCTCCCTGAGGGCTATCAGCTTGGGTTTCGGGCTCATGGGTCTGAGACTGAGGAGACTCAAGACCCATATTGAGGTCAATTGTGAAGGATGGTTGGACCTCAGGCTGAGTGGGAGCCCTTTGTTCCACTCTAGCCTTTTTGGATTGAACATGAGGAGCTTGTTCAATCAGAGTAGATTGAACAAGGGTTCGTTTGTGACGTCTCTGATAGGTAAATGTAATGGGTGGAGAAGGTAGATTTGGCAAAGTGAGGGTAGTTGCTGGTGTGGGTTCATCACCTGTGGGGTTAACAGGGATGTCACCAGGAGCCATTGGCTCAATCATACTTGGAAGAAGTGCAGTATCTCTTCCAGTGAAGTTGGTGGACACTCTCTTCAAGGTCTTGAAGATGGTCGGCCTCATTTGAGGAGCAGTCAGAGCAGCTGCACAGACAAGCTTGTTCTGGTCCAGCTCACAGTTGATTATGTGCTGGAGAAACCTGGGATACATGAAGAATGTGTCCCTTTGAAGATTTCCCATTAGGTTAGTCAGCACAAACCTTGAATAGTTGAAACGGAGGCTTTGTACCAACCCATGAACTAGGCACCCAAGTTCATATGGGATTTGATCCCATCCCCCAGATTTATTAGACAGGCAGTGAAGAACCACATGCAGCAGGAACTTCCATTTGTAGGAGAAGTTGAATTTGAAGACAGTTGACCTGCTGACATCTCCACCGTATCCCATTCGAAGATAAGAATTGTCCAAATCTGTTTTGGGGAATTCCGTTGGAGCGCCCTCATCATGAAGCTGAGATGCTCCCTGATGATCTGTTCAGATGTGACCAACTCCTGGCCACAAATGCTCGACCTTATAACACGAACCCTATTTAGGGTTTCAATCCGACCATTTGCCCAAAATTCAGACATTTGGTTTGAGTAAATCGTTGGGTTTACAGTTAGAGTTGTGTAGTATGAAGATTGGGTCAGAAAAGAAATGATGTCTGAGAAGTCAACATCCCTTGAAGAATCAAGGAGTGCGACTTGGTTGTGCTGAGGGTTTAGTGCCATTGAAGAAGATGACAGAAAGATAGTTCGGAATAAGGTAAATTGAAGAAGAAGAAGAAAGCTTTTAGGGCAGTAATTTGGGTAAAAAGGATGTAAGTGATTAGCCGGAAGTATTTAAATGGGTGAAATGGCGGTTTAAAGGGGGTTTTGGATAAGACGATGTGAGGTTTCAGTGGATGATGTGACATGGGCGGTAAGGTTAGTCCATTTAAATAATCCGACATCATTAACAAAATCTTTACTTTTTACAGAGTGGGGCCCAAAAGATTTCCGTTACACAGTAAAATCTTTCTTCCGAGTATAAAGCATTTCCGAAGGTAATATTCTTCCGAAGGCAAATTTACTTCCGAAGGTAAATTAATTACTTCCGAGAGTATATGTTGTTTTCAAGTGAAGTGTGTTAAAGGCTTCGGAAGTAGATCTGATATGAAATCAATCGCTTCTTCCGAGACTTAACACTTTTCCGAGAAGAAAATTATCCTGGGAGAAATTTGCTTCGGAAGATATGCAAAATATCTTCCGAGGGTTAATTTCTCTTCGGAAGAATTCATACTTAGATAAAATTTAGAAAAAGATCTTTTGTAACAGGGCTTAGATTGTTTTGACATGAGACTTTACACATTAAAAGGTTTTCAAATGAGATTACTAATCAATGTTTATCATCCCAATAGCTGTAATGAGATATTTAAATCTTTGTTCATCAAAGGCTTTGGTGAACAAATCAGCATATTGTTCATTTGAGTCAACTTTGATTAGTTTGATAAGATTTTTCTCATGAATATCTCTAATGAAATGATACCTGATATCAATGTGCTTAGTCTTGGAGTGCTTCACTGGATTTTCAGTAATGGATATAGCACTGTTGTTGTCAATGTGGATAGAGTGCTCATGAAGTTGAATCCATAGTCTATCATCTGGTTTTGAATCCACAGCAGCTGAGCACAGCAACTAGCAGCAGCAATGTATTCAGCTTCAGCAGTTGATGTAGAGACACAGGATTGCTTCTTGCATTGCCATGAGATGATCCTTCCACCAAGAAATTGACATCCACCAGATGTTGATTTCTTGTTGATGTTGCAGCCACCATAATCACTGTCAGAGTAACCATAGAGATTGAAATCACTATTTCTTGGATACCAGAGACCTAGTTTAGGTGCTCTCTTGAGGTATCTGAGAATTCTCTTGGCAGCTATTAGGTGAGACACCTTTGGAGCAGCCTGATATCTTGCACAAATGCAAGTTGCAAACATGATATCAGGTCTACTTGCTGTGAGATACATCAGAGAACTAATAATTGCTCTGAATCAGGGTAGAGATTGTGGTTTCTAGGTATAGGTGTTTTTGTTGCTTTACAATCCTTCATATCAAATCGTTCTAAGATATCATTGACATACTTAGATTGATTGATGAAGAACCCTTCCTTCAATTGCTTTACCTGAATTCCAAGGAAAAAGTCCATTTTTCCCATGGAACTCATCTCAAACTTCTTCTTCATAATGCTCTCAAAGTCTTTACACATTTGGTCATTTGAGGAACCAAATATGATATCATCAACATAGACTTGAACGAGCAAGATGTCTTTCCCAGACTTTCTTATGAAAAGAGTCTTATCAATGGTACCTCTAGTGTAACCATTCTTCAGGAGAAATTGAGACAATGTCTCATACCACAGCCTAGGTGCTTGGTGCAGCCCATATAGAGCTTTATCCAACTTGCACACATAGTTTGGATGCTGTGGATCTTCAAATCCTGGAGGTTGCATACATAGACTTTCCTATCTATATCCCCATATAGAAAGCACACTTGACATCAAGCTGGTAGACAGTGAAATTCTTGGATGCAGCATAAGCAAGGAAGATCCTAACTGCCTCAAGTCTTGCAACAGGTGCAAAGACATCAGTATAATCGATTCCCTCCTCTTGAGTGTATCCTTGAACCACCAGTCTTGCCTTGTTCTTGATAATCAAGCCTCTATCATCTCTCTTGTTTCTGAATACCCATTTAGTGCCTATAGGTACTTGACCAGATGGTAGCGGACATAGGTTCCAAACCTTTTGTCTTTTGAATTGAAGCAGCTCCTCTTGCATTGATTCAACCCAGCTACTATCTTTCAAGGCATCTTCCACCTTCTTGGGTTCCATTTGGGATAAGAAGCATGAGTACAAGCAGACATTCCCATTGTGAGTTTGTCCTCTTGTTCTCACACCTTCAGAGACTTCCCCTATGATGTTTTCAGCTGGATGAGTGTTATGAATCCTGAGTCTAGGAATCACCTCCAGTTGCAAAGATAATTCCAAATTGGATATATTTTGCTCAGGAGCTTGAATACTTGGTCCAGCTATTGTTTCAAACTCATTCAATGAGGACTGATTGAATGAAAGAGAAACATCATCATTTCTTTGCTGTGAAGCATCATTAACAGTTGCATGTTCCTTCAAGATGGTGCTTTCATAAGCTTGGTGTTGTGCAGGGTCACCTGAAGAGATTTGAAAGTCAGCAGTGAATCCCTTGTTGAAGTACCACTATCTCTTGAAATGGTTATACTGTCAGATCTTTCAATATTGGGAACTTGATTTGCTGCAACTCTTGGAGAACTTGGAATAGGTCTGGGAAGCTCAAACAGGAATCACTTTGAGCACCTGTTCTAGCTGAAACATTCTCACAAGATGGTTTAGAATAGTTTGGAAACAATTCTAAATCAAAGATATGATCAGGGCCATTCCCCCTAACACAAGGAGTGTGCTCATTGACTATAATGTTGGAAGATTCCTCAAATTGTTGATTTTTAATATTATAAACTCTATAAGCTTTAGAGTAGGACGAATATCCAACAAAGATAGCATCATCCGACTTTTCAGCAAATTTTGCCAAATTGTCTTTTGTGTTAAGTATGGTACACCTGCTACCAAAGGACCTTAGAAAGCCAATGAACAGTGGCCTCTTGTTCCATAACTCATAAGGGGTTTTTCCATGTGGCTTTACTACAAGAACTCAGTTCTGCACATAGCATGCAGTGCTGACTGCCTCTGCCCAGAATGTTAGAGGAAGCTTTGAATCAGCTAACATAGTCCAGCAGCCTCAATAAGTGTCCTATTTCTCCTCTCTGCAACACCATTTTGTTGAGGAGTTCTAGGAGCACTATATTGTCTGGCAATCCCTTTTGAGTTACAAATGAGTCAAGAACTAGGTTCTTAAACTCAGTCCCTTGATCACTTCTAATTATTTTAACCTTGTGATCAACTTGATTTTCTATTTTAAGAATAAAAGATTTTAAAGTTTCAGCAGTTTCATCTTTGGTTCTTAAAAAGAATACCCATGTAAATCTAGTAAAATCATCAACAATCACAAGGCAATATGATTTCCTTTCAATGCTCATTATACTTGTGGGACCAAATAGATCCATGTGCAATAAGTGTAATGGAGTGGTGATGGAGTTAACAACTTTGGATTTATGAAAGCCCTGTGTTGTTTCCTTTTCAGGCAAGCAACACAGTTATCTTTGCAGAAAAATTCCTTTTTAGGCAAACCATGTACCAAGTTATTTTTAGCCAGTTTATTCATTGTCTTAAAATTGACATGACACATTCGTTTATGCCATAGTGTTGACTCATCACCATCAGCTTTGGAAAGAAAGCATGATACTTCTCCCATTGGGGAAGCATTGTTCATATCTAGCTTGTACATATCCCCTTTCCTGGGAGATCTAAGAAGCACCAATTCCTGAGGAATTGTCATCCCGGGTTTGAGGATAATGCACTCATGTTCTGTGAAGAGCATTTGATGCTTTTGATCACAGAATTGAGAAACACTTAAAAGGTTGTGTTCAAGCTGTTTGACAAAATCAACTTTGTCAACTTTTAACTTTCCATTGGATATACTTCCTCTGCCAGAAATATATCCTCCGGCCTCACCTCAAACTGGACAGGACCTCCATCATAATGTTGAAATTGTTGAAGGAGAGATCTGTTCCCTGTCATGTGCCTGGAGCATCCACTATCTACAATCCAAATGTAGTTATTCTTGTCATATGAATGTCCCTGCACATAAGGTGAGATAATTAGTTTTGATTGGAAACCCAAGCCTTATTGGTCTTGGGTTCTTCAATGATAATGACATAATTGAACCAAAATTTATGCATGGGGGTTCAATGGATGTCTTTGAAGAAGAGGTTTGGGCTACAGCATCTTCCTTGATCTTCCATTCCATCCTTTGGTTGATCATAGAGGATGAGCTTGTTGAAGCTTTTGTAGCTTGGCATTCTTCCGAAGCTTCTTTCTTTTTGGAAGAAACCTTCACCACCTTTTCTTCCGAAGCAGTCTTCTTCTGGGATGGTTTCAAGGGGACTCTTTTGCTTTTCTGAGTCTTTACAGCTTTAGCTTCCGAAGCCTTTTTCCTTTCGGAAGAAAATTTCCTTTCGAAAGAAGCCTTGCTTCGGAAACAAGCTTTCCCTTTTTCATCACTTGAACCATTTGATATGGTCCAAATGAGAAACCTTCCCTGACTCCTTCCTTTTAGCATTATTTGCATAATGCGTGCTAGCAGGATTGTAGTAACAATCTTTGGCCATGTGGTTTTGCAGACCACACATTATGCATGCAATGTTAACTTTTTGGGAATGAGAGGATTGTTGTTTCTTGTTCTTTTTCTCTTCATCAGCAACCTTTCCTTTTAATTTCTGATCCTTTGGTAGGATACTGGTACTGCACTCATTTCCTGAATCAGAATTTCCAACCACCTGGAATCCAACTGAGATGAATACACCCTTTTGCTTTGGGTCTATCTTTAGCTTTGACTCAGCCACTTTCTTGGCAGTTTTTCTGGCTGCCTTAGCTCTGCTTCTTCTGGCTTTGGTGGTCAGGGTTTGATCATCATTGGCTGGGGAGGGCATAATTACCTGATCCTTCCTGTGATGGTCTCCATAGTTGCATCATTCTTTGACTCATGAGAAGGTGGGTCAGCAGATGGAACCTCTTGCTCTTCAGTACCACACCTTGGTTGTCTTATAGACTCATAAGAGTGTGGTGGAGCAATTTCATTGGTTCCCAACCCACCTTTTTTTGGTAACAAAGTTTTGAGTGAGAGGATGATGCAAGAATGGCTTGGAAGTTTTGCTCGAAAATAGCATACTTCTTGGCTTGAGCCTCAGCAGTGACAAGCTGGGCTTGAGCCTCAGTCAATTTGGATATTAAATCCTTTATCTGAGTCTTATAGTTTGTATGTTCATGTTTTAAGAGGGACACAGTTTTCTCTAACTCCTCAATTTTTCTTTGGTAGTCAGATTCAGCCCTTTTAAAGTCAGATTTTAAAACATTTAAAGACTCAATATCAGATTTAATTTTCATATTATAGTCCTGATACAGTTTAACCTTAGCAATACAGGCAGGAGTACAGAGATGTTCGTATACCTTGTTTTCATCTGTTCCGGCCATGAGTGCTTGAGCAGGAGTCACATCCTGAACCATGAAGCTCCAGTCAACTTCTTGAGCCATTGCAGCAGTCTCTGTTGACTTTCCGGTGGGCTTTGGTGTAGAGGGATGTGTGGAGGCCTGTGGGGTTCCCGGGTTGGACTTGGGAGCCTTGCATTCCCTTGCAAAATGACCAAGTTGGTTACAGTTGTAACATTTGGCCTTGCTTTTGTCAAACCCAAATTTGCTGTTGATTGGGTTCTGAGGGAATTGCCTTCCAGTTCTCTTTAAGAACTTCTTCGCTCTGTAGGTTACAAGAGCCATTTGTTGGACTATGTCCACGTATTCCACGTCATCCGGGCTAAAACACTCTAGATCATCAAAGCAGTATTGATAGTCATTTGAGTGTCCACTTCCTGAGACAAAAGCACAGCTGTCCTGAAAGGAGCTTTGCTGAGCTTGTTGAGACCTTGGAGTCTCAGGAAATGTGATGTAAGGCCCAGAAGAACAAGATGGCTGTTGGGTGTAAGTCAGGTATTGTTGAGACTGGGAGATTCCTGAGCCTTCAGCAACCATTAAAGCGTTACTAGCAGGAAGACTCAAGGGTCTGCTTGTCTGATGACCCCTCTTACTTTCCATTTCCAAACGGTATCCATCAAGGATCCCATAGAGTTCGGTCATGGTGAGTGTATTCAGATTCTCTGTTCTCTTGATAGAGACACAGTAGAATGTCCACTCATTGGGTAGAGCACTCATGAACTTTCTTGTAAGGTCTCTGAGTTCATGAGTAATTCCCACAGATTGAAGGGAAGAAATGAGGTCCATGTACCTGAAATATTGCTGCCTAAGAGTCTCTCCAGCAACATAGATGAAGTTCTCAAACTGCTGCTTCAATGAGTCCTTCTTGGAATCATTTGAGCTTGAGTACATTTGAGCAAGCGCATCAAAGAGTTCTTTGGCAGACTTACAATGCTCAAATCCCACCATGATAGAGTTTGGAATTGCAGTCATAAGAACAGTCATAGCATTGCTGTCTATGTCAAGCTTCTTCCTGTCTTCATTAGAATAATCTTCAACGGCTTTCTCAATCATGGCACCATTTCCACCAGCTACTTTTGGCTTATACGGGTCATTGACAATGGATTGCCACATCTTGCTGTCTTGATACCTGATGAAGCCTTCCACTCTTCTGCTCCAAGACCTGAAGTTTTCAGGGGTGATGATGGGAGCTTTGGTCATTGTCCCCATCTCTACTTTAGATTTGTTGAGGGCCATTTTGAGTGAGGTATAAGGAGGAGTGAAAAACTGGTTGATTAGGATGGTAAGATATCACAATCAAGAGCCTAAAAAGCTCTGGTACCAATTGCAGGATCGGGTTTGTCACTTAAACACTTGTATTTCTCTTAAACTCACTTATGGAAACACTCAAATCAGATGAAGTAATGTCTTTTACAAGAGTTGATAATAATATAATAAGTAGCAAAGGAACAAGCAGAAATATATTTTCAAGGCACTTGTATATATTACTTCTCAACTCAAGATATTACAAGACTCTTACAAGCATAAAACAAGAGTTACAATGAGAATCTATATATACTAGATCCTACAGCCGGATATACTTTGATACCAGCTGGAAACCTAAGAGTAAAGCATATACTACAATGCTAAAGTTAAGGTATCTTAGATAAAGTATTATCTAAGATATGGTAGTCATGACATGTCCATGATTTACCTTTTGTCACCAACTAAAGATGGCAACTGTACTAACATAAAAAGGTAAACATTGGATTAAAGTATGGTCAACTACATGGCTTTTGAGAAAACGCCATGCAGTATCTCAGAGATTTGCAGCGGAGTGTCAGAGAGGCCATACTTATGTCCACTGGATAATAGGAGTGTCTTCCGAAGGTTAATTGGCTTCGGAAGAACAAGTTCTTCCGAAGCCACTTATACTTCGGAAGAGGCTTCTATGCTTCCGAGGCTTTGAGGACTTCTGTACTTCGGAAGTTGACTTCAGATCTTTCTCTCTAAGTCTTGATCTTCGGAAGTAGGTTCTTTGTCTTCGGAAGTTGGAGTTTTCCTTCGGAAGTGTGTTTTACACTTTGTCTTCGGAAGAGCTCCTTCTTCCTTCGAAAGTTCCACACTTAGCTTCGGAAGTCCTTTGTTTGTTGTACCAAAATCTTCTAAGTGACTTAGTTTTGGTTGCAACAGCCTTTCTAGATCCAACACCTTCCATGCGTCTGCTCCATGATCTAAAGTTTTCAGGGGTGATGATGGGTGCTTTAGTCATCGTCCCCATCTCTACTTCAGACTTTTGGTTGAGGGCCATTTTGAGTGTGGTGTAGGGAGGAGTGAAAAACAGGTTGATTTGGATGGTAAGATCTCACAATCAAGAGCCTAAAAAGCTTTGATACCAATTGCAGGATTGGTTTTTGTCACTTAACACTTAGTTTTTCTCTCAAACTCACTTGTAACACACTTGGATCAGATGATGAAGCAGAATCCCTTCTAAGAGTTGATAATAATATACTAAGTAACAAAGAACACAAAGAAATAATTTTCAAGGTACTTGTATATATTACTTCTCAACACAAAGTTTTACAATACTCTTACAAGCATATCACATGAGTTACAATGAGAAACTATATATACTAGATCCTACAACCGGATATACTTTGATACCAGCTGGAAACCTATGACTAAAGCATATACTACAATGCTAGAGTTAAGGTATCTTAGATAAAGTATTATCTAAGATAAGGTAGTCATGACATGTCCATGACTTACCTTTTGTCACCAACTAAAGTTGGCAACTGTACTAACTGATAGGTGAACAGTGGAATAAAGTATGGTCAACTACATGAGCTTTAGAGAAAACGCCATGCAGTATATCAGAGGTCTGCAGTGGAGTGTCAGAGAGATCATACTTATGTCCACTGGTTCATAGTAGTGTCTTCTGAAGGATAGTTGGCTTCGGAAGAGCAAGTTCTTCCGAAGCCACTTATACTTCGAAAGAGGCTACTTCTTCCGAGGCTTGAGGACTTCTTCATATCTTCATACTTCGAAAGTTGACCTCTTGATTTCTTCTAAGTCTTGAACTTCGGAAGAGAACACTTTGTCTTCGGAAGTTGGAGTTTTCCTTCGGAAGATGATCTTGCACTTGTCTTTGGAAGAACTCCATTTCCTTCGGAAGTTCCACACTTAGCTTCGGAAGTCCTTTATTAGTTGCACCAAAATAGTTTAAGTGATTTGGTTTTGGTTGCACCAGTCTTTCTAGATCCAACACTAGTCAAAAGGCAATCTGCCTTTTGACTTTACTTTGATCTTGTTGTCTAGATTAGTGTTTCCAGCTGGCTTTCAAAGTATGGCCGGTTGTAGGATTGTAGTATAAAGTATCTCAGGTCCTTGTATTTTTATGTATGCTTTGTAACACTTGTAAAAAAACTTGAGAGCAATATACTTTATCCCTAAAAACCATATTCATCTATTGTTGTTCTTAGTTCTGTCTCATTGTTTTGCTTGTGTTCTTAGTATCATAATATTGTCCCGGTTCTTCCCTATTTGTTCTTTTAAGTTTTCCAACACTCTCCTCATTGTGAGACTGGTTGTATTGACCTCCCTTAAACGGACCTATAATGTTCTCACCAACTTTTTACTTGACACATTATAGCATGTTTTCAGGTAAAGGAAACTAAGTTTGTTGTTTTGCTCAGGCTCGGTTTCAAGGATAAGTTTTAGTTGGACCTAGTTAGACTTTAAATAAATAGAAGACTTATTTGCTTGTTTAGTTAATTTGTTTTTAGAATTGGGTTCAATCAACTATTCATTTTAATAAGTAATCTCCTTTAGTACTTTTTATCCTTGTCGTATAATTCAATTTCATCACCCTTTGGTGTTTCCGCTTTAGCCGGGGTGTGCTAAACATAACTAATGTGAAATATTAAAAGAATTGTTATCATAAATGATAGTTTTGTTTATAGAAATAAATTTAAAAGTACGTGATTATGTGAAAATATATGGGTGCTTGAAAAAAATGTAGCTTTGGAGTAGAAATAGATAATTTTTGAAAGATGAGTAAAAATGTGAAGTGTCAGCCAATGTGAAATATGAAAAGAATTGTTATCATAATTGATAGTTTTGTTTATAGAAATAAATGCAAAAGTATGTGATTATGTGAAAATATAGGAGTGCTTGAAAAAAAATATAGCTTTGGAGTATACATAGATATTTTTTGAAAGATGAGTGAAAATCGGAAGTGTCAGATCGAAGTTGTAGGTGTTCCTTTCTCCTAGCTTTATAGATGCTTTTAGTAAGTGTATCTGTAGTGGGGCGTGATGAAGATGACATGACATCATATCACGTTAGATACACTTCCTTCTAGACATGATAGAGGTGTGATAATACTTACCCATGAAACCCTCAATGTGCTCGAGTCAAAGAAAGAGCCATTTAGGTTTTTTTTTTCAGGGAAACTAGTTGTTGGCTAGTTAATAAGTAAATTATACTTTTCCTTAAATATTCACATTAAGTACCACACTTTTACTACAAAATTACCTATAAATATACTTCTACGTAAGGCATGACCATCCCTTACTAGCACAATCATCCTTGTCAAGTAAACGTATGTACAAAACATTGGCCTTTAACGAATACACTAGTCAATCTTCTTCTAGTGGTCGTTGTCAAATAAACCTTAAGGACATCAATGGTGAGCATGAAGAACAAGTGGACTTAATTTCTAATGAATTGACTGTCCAAGAGAGAAATAACTAAACAAAGTTTGAATATTATACTGAAGAGGATGCTATCTTTCAACAACTAAACAATGGATAAGATGAAGGAAGACAAACAAAAATCAACTTATATGAAACTATTTTTAGTGAATACCGATCACTACTTTCGGAATAACATGAAGAAGGCGAAGCAAGAGATTTGAGAAAAATATGAAATGTAATGTTTTAAGTATTGTCTTTATTTTATTTTGTTTTATTTTATTTACTTTATAGTGGTTAAAATTTAATTATTTTGCCACGACTAAAAAATTAATGTTAAGAACAACGACTTTAATGTTTTATATTGTTAAAAATTGAGTTTCAAATTACAAAATTAAATAAGAATAATATGTAAATAATTAATGATCAACGAATCAACACACACCTTTATAATATTACATATGACAACATTTTTATATCACTATCTCTCACCCATTACAAATGACATAATAAAAAAAGAATAAAATTAAAGTAACCGAAGGTTCAAATTACACAAATCTAACTCAATCATTCATAATTCCATCCCTTTATTATTATTTTGAACTACTAATTGGATCACTGATTAATCACTGACCCATCTTATTATCTTCATTACTCGAGTACGGAAACTTGGGGCACTAGGCCGACACGTCCCTAAAGGGAAACTTGTACATCAAACCGTCTCCATCAGTCCCGAACCTGAAACCACCCTTAGAAGGAAACCCATATCGGGTGAGAAAACCTCCTTACCCAACTTGAAACCCTCTATTTATTTTGTCTCAAAGTGTGACTTGAACCCACCTTTATTAACGTTCTCCTTTTATTATATAATCATCAACGTAGATCTGACCAATCAAAAAAAGGAGAGGTCTCGAAATTCCTCCGGTGACGTGCAACGGTTTGACGATGCCAAAATCCAATCAAAACTTCATAGGGAGTTGTGGTGGTGGTTGAGAGATGATTAATATTGGTGTTGCACCATGTGGAGACATGTATAGCTAATTTATTTCTAAGGTAATATTAAGACCTTTGCGTTACGATGAGAACGTAAAACCATAAAAAAAATAATCTTGAAACGTTGCCGTGAATCTTCACGTTGAATGTATGAAAACTGACACATGAACGTCTTTGATAGCATTCAATGATTATTTAGTAAATTAGCTTGCATAATTAAAGTATCTGTAATCTTCAATTAAAAAAGGCATTAGTTTATATATCTTTTTACGGCATCTCTTATATAATACTTTAATACATATAATAATAAACTAATTAATAACTTATAAAAATAATTTTATTATTAAATTTAATGTAAAAGATGATGATGTGAAAAATGAAAGTATGATTAATTGAATATAAATTAATGAAGTACATTTTAAATTCTCCTATAGCTTGACGTATTATCCTTCGTGAAGATACAACATCAATTAATGACGGTGAATCATCGTTCATCTTTATAAGATATTTATTCCCCAAACATAAACCCAAAACAACTTTCAATGAAAGTGTACTAACATGAAAATATAAATTGTGTGTAGCATAAAATTCCAGTTATCGATTTAGTACAAGATAAACTTAGTTTTATCATTTCAAAATGCATTATCTCACATTAACAAGAACGCATGCATAGTAACTATTTTCCAGCATGCAGCAAAATAACTCAACATTTTTTTTAACTCATATCTATCGATACTATATATAAAACATATAAAAAGGGTATTTTAAGATACCATAAAATTAAAAACAATTACTTTACTCAATACATAAGATACAACCATTTTTTAGTGTAAAATAGTATTTTTAACATTATTTACAGATTACCCCTTACAATTAGTTACATAATAACCTTACACTTACTGTAACTTACATAAAATTTTACATTATCTACCCATAAAAAAAAAAAACTTAATTTATTTTAAGATTTTAGTTATATCTTTTAATCTATAATGGTTAAAAAATTTATGAGACTACACTTGTAACCTATGTATTTTTTAAACGTTTTGATGTAATTTTTTTGCTGAATTGATCGGTATTTTGTGAGGTACAATACGTTAATGCGTAAATGTACAAGGCGCCATGCAAAACTCATTTATTTGGTGTTTTAAATTTTAGCTTAGAAAAAATACAATAGATTTTTGTAAAATTAATACAAAAATAACAAAATCTGAAACACGTGTCAAATGTAAAATGTCACCCAACCGCATTGCGCGAACACCCTTCTAGTTAGCTATCAAGCTTTTTAAAAATTTCAAAACATAAATTCACATTCCCATATTCTTAAATAAGACATCTTGGAAACATTTTCATGCCATAATTGTATGGTGTCCTATTTACATTTTTGTTCAGAACCCTATTGACTATGGGAAAAATGTTTACAAGGCATATCTTCAAATAGAGTGAGACGAGTTAGTATGACTCATCATTGATCGAATCAAGTTTAACAAAGTTATTAGAGCACCATTATATTATGTTGTTCCAAGTGTAGTTAGTTGTGCAAGAGTCCCGCTTTTCTTTAAAAGTTCATCAAAATCGTAACTAACATATTTCACCACCTTGATCCGATTGAATGAGTTTTATCATTTTTCAAGCTAATTTGATACTTCATTTTGAAAGACCTTGAACACTTTAAAGACTGCATGTTTATGTTTAAGCAAGTAAACATATTTGTACATACTAAAGTCATAAGCAAATGTAACGAAATATCTTTTAATATTTCTAGACATTGTTCTAAAAAAATCATATACATCAGTATGTATGAAACCTAATAGATATAAAGCTATTTCATCCTTGCCATTTAAAGTTGCTTTAGTCATATTACCACTCTCACATGATCCACATACATCAAACAACTATTTGGTAGTGGATTCTAAACATTGGTTTGAAGTCTTGATTACTGTTTGTTGTTTATCTGACCAGACGACAATACTATAGATGCATTTGATATCCATTCAAATACTTTAAAAATCTTTTAGTATTTAAAGCATATATAGAACTTTTATTGTATGACCTGCTCATATCCATTTCATAATTTTTTTTATGAGACCATGCCTCAAAATAAAGAACACCTTGTTCATACAAAGAGCAACTAAAATAATATTTCTAATTAAAATAGAAATGTAATAAACATTGTCGAATGTTAATACATTATAAGGATTATTATCGGCCAATTTGATAATATGGATTATTATCGGCCAATAGGTCATATTTGGATTATTAAAATCCAATTTGCTTATATATAAAAATACACACATATATATAGGGTAAGGGTAATTATAGAACACTATACATTAATGTGTAGTTTTGTTCATTATCAAGAATGGTAAACTGAATGGAACAATGCAAAGCAGCCTGTGCAAAGATGTTATTAACACATCACAAAATGGTTCCAAGACAGGAAAATATACCATTATATATATTGAGCTAGACTTGATCTAATTAATTTACCCATGTATCATATATATACAATCTGCTAAATGGTCCAAAAGTTTGCTTATATGTATATATATGCCTAAAAGAAACTTCATTTAAAGATATTTCGGGGGGTAGAGTTATACGAAGCATGTGTGACAATAGGTTTCTCTTCCAAACAGGGTATAGGAGCGAAGTACCTGGCATATAAATCACGTCTCTTGTTGAACCTTTTCTTATCACTTCTGAGAGATTTCCTTTTTTTAACCAACTCAGCAGTAGTTTCTTTCAGTTGCAACTTCAGTTCCCTATAATGATTCAGCACCCGCGTGTCCTTCTCAGATAGGATTTGGTTTCCTGCAGGAACTACAGGGAAAATAATATCCGGTTCCCTGAACATCAATATTAAAAAAAAATAAAACATCAACTTAAGCATCTCAAACATGAAAATATTGGAAACTGGATTTAAAACCATGGACTTACAAGCAGCCAAGAGACATGGCTCCATTGCCTCTTATAATTCCACCATCTAAAGAAACTGCACCATCTTTTATGCATGGAATTGCACGTTTCATGTCTTCTCTGGTTTCATAAACTTGCGCCTCACCAAAAAGACGATAAAATAAAGTCTCTCGAAGGCCACAGCCAGACATTGTTTTGGTGTCCAAGTGATCAGCGTCAATATTTATCATATTTACAGCATAGCCTAGAAAGCCTGCTGGTGTTGATCCATCAGGAAGGGTAGGATCGGGCAACAAAAGCTTGCCCTCGGCGTCTTTATCTACCTCACATGCCCTGTCAGTTTATAACTATGAAAAATACCTATCTTTAAACTTATGAACAATATTTACAGAAAAGGATTTTGTTATTTGGGAACCTTATGTCTTCAATGAATAGAACATGGTAACGTCCGTTTATTGACTGTCCAAGTTCTCTTGCAAACATGTGAAGTGCATATTTAGGATTCAACCTCCCATTCTTATCATAGCTCTCAAGTAAACGTACGTCTTCATAATGTTTGCATACCACTGCAAGCATTTGATCACCAAGATACTCTGCAAATAGCCTGAGAGATAATAGTAATATAATGAGTATATGATATTCGCTCATCAGAATCAGATAATTAGGTGTGACAGAAGCATATGGATTCACCTGCTAAGCTGAAAAGAGGGAGTTGTTCCTAAAAGTGCCACAATGCCAATTATATTTCCCATCAAACCATGACGATATTGGTCTGGCATTTCTTTCAGATGTTTTATGACAAGAGCAGCAGCACAGCCAGACTTAGATTCAACCTGTGCTAGTATTCTGTTTTTCCCCATGGAACCATATGTGCCAGTACTAAGAATTTGGTCCCTGATACCTGGATGAAAAAATTAACATCACAAGGCTAATCAAAAGATTTCACTTTAAGTTCCTAATAACACAAGAAAAGATGTTACCTCCAAATTCTGACAGGTTGACCTCAATTGTTTTTTGCTCTTCTTCAAGCAGTTTAATTTCCGCTTCCTGTGTCCCAATCCTCAAACCAATTTCAATAAGGTCGTGCTCGAGGTCCTGAAAATGAAGGGATAAATTGTGTCAGTAAATATAAATCAACAATGGTTTACTAATAAAGACACTTAACAAAATGTGACAATGTACCTTTTGAAATTCCAGACAAGATTCTATATCACTTTCTGGTCCCTTCGTAGCAGAGTATGTATCCATTGTCTCTGGACTATGAAGCTGTAGACTCCTATAATCAGTCTGTGTCTCTGATTCCATAAGTGAGAAGATATTTGAATTGTGTCTGACATTTAGAGGCTCCATCTCCAAAGGAAGCTCAATGACGAGCTGTGTGTAAGAAACAATAATCACTGATTTAGTGATTGCATCACGTAAGCGTGCTTGAATAATCAAAATCAAATGATCAGCTGTAATAGACCGTTCGGCAAAGATAGTTTTAGAGGTGTTTCTCTTGTTATAAATGTGACAATCAGATTAATAAATAATCTGGGCTAACAAAGATAGTTTTTGACGTTTTGCAAAGATAGTTTTTGACCCCATAAAACCATTGGACAATAAAAAATTTATTGTTTCTTGACATTTTATAATAAATAATAAAAAAAGCAAGATAACACTAAACTACTGGTCGAGATGCGCACAGGCACACCTCGGCCGTACTTACAATATACTACATAGATTACACAAATAGCTAATTATAAAGGGCAAATACCATATAAAACCAATATACTTCTAGTTTTTTCTCATATAAGTCCCTATACAACTTTTTGCACATAAAAAATCAATATGCTTTCTGTTTTGTCTCATTAAATTCCCTCTACAATTTTTACACATGAAATATCAACATACTTTCTGTTTATTCACATTAGAAAACCCTTCAACAATTATTTACACATTAATGTCACTTGTTAAATTCAACCAAATTCTAGAAAATAAAAATAACAACATCTTTCGTACCTTTTTTCTTTGATTATGTGACCTTTTTTCCTTACGTGGCTCGTTAAACTTATGGGAGCTCGAGCTAGGCTAATTCAACTTATGGGTGCTCGAGCTCGAGCTTGGCTCATTGCAAACTCTATTTCGAGCTTGAGCCTTAGAAATAGAGCTTGAAACAAGTCAAGCTCGAGCTCTCATAACTTAAACAATCCGAACTCAAGATCCCATAACTTAAACGACCCATGTAGAGGAAAAAATGTACACATAAAAAACAATCGGTGCAAAAGTTGTTTTTATTTATTTTTAAAATTTGCTTCAATTAAAAAAGTGAAGTGATTTTAATGTAAAACAATTGCTAAGGGGTTTTTATGTGAAAAAAAAAGAAAGAAAGTATGTTGGTTTTTTATGTGCCAAAAATATTGAGGGACTTTTATGAGACAAAACAGAAACTATGTTGGTTTTTTACATGCAAAGAATTGTACAAGGACTTTTGCGAGAAAAAACTGAAAGTATGCCGACTATTTATGATATTTGCCCAATTATAAAATGACCGAAAAAGAATTCTTTAGATGTTGTCATAGAGAATCTAGAGTTTAACCATAATTAATCTTTTATCAACTACAGAAAATATAGAAATATATATATATTTCAAAGATATTTAAAAAATCTATGATATCTAATTCCTTAGAAATGTACATGAAAAATATATAAAACAAGGTAGAAAGAGGGTAAATAAGTACTTTTTGCTTTCCATTATATAATCAGTTTTGTTTTTGTATGAAGCAAAACAACTCAGATAATCAAGATGAGATTAACGTTAACCCTACACTAAAAGCTTACTGTAACAACATAATCAGATAAATAGTTTTAAAAGAGAATAATTCAACCTTGAGGGTTAACTGTAGGTCAGGGTAACGAGAATGAGCAACCACAAAAGTAAACTCCCCTTTTTCTGAAGGAACAGGAACTGCACGAACAATGCAGCGGCCTTCACGAAAGACATATTTGACAGATTCATCAATATCCGTAAATTGTGATTTAATCACGAGAGTATGTGATTGTCCAATCTTATCTTCATCATGAAAGTTTACATCCACATCACCCTTGGAGTTTACAACTTCAAACTCCAGGTGTTCAAGTTGGGAACCAGCAAAACAGATTTCAGGTATCTACAATTATAGATATAACTGACATAAGTTTGATATTAACACATTTCTTGTGTTATTTAGGTATAAAGATTTCAGACCTCTGATAAACACCTAAGCTGCCTTTTCTCGATCTGCCATTCCTTGATGATATGTGTTTCTTTATTTGAACAAAAAGACAGTGATACTGTGTATGAAAGTGAACATTTCTGATGAGAAACGTAATATTTTAATCCCAAATTGAACATTATAAATGGATAGGCATTTTATGTGTGGTACCATTTCTCCCAAAGCCTTCCGTAACTCTTAGAAGGCCATCAAGATCAATGCACCCATAAGCATCTACCTTACTGGAAAAGGATCTGTCCAACCAACAAAATCCATCCACACTAAGCTCCACCTTCTCGTTTTCTTGTACATGATTTCCATATGCATCAAATACCTGTAACAGGATATTCAAAATTTCATCAGCAAATACATAAAAATTCTTCGCAGGCCCAAGCACTTCAAATCAAAATTTTTAAGCATACACACAACTTTTCTTTTCCTTTTTTTGTTAAAAATTAATAGCATGAAAATATATAACTTAAAACATTAATAAAATTGTATCATGAAATGAAAATGGTGCATGTACCTCCAAATTCAACTTTTTAATCACAGTCCCTGGAATCAGTTGCTTCTCGAAGTTTACGGGTAGCACAGTGAAACTTTGTACGGATCCAGGAAGAACTAGGACAATAAAGTATAGAACAAAGAAAAGTTCTAAAAGTTTATGGGTTGCACTGTGCAAATCCAACAAATTAGAATTATGTAATTGAGTAACCGGCAGGCATATTTCACCTTTGATGGGGATATCTAGTAAGTGTAAGTCTGCCAGAAATAACAACAAAGTGGCATCATAACTTGGTCGAATGTTGTCCAAATCAGAGCTCTCAATAACCAAATCCTACAGCAACATGTTAATTTTCAAGATACCACCTTATTAATGATATCACATTAAATGTAGATTGACAATACCTCGATTATCAGGTCTAACTTATCTATTGATATAGATAGGCTGAAATCATTAAGAATAACCATGGTAGCATCTGGGCAGTTAATCTTGATCAATATTTCTGGAACTTCCAAGAACGGAATTTGATTATTGTACTTATCAAACATTGAGACGTAAATGGGTTTGCATGGACAGCCCACCCTAAACAACCATCAGCATGTAAATACAAATTACTACTATAAAACAGAAAATACACAAATATACGTGTTAGATCCTATAGGTGTCTTACTTTAAATTATGATGAGAAATCTTCTTGGTAAGTGCCCATCTGTAGACATCACGTAATGCTTTCACTTGGACCTTCACAACAGACTTCTCACAACTTGAATCTCTCTGATGATAAAAGAATATATATATTTTGTTAGGCATATTAGAGCAATGATCCCATGTAAATGTTTATTATCAGGAACTCAATGTTACTCACAATAGAAAAGGTGAATGTGTAAATGCCAGCTCTATGAAACAGAGGATGTGACTTGCATGTTGGTTGAAATACATATAAGCCATGAAAGTCTCTTACTGATGAAGGTGCTACACGTCCAGAATAGATATTTATTTCATCCAGAGATTTCTTCTTTGTAGAATATGTAATCATTAGTAACATCTCAAAGTTATCTTTCATCATATATTTCTGATCCAAATGTTTGGAGGGAGTCCCAGATTTGTAAGTAGCAGGACGAACCACTGCAACAATTTCACTGGATGATGCATCAATGGCGTAAGTTTCATGTTCATCGGGTAACACCTGCAAGAATAGATACAAGTGAATTTCGGAAGAGAGATGAGATAATAAAGTTTAAAGAAATACAGAATAGCATAAACGAAAATTTGGTTGGATGAACTGACCGATTCTATTCCCAACTCACGACATTGTTTTGAATCTAATATCTCAATTGAGGAAGGACATTTTTTATGTTGCTTCTTGATTTGGTTACTCCATTCAGAATCATCAACCGCTAAACACTAGAAAAAAAGTTTGTGTTTACTAATAAGTAGACATATTTGATGTTTGATAATTACAAAACTCCTAACCTTTCCCGAATCAATGACATTTATAGGTATTGATTCAGATTTCCGCAGATGGAATTTCGGATTATCCTCAACAGATTCAAGAAGACAGCCATCTTTTTCTGAGATATCAATAGTCCTTTCCAGGATAATAGAATTTTTGAACAAAATGTTACGAGATTAGACACTTCAAGTAAAAAACAAAATATAGATGAAGATAGAAAGTTATGTGGTCCACCTGCAAATAATCCATGCATCCCCTGTTTGAGCAAAAATGTAGAAAGTTAAATAAAAGGATAGTCCAATTAATATCTACAACTACTGAAAACTTAAATAAAAGGAAAACAAACTGGAATAAAGTCTTTATGTGGTCTTTAATAAAAACTCTACATAAGCAAGTACAAAAGAACTCTACTAACTAAAATATTATTATTGGTAGAATTATGGATCCTGAAAAGTTTAGAAAGTTTAGGAATTTGTAGGCATATAGCAAACTAAAACATTATTGGTAGATTTATATAGCTGATTATATATAAAGCTTTAATTTAGTCATTTCGAGGGATTATTAAGAGTTTTGGCATTTACCACCAGCATCCCCTTGAAATCCTTCAAGGAGGATGTATTCTAATGTAGCATAGACATTATTATTGTGGAATCCTGCACATGCTCCCTTGAGTATCTTGATTTTCTGCCCTGATTTCCAAGATTGTCCTTTCCGCCTAAAAACTTTATGAACCCTCACAACTGCAAGCAAAATGAAAATAATGTATGATGAAATTAATGTACATGAAATCAAAAGCTGAATCCTCACCATCACTAGATATATGAAGCTCCTTTTTGTTTGAAGGGTTTACTACAAGAACAGGTTCATCAATTCCAGAATCAAGTTCTTCATCATATCTTTCATGCATTTCCCTTAGCCACATTTGGTATTGCTTATCCAGCTGAGTTAGGTTCAACGATTTTCCGTCTCTTCTGATGTCAATGTCTACACCTGTTAATTAATGTGTAAGGTCCTTCCAATCTAATGGAAAGAAGTTAGAGATCATGACTCCCATGAGGCATGCATCTCTTCTCCCCATATTATACACATCCAGAAACAAACTACCTGAATCTTTATCCAAAGATTGTTTGCCGCCCAGATTCCGCAATGCAGTCGTAAAAGCATTTTGATGCGCAAAATCAGTCTACAAAAGAAACAAACATCATCGTAATAAGCTAAATAGGTGAAACGTATGATGAGATAAACAATGAAAGACAACCACATCTACCTTAGAGGGTGTTGGGCTGAAACCAGCATCGGTCTCTAAAGTCGCAACAATTTACAGTCAACTATTTATTCGATTGTACGAAGTGAAACTTTAAATGAAAAATAAGTTAGCTATACCAATAAAACATTTAACTCTCATGCAGCTTCTCTTCAAGACATGGGATCTGTCCGTCTTTCTTTGTCTGAAATCCATGAATGGAAGCCATGCCTGATTCAAAGAGGAATTTATTGCACAAAATCTTTTTTGTTTTCCGAAAATTAATATTTAAGTTTCAGAATCTATTCTGTTCTCAAAGGTAATTAGTAAATATATCAGACTATGATATATGCAATTGTATACATCAACCCACCCAACGAGCATTTGGTAGTAGACGACCTAAGCGTCTACAAGAAATATGCTTAAAACTTCCAAATTCTTCAGTGCAATCATATCCGTCTTCTTTCAACCCTTCTATAACACTCTCAATGCTTTCTTTTCCCTGTTATGTAAAGTTCCACAGGATAAAATGGTAAAAAACATCCAAAATTCTATTAAAGAATAATTTAGATTTGGAAGTGCATATACATACATCTTTAACAGGAAGATACACACACCTTAGGCGAGCATTCGCCTCATTGGAAGATTTTGTTCCTGGAAAAATGGAATGATAAATTCAAGGCTAAAGTTTTAACTTAACAAATTTAGTAAGTCAAAAAGAAACAAACCTTGACTACTTGCCATAGTAGCATTGTCATGATTCAACTTAAAACGAATTTGTAATACAAATTCTGGACCAACGCATGAAGCTAGATTTGTAACCGCTACCTCCCCACCTGGAATTTCAGCTAGATCATCTCCATTAACCTACAAGTGCTCATCATGTTTGCAAATATTAAATTATTGAAGACTATACTTCAAAAACTCGTTAACTACTTTAAAAACAGCTGAAGTTTACTATTAGGTAAATGGTAAAGTACATGCAACAAAATTTCTAAAAGAGAATAGAGTGCAAACCTGAAATACAATAGGCCTAGTAGTTCTCCCTTTTTTAGACAAGTCATCACACTGTAAAAAGGAACAACTTAAGTTAAAGTAACGAGTCTTGTATGTATTATGAATGAAGTAGCTAATCCTAGCAAGTACATTGAATCTTATAACTAAAACATAGAAATTATTTTATAATCGTAATCTAAGAATACAAATTACATCACCCTTGCAATATGTATATAGGTGAAATAAATATCCTTTAAGAATACAAATTACATCACCCTTGCAATATGTATAAGCTAGCAAACCTGGATATAAGGGAAATAAATATCCTTTAATTTGCACTTAAGCAGCCTTATGTTAGTGCTTCTCATCTTTGGTTCGAAAATCTCAACCTGGTCAAATGTTTTCCATAAAAGTTTGATGTCAGATCATATCAAAGCTATTAAATATAAAATTACTGCTACCTTTGTGAAACTTCCACCAGGAGATAATTCAAGTTCATCATTGGTTGGGTCTCGGAGGCCACCGTAAGTCTAAAAAGAAAAAAAATAAGGAATAGAAGATAAATCAAGCTTAAAAACAGTATACGAAAAAGAAGAAAACATATAACAAAGATCAAAACAACAGAACTACCCTCCAGGTTCCTTTTGAACCAGAAACAGAACCACTAAGAAGAGCATCTCTCTCAAGACATAACATATATACTTTTTTGCCAATTTTCGTCTTGGAGGAAACCTTCGTGTGCCTATGGTAAGATAAGCAAGAAAATGAAAATAAATAGAAGAAGTTTCTTAAATATTAGCCTGCCATATGAGAAATTTAATCTTTTTAATAGACATACCTTCCTAAATGCATTGATGCAATAAAGCCACCATATCCAAACATGCCAAAGGCAGGCTGTACTCGTCACATTATCATGCCACCAAAGGGTTTAAAATCAGTCATCATGAAGTGGCTAATATTTGAAGATTACAAACTAAGCTTTTTCATGCAGTTACCACAGTATTTACCTTTAAATATGGAGGCTTTCCACCAATGGCTTGTATTTTCAGTGACCTGTGGAGAGAAGCTCCCATCTTCCCCCTGCAAAGCAAAAACACCATGTAATAAACCATAATAATGAAAGTAAAATAAATGAAACATTGAAGAAATGACATCTTACCATTTCTCTATAGACGTGGAGTCCATGCCCGGGCCTGTGTCAAAAATAGATATCTTCTCATCTGAAATGTCCACACTGCAAAATGAAATAAGTGGAAAGAAGCGGTAAGAAATCAAAATTCCAAAAACTACAAGCAATTAAGTCAAATTCCAAATGTTGGCCCTTGTACCTTATTAACCTCTTATCGGTTTCATCACTAGACCACACCGCTTGCAAAGAATTGTCCTGTGGTAAAGGGATATGACATTATTAACCTTAAACATGGTTTCGCAAGGAAAATTAATAAACATATACAATAATCTTACAATTATATCAGCCAAAGCAGTTTCAAAATTATACTCTTCAGGCAATTCCATTAGTAACTCTGTATCAGGAGTTAAATCCCACATGTTCTATGAACCAAAACAAAAAACATTACAAATCGATAAATTCTGTAAGGAAACCAAAATACATACAACAATCCCCTAACAAACCTCATAAATTGTGGCTGGTTGTGACCCATCCTGTAAGATCAGCATACATAAAGTAATCAGAAACAAATTTTACCATTTTAATGAAGCAAAATTCATGATGAAAAACCAAAAAACAGGGACGCACATCAAGTCTAAGATTGTAAACTCTATTAAACTCCAATCTCGTCAACTTAAGACGACTTCTAAAAACATTATCATAATCATCAACAAAACACACATCTGCATCCCATTGAACACTCTTCTTAGGGTTAGATGCTTTCTTCGCTTGTATAGCTCTATCAAGCTGCTGCTTCACTCTATCAGCAAGCTCCCTAACAGTAATGAACTCCGTTCCTTCAGGCACCTTCACTGATACAGTCGTTCCATTTGGCAACAGGATTTTCAGCCTGTAAACTCTCCGTGATCCGGCAACGATATTCCGACTACTTACTCCGCCGGACTCCGGCGTCCGCTTGTTAAACCGCAACACGTCGGAATCACCTTCGTATGGTCGCTTTTGAGGAGTTAGAACATGACTTTTACGATCCATCACCACATATATATAACTGCAAACAACAAAAAAAACTTCAAAAAATCCTTCAAAAAATCCTTTGAAAATTCAAACATCCAGTGAACACTGATCATAATCGAATCGTATGATAATAACCGACATTATAGATTTGAAGCCCTAATCAGAGAATCGAAGAGCGATAGACGTAATCGAAAGGTGTGATCGTAACGTAAGAAGAACGTTAACTACACACTCAAGTGAGTATTATCATATTATGCTACATGTGAATAAAGAAGTTGCATTTGAGGTGTTGATTGTTGTATGGTTTTAGAAGCAACAAATCACCTGAAAACACTGTGAATGTGGTGACAGAAACTGAAACGACGATGGTGGTGGTGCAATACAATGGTGCAGGGTGCTAAAATGAGCCGGGTGTAATGGTTCCACACTGTTTCTGTTGAGACGTACGAATTGACATCTGTCAACTTGATGGCGTTAAGATATTTTTATCATTTTTTAAGCCGTTTAATTAACTATAATGCTATATCAATGTGATTTTTTTCTCCTAAGATTATAGACGTATTAAGTTGGGTAAAGATCATACGAAGTAATCTTAGTGACAAACTAGGTTAAACATGACATCAGCCAATATGACACGAATAACACCATTAATCGTGTTGGACATGACATGATAGTGAATTATGTTATTTCTTTGAAAATCGAACATAAGGTTGTTAAAACTACACAGCGCAACTAATATCACGTGTTTAATGACATGAAATGACATGACATATTTAACAAGGTTAGTAAATAACAAAATAAAATAAAGATCAGTGAAAATTAAGACGGGCAAATGAAGTATGAAGATTGACTTATGAATAAAGGGCATTTGTACTATAATCGGCTATGGTAGAGATGAGGAAGTGAATTGAAATTGTGATACGTGAAGATGAAAATGAAGTTGTGTAATTGAGACTAGTGGCTAGGGTTACGAAAGGTTGAAAAGTACATATTTTATTATTTTCAAAAAATATAAATAGATTTAAATGTGTCGTAAATATGTTAAGTGGGTATTTAACTTATTTAGACATGATTTAACCATGTTCATCATGTTAATCTGTTTAAGACACAACTTTGTTAAGTTCAAACCTAAATTTGTTTAACTTCATGTCGTCTAATGTCATGTTTACAGATCCGTGTTAGAAAATGGTAGCCTTACATGTAAGTAGTATGTATAATTGCTTCTATAATTTTTTTACCTTAAAATGATTTTATATTCAGTCTGTTTTATAATCTAGACATAAAGTGTACTTGAATACGTGATAACTATAGTTATGAAAACAGTTTATATATTCATATTTTTACGTGATAACTATAACAGTTCATCATGCAAACGTCAAGACGACAAAGTTTCTATACAAATTCCATATTCGAGGCTCGAGACTTCAAGAGTGGCAACTAGAGTGTGATTGTGTTTCTTGCAATTTGCCATAAGGTTGCAATCAAAAGTTTGGATTTTTTTCGTTCTAATTTTAGATTTTATCATCTGATTTAGAATTGCCATTTACGATCATAGAAGGTTTTGATATGGTTCTCTTTCTCAAGGTTAGTATCTTTGATTCTTGAGATTCATGCTTGAGTTTTAACAGTTCAATTTGAGATTTAATATGCGCCGAACCGGAAAACCTAACCAAAAAACCAAATATCAAACTGGCCCAAAAAACCAAGACCGAACCAACCCAACCCATTCTACATGCTTGTGGTCTGGTCCTCAGGCCTAAGTTTTGAGCTATTTCGATCTTTGGTCCAGGCCGGTTCGGGGCCGATAAGAACCCGTATTACTCAAAAAAAGACCAATTAATTATATATAAGAAAAACCCTAAATTCTTAATACATAAATACGTGAGTTATGGGATGGAATAGTGAACAATGATAACTGATTTCTTCAAAAAGCAGTTATTGTTCACATGACCTTGGTTGCTTATGTTCTCACTAGTGAAAATGTCCGCGCGTTGCGGCGGTACGGCTGTTGCGCGATTTTTTGGGAATTCGATATTAGTCAGTATGTAAGGCCCCGTTCCTGGTACGCTTACAGCTGGTTATTCATCGCACATAAAACATATATTTTCATCATCTTACATAAAAGCGTTGTAGCGGAAACATTAAAAACAACATTTTCATTTCATCAAAATGCTTTTGCAAAATAATACAACCGTTCATTACATAATATCATTTTACATTTCATTACAAAAGCATTATAACATTGGATGCCATCCCAAAGGAACTGAGTAGTCGCCCCGTGCCATCCTCAGCAACATACCTGCCAACTGGAAACACATCAAAGTCAGCGTTGCTGAGTGAGTTCTAGTTTTATAATAAAACATACTTTTCTTTCGTTAAAACCATTCTTTACTTTCTTTCAAATCATACTATGCTTTCTTACATGATCACACATCATACGTACATACAGATAATATAATTATTATCTTCCATTACATTCGTTACATTCTTCATTCATTAATCATCGCACGGTACATTATCATTCGCTTCATTCGTTTATAACATCTTTTCTTCCGTTCGCTCATTTCATACATATCGCACTTTTCGCACAAATCGCACCTTCGCATCGTCGTACCCAAAGTACATATCGCACGAATCGCACACATAAGGTAGCCAAAATACATAGCACACAGTAAATACCACATCGCACGTATCAGAGCAGTTACCAAAACTGAACCCCCACCGTGTCTATAGTCCCTTATGATATCCATCGTACATATCGCACAAATCGCACCAACGGAGGGGTCACCAATACCGACTCCCCCTGTGTGTGTGAGAACTCTTGGGGTTTAGCCAGAATCGCACGCCATCTCATGGGTTAGCCAAGATCGCACGTTACATAATCCACATGAGGTATCCAAAATCGCACGCTACATAGCACACAGTAAATACCACATCGCACGTATCGGAGCAGTTACCACAACTGAACTCCCTACTGTGTCTATGTCCCCTTATGAGTTAGCCAAGATCGCACGCTATAATACACACACAGTTGAGCTAACAACTCTTAATAAGTCGTGAGCCTCCTTTCTTCTTTTGCAAGCCATCTTTACTCTCATTTTTTTGTTCATGCTTGCATTCATTCATTACGTTCCTCTTTTCATTATCTTCCACTTTACGTTACATAATACTTTCATTACATTCATTAACGTGCAAAGCAAATCACGGGAAGGCAATCACACATAACAGTAAGGAACATAACAACATATAACATCATCACACACGACAACATCATACATACATACATAACATACATCATGTATAATCACATGACATCAAACATCACACGAATCACGCGCATCACATCATATAAAACCATACGGCATCACACATCATCATGCATCGCACCATCATCATCATCAGCTCATCATCATAAATCATCTTACATCATCCATGCCCATCACATCATATACAACCCCAAAGGTCCGAGCCTACGTCTGCACTTCCCGAAAGTCCGACAATACTATGGTCATTCGGGCGTATGAACCCTATTCGGTCGCATGGTCTCTCATGCGTATGAGAACACTCAGGCGAATGGACCTCCAGTCGCATAGCCTCCAATCGCATGCTTCCCATGCGAATGAACCTCAGTCGCATGACATCCGGGCGTATGGACCTCAATCGCATGACCTTCATGCGAATGACCCTCAGTCGCACACCTTTCGTGCGTATGAACCTCAATCGCACGGCTCACAGGCGTATGGACTCCAGTCGCATGACCTTCAGTCGCATGACCTTCATCCGCATTTCATTCAGTCGCATGACCTTCATCTGCATTCATTCAGCCGCATTACTTTCGTGCGAATGAACCTCAGTCGCACTCCTTTCGTGCGTATGGACCCAGTCGCATGCCATTCGGACGCATGGACCTCCAGTCGCATAGCCCTAGCTGGGCACAGAATGCAGTTCATCCCGAACTGCAGCTACCAAGTTCGACCTCCAAACTCTTCCAAACCTCTTTTAAGCCCAAATCAACCATTCTAAACCTTAGGGAAGCTTACCACAACATCATTCAAGCACAACCAAGCCCGAAATCAAGCCCCAAACGAATCATACGCATACACATACATACACAAACGGGTTTACACCCAAAATACCCAAAAAACGATTTTCAGATCTGTTCTAGTCCCAAAATCATTCAAAAACGTATAAAAGAGGGGTCCTAGAACTCACACAAACAACACCGAGAAGTAGAGCTTCGATTTGACCCGCTACACTTCGATTTTCACGCTCGAATCCACCCGAACCAAGCTTTTCTCCTCTTTTCTCCTTCTCTTCTCCCTTGGCTGAGTATTTGGCAAGAATGGGGAGGGTGTGGGCTGCCCTCCCCCTTTTATACCCCCACTCATCCAAGTTTTTTCCTGTTTTGGCAAGTTTGGTCCCTCGACTTTGGACTTTATTTCTTTTCTTCTTTCGTCGGCTTCAAAGAAAATTTTCGGGTGTTACAAGTCTACCCCCCTTATATAGGTTTCGTCCCCGAAACCTGTTATTCTTTAAACCACGCGAGCAATACTGTCTCATCTCTGTTCCAGTCTCCCACCTGGAGTTCAATCGGTCTACGTCGTTTATCCACACACGACTTCTTGTCTATCTCTGGCTACCTTCATCAAGGCTTTGATCCTTTCGAGCTTCTTGGTCGTGGCCTCGATCACCTCAATACTTCTCATACGACATTTGGTGCTCGGCCTTCACTTGTAAACAAGTAAGGCATTTACTCTCGTACTCCACCATATCACGTTTCATACCAGGCCACCAATAATCTTTACTCGGGTCTCGGTACATCTGACAGTTGGGATATTAGTGTATCCACATACCTTACTGTAAGGATTCCTTAAGTCTGATGCAACCCAAAACATCCAAAGTGTCTCTGCAACATGCACTAAGTACTGAAGTGAAGAATGCTTCGGAAGTTTTACACAATGCATTAGAAAAAACTCTAAGTGTAAAATCTTCCGAAGCCAAGACCAATATCTTCCGAAGCCAAACATGAAGTCTTCCGAAGCCTCAGAGACAAAGTCTTCCGAAGCTTCAACCTATGAAGACAGATTTCTTCCGAAGACTTTTAGTACACATGCTTTATCTGATGTACTGTTCCATAAAGCACCTTTTCCGCTGCATCTCTGTAAAGTCACCAACTTACATGAGTTGGTGAAAAGGTCCATGCTTTTGGTAACTGTACATTGAGGTCTTGAGTCTGTAACTTTCTACTTTACGTACTTTATCCTTTTTGTAATGTATAAGGATGTGAGCTATGGCATGTCATAGTCACAAGGTCAAAAGGCAGATATGCCTTTTGATCCTACAATTGATTTTGTTAGTGTCTAGTCAATTGTATCCAGCTGGCTTTCAAAGTATAGCCGGCTGTAGGTTGTAGTATAAGTATTCCAAGTTCTTGTATCTTTCTGTATGCTTTGTAACACTTGTAAAAGAACTTGAGAAAGCAATATACTGCCTCCTTGAAACCCATACTCTCTTGTTCTGTCTCTTTACTTTACTTGTGTTCTTTGTATCACCTTGGTTAATCCAGTTCACTGTTTGATTAAAGTTTAGTTAATCTCCTCATTGTGTTGTTGTGTTGTAATTGTGTTAAAGCCTTTAAACGGTCCTGCAATTGGTATCAGAGCTTTTCAGGCTCTTGATATAAGATCTAACCATCTTAAGATCCCTCACACACACAAAAACTAAACCTTTCAAATGGCTTCCATCTTAAAGACTGATATGGAGACTGGAACCATGAACAAATCCCCACTGATCACTCTTGATGATTTTGACACCTGGTGCATGAGGATGGAAGGCTTCATCAGGTCTCTTGATTCAAGAATGTGGGAATCTGTTGAGAATGGACCTTTCATACCCAGCACCCCCTCTGCTACTGGTGCTGGTATGATTCCTAAAGATGTGGCCAACTACTCAGATGAAGATAGAAAAAGAGTAGAGATTGATACGAAGGCCATGACTGCTCTTCAGACTGCTCTCCCAAACTCTGTATACAAAGGTTTTAAGAAGTGCAAAACAGCTAAAAAGCTGTGGGATGCACTGAAGCTGATGTATGAAGGCTCCTCTGAAGCCAAGGAGAACAAGAAAGATCTTCTGAAGCAGCAGTTTGAAAACTTCACCTTCAAAGCAGGTGAAACCATGACTCAACAATACTTCAGGTATGTTGAAATTGTGGATACCCTAGTGGATGGAGGAGTTCCTCTTGAGAACAGGGACATTGTAAGGAAGTTCATGTCCTCACTTCCTAGGCAATGGACACACTATTGTGTGGTGATCAAGAGGACTGAGAACCTTAAAACTCTTACTCTGACAGAGTTGTATGGGATTCTCAGTGGATACCAGATGGAGATGAACATGCAAGGTTCATCTGGCAACTCCAACAATCAAATGGGTTCAGCCCTTCATGTGGTTGAAAGGGACAGCATAGAACCCCAACATCATCTCATATGCTACCCTGACAACTCACAAAAGGGTCCTTTCATCACCTTCCCGGAGACACCAAGGGAGAACTTTACTCAAGGAAGCCCATTCCAAGAGACAAGTTCTTCTCAAGCCTTTGTGTCTACTGATGAAAGCTGTGGGAATTATCTTTTCACTCTTGAAGACCTGGACTGTATCCATCCAGATGACCTGGAATATATGGAGATAGTTCAGCAGATGGCTCTCCTCACTCACAGAGCCAAGAAGTTCTACAAGAGAACAGGAAGAAGATTTCCAAGCAATGCTACCAGTGGAAAGTTTGGGCTGGATAAAAGCAAAGTTACAACTGTAACCTTATGGGCCACTTTGCTAGGGAGTGTAAGGCACCTAAAGCAAATGGGGCCAAACACAACCCAGACCAAACTACACTGACAAAGCCCCTCAGACTGAGAAGCCAAAGCAACATGCTGCTGTTGCTGTTGAAGAGGGAGGCTTTGACTGGAGCTTTTAGGTGGAAGATGCTTCTCCAAACCAAGCACTGATGGCTGACCATGATGAAGCCAAGGTATTGGAACATCTCTGTACTCCTGAATGCATTGCTAAAGTAAATAGATACAGGTCCTACAACTTAGAGATGAGATCTGATCTTGAGTCATTAAACATATTGAAATCTGATTTTAGAAAGTCTGAAAATGATTACAAGTTAAAGATAGAGGACTTGGAGAAAACCATTTCAGTACTAAAACATGAACATACAGATTTTAGAACTCAGATTCAAGATCTCATAACTAAGTTGACTGAGTGCCAGGCTGAGCTTGTGATCAGCAAAGCCAAGGCAGAGAAGAGTGTTCTTGAAGAAGAGACCTTCAAAACATGATATCCTCATCCCTGCACAACAAAGTGTGCTATCAAAATAGACAGGGACTGGGATCAAATGAGATAGCTCCTCCACACACAATCTTGTCTGTAAGATCTCCTAGGTGTGGAACTTGTGAAGATGAGCTTCCTCTCATAGATCCTATAAGTGAGGATGATGAAGAAGTGATAGTGAAGAATTCCTCTGAGAAGAGTGAAGAAGAGATTCTTCCAAGGGCCACTATCCTTCTGAGGAGAAGAAATCTACTGTGATGACCAAGTCCAAGAGAAAGAACTTGATCAGGAAGAGCAAGAGGAAAGCAAAGAAGGCTCAAGAAATCAAGGCTACTTTTGATGCTAAGCAGAAACAAGTTTTTATCTCTGCAGGTTTCAAAGTAGTAAGGACTGAAGACATCAACCAAGACTCCTCAGCTAAGAGTCCTGGTTCTTGTTCAAATCATCTCAGTGCAAAGAAGAAGACTGAGCTGTGTGTACCACTGCTGCACAGCCTGGACCATCAAACTCCAAGAACAGTTCACAGCCCAAAAGAACTGTCTCAGCATCTACCAAGATGAAGGTGGAGAAGGGATGTGACCAAAGCCAGTCTTGCTCTCAAAGGGAGACTTGTTTGAAGAAGAAAATGTTATGTGTCATGTGTGAAAGTACTTCTCACATTGCTAAGGATTGCCCATACAATCCTAAAAGTACTATCCACATGACCAATACAAAGACTTCAAAGAGTCTCAAGAAGTCTCAAGCTTCGGAAGGAAAGTCTGTTTCCTTCGGAAGCTCCAAATCAAAGAAGAAGGTAAATGGAAAATTACCTTCGGAAGTAAAATTGGTCTCGGAAGAAAGGAGTTCTTCCGAAGCACTGAAGTCTGCTGCAGTGACTGTAGAATCTTTCGAAGGTTCAGTCATCAAAACTTGTGAAGTCCCAAAAGCTTCTAAGGTTTTGAAGGTCAAGTCCAAGACTCCAAAGGTGGTGTGGAAGTCTAAGAAAGACCAAATGACTGAAGTTTCTCCATCAACAACAGCTGAAGATCCCCATAGTACAACCATAGGATCTATTACTGTTGCATTACCTTCTATTACACTTAGTGAGCCCAAGACAAGTAAGGCTTGGGTTTCCAAATGTAACTAATCATTTTCTTTGTGCAGGAACAGCTCAAGACAAACAGGAATGTCTGGATAATTGACAGTGGCTGTTCCAGGCACATGACAGGCAATAGGTCTCTACTCCATAATTTTGAGAGAATTGATGGAGGACCAGTTGCTTTTGGAGGAGATGAAGGTGGTTACATTTCTGGAAGGGGCAAGGTCACAAATGGTAAGCTCAGCATTGAGAAGGTAAACTTTGTCAAGGAGCTTGGGTACAATCTTCTGAGTGTATCCCAATTTTGTGATCAGAGTCATAACATGCTCTTTACTGAGCATGAGTGCATTGTTCTCAAGCCTGGAGTGGTCATTCCTCATGAGCATATCCTGCTCAGAGCCCCCAGGAAAGGGAACATGTACAAGATGGATTTGCAAGAAACATCTCCCTCTGGAGAGTTTCATGCTTTCTATCTAAAGCAAATAGTGATGAGTCTTTCCTATGGCATAAAAGAATGTGCCATGTAAACTTTAAGAACATGAAAAATTAATTAAACATGATCTGGTAACTGGAATGCCAAAGAAAGAGTTTACAAGTGATGATCATTGTGTTGCATGCCTGAAAGGGAAGCAACACAAGGTATCTCACAAGCCTAAGGAAAAGAACTCCATCACTACTCCCCTACACTTGTTACATATGGATCTCTTTGGCCCCACCAGTGTAATGAGTCTAGGAAGGACCTCTTACTGTCTGGTGATCACAGATGATTTTACAAGATTCACTTGGGTCTTCTTCCTTAGAACTAAGGATGAAACCCCTGAGATTCTGAAGAATTTCATCTTAAAAGTTGAGAATCAATGTGATCACAAGGTCAAAACCATAAGATGTGATCAAGGAACTGAATTCAAGAACCAAATCCTTGATACATTTTGTGATGAAAAAGGTATTACAAGACAATATAGTGCTCCCAGGACTCCTCAGCAAAACGGAGTTGCTGAGAGGAGAAACAGGACACTTATTGAAGCTGCAAGAACTATGTTGTCTGACTCTAAACTGCCCATCACCTTCTGGGCAGAGGCAGTTAATACTGCTTGCTATGTGCAAAACAGAGTTTTAGTAGTTAAGACACATGGTAAGACTCCTTATGAACTTTGGCACAAGAGGAAACCTTTCATTGGTTTTCTCAGGTCATTTGGATGTCCCTGCACCATCTTGAATACCAAAGATCAAATTGCCAAGTTTGCTGAGAAATCAGATGATGGACATTTCATTGGATACTCTTCCCAAGCTAAAGCTTATAGAGTATACAATCTCAGAACTAGAATTGTTGAGGAGTCAGCCAATGTGACTTTCAATGAACACACACCCTGTGTGGCTGGTTCTGGTCCGATTGGCTGTTTGATCTTGATTTAGTTACCAACTGTTTTAACAAATCTTGTGAGCATGTTTCAGGATCTGCAGAAAATTTAAATACAGGTGATCCTGATCCAAGATTTGAGCTAGGAAGATCCTCAACTCATACATTTCAGCTCCAGTTGGAACTACTTCAGCAAATGAGGTTTCTATCAGCACAACAATGACAAATTCAGCTGATACATCTGGCATGCCTTCAAATTCCAGCTCAGAGGCTTCTCAACCAGATAAAGACACCTCAATTGTAGAAGACAACAATGGTGATGGTGATAGTGATCAGGAATTCCTTGATGCTAATAACCACACCATAGATGACAACATCAATGATGTCACACACTCATTGGATCAAGTTAATCTTGATAAGTGTGATAATGTGGAGGGTGAATCTTCCAGACCAGATCTAAATTTCTCAAATTTGGATCTTTCTCAGCAACTTGCTGTGATCCCTCAGCTAAGGATCCACAAGTCTCACCCCACCACAAACATCATTGGAGATGTTGTCACAGGGTAAGAACAAGAGGACAAACCCATGAAGCAAATGTTTGTCTTCACTCTTGTTTCTTATCTCAGATAGAGCCAAAGAAAGTTGATGAAGCTCTAAAGGATGGAAGTTGGGTTGAAGCTATGCAACAAGAGCTGCTTCAATTCAAAAGGCAGAAAGTTTGGAACCTTTGTCCTCTTCCTCATGGGAAGACTACCATTGGAACCAAATGGGTTTTTAGGAATAAGAAGGATGATAGAGGAATCATCATCAAGAACAAGGCAAGACTAGTTGTTCAAGGATACACACAAGAAGAAGGGATTGACTACACTGATGTCTTTGCTCCTGTAGCAAGACTAGAAGCTGTTAGGATATTCCTGGCATTTGCTGCATCCAAGAACTTCAAGGTCTATCAACTTGATGTAAAGTGTGCTTTCTTATATGGAGTGATTGATGAAGAGGTTTATGTCAAACAGCCACCTGGTTTTGTAGACCCTGATCATCCTGATTATGTCTGCAAGCTTGACAAAGCTCTTTATGGGCTGCATCAGGCACCCAGGAAGTGGTATGAGACACTATCTGAGTATCTTTGTAAACATGGATACAGGAGAGGTACTATAGATGGAACTCTCTTCATCAAAGGACAGGGAAATGACTTATTGCTGGTTCAAGTATATGTAGATGACATCATCTTTGGTTCAACTAATCCAAAGCTCTGCAAAGACTTTGAGAAGCTGATGAAAGACAGATTTGAAATGAGTTCAATGGGAGAACTCAATTTCTTTCTGGGAATTCAAGTGAAGCAGGTTGAAGATGGCATCTTCATAAGTCAGTCAAAGTATGTTCAAGACATACTCAAGAGGTTCAACATGACTGATTGTAAGATTGCTAAGACACCCATAGCCAGAAACCACTCCCTTGGACCTGATCTTGAGGGGGAGTGTGTAGATGAACACTTATACAGGGCTATGATTGGGTCTCTTATGTATCTTACAGCTAGCAGGCCTGATATCATGTTTGCTACATGTATTTGTGCAAGATATCAAGCCAACCCTAAGATGTCTCACTTAATCACTGTGAAAAGGATTTTAAGATACCTCAAAGGTGCTTCAACACTTGGTCTATGGTATCCAAAGAATCCTAATTTCAATCTGTATGCCTATACAGATAGTGATTATGGTGGTTGCAACATGACTGCAAAGTCTACATCTGGGGGATGTCAATTCCTTGGTGGAAGGGTTGTCTCATGGCAATGCAAGAAACAATCCTGTGTGTCTGCATCAACTGCTGAGGCTGAATACATTGCTGCTGCAAGCTGCTGTGCTCAAGTGCTTTGGATTCAAAATCAGATGCTGGACTATGGATTTAACTTCAAAGAGACTCCTATCCACATAGACAACAATAGTGCTATCTCTATCACTGAGAACCCTGTGCAGCACTCAAGGACCAAACACATCAACATCAGGTATCATTTATAAGAGATAACTATGAAAAGGGATTAATTAAACTAGTCAAAGTTCATACAGATGAACAATATGCTGATCTGTTTACAAAAGCTTTTGATGAACAGAGATTTAAGTATCTGATATCAGCTATTGGGATGATTAACTTTGAGTAGACTTTTTCTTAAAACTAATTCTAATTATTTCTTCTTAAAATATGTGTGTCCTAAGTTGTCTAGTTCATCACTTTCATAAGCTCATGTTTTCTTTGGATGTAAAATTCTTTTTGAAGACTTTCCTTAGATTCTTGAAAATTTTCTGATACTTCGGAAGATAAAGTTTTATCTTCGGAAGAAAAACATGTCTTCAAAATAAATAACTGTCTAAGAGATTTTACCTTCGGAAGAAGTCAAAATTCATCTTCCGAAGCTTAAAATTCTTATCTCAGACACTTATTCATTTTTAAGGACTTTTTCCTTCCGAAGCAAAATTAACTCTCGGAAGCTTTGTTTATTCCTATACAAAGCATCCAAGGGTTTATTTCTCTTCCGAAGCATAAATTTTCAAGACTCTCAGGAAAATCTTCCGAAGCCATTTTAGCTTCGGAAGCTTTTTCAATTAAAACTTCCGAAGACAAATTTCCTTCGGAAGCTTTTCAAGAAAACTACTTTTTGAGCAAAAGTAAACTAACTTTTCAGAGGTGGGACCGACTTCCGGATTTCAAAGTTTATCCTCTTTCATTAACTTTGGTTCAAATCCCTTTTCACATAAATACCCAACGGTTCCCCCTCTTTCCCACTATCTTCCTCAATTCCACTATTCCTCTAACCTAATTCTCTAAACCGCCTTTGCTTTCTACCTTTCTTCACCCTTAAGCTTCTGAAATGGCCAACCTAAACCGCAGAAACAACCCAGATTTCTCCATGCAACTTCACAGGCAACATAATCAAGTTGCTCTGTTAAGCTCTGAGAAAGATGCAAGTTTCTCAGAGATTTGCCAATTCTTAACTCTGTCAAACTATTTCACCTCCCTGACCATTGATCCTACTCTATATGAGGATCACTTGCTTGAATTCTGGAAGACCTGCCAAGAGGTCATTATGGATGGGGAGAAGGCACTGTCTGCCACAGTGCAAGGGAGGACAATCTTCATCACTCCGGCCATCATTAACCAACATTTGCAGCTGGATGATGAAGAAGGTGAGGTGTCCTTCCCAAAGGAAGCTGTAAATCATTCCTTTGAGCAGATGGGCTATGAGGGAGATTTCTCTGTAAAGACCTTCAGGAAAGGGAAGGTCTCATCCCAGTGGAAATACCTGCTCCATGTGGTTATCCACAGCTTATCAAACAAGCATGGTGGATGGGACCAGATTCCTGAGGATCTCTCCTTTATAGTTCATGGAATGGTTCAGGGGGTCAAGTTCAGGTATTCACAATTTGTTTATACTAATTTACTTGCAAACTTAGACTCCTTAGAGTATTACATGTTTCCTAGATATGTTCAACACATTCTCAACTGTGAACTGGGCTCACAGTTGAGGGAAACAAGTAATATTCTTAAATTGGGACAGATGAAGCCCGACATCTTTAAAATAATGAAGAAGCCAACTGTAGGCTTCTCAGGGGTAGAAACAGCCCTAGTCCCCAAAATGTTAGAGCTCATTGCTCAAGGTGACAACCTAGCAACACAAGCTAGTGTTGAACCCACACCTCTTTTATCCTTACCTCTAAAAAGACCAGAAATCACCCTCACCTACCAAAGAAAATCCAAACGAACCCCTGCTCAGGCTATTGAGTCTGTGCAGGCCCCCATATACTCAACCTTACAGGAGGAAGTGGACACTAGAGCTCCCACTTCTCCTGAGGAGCAAACCACTCCCATGTCTTCACCTATCAGGGCTGAGGTTCCTCATGCTCACCCTGATGAGCTCACAAGCCCAACAGCCTTAAGCCTTCACTCTGAGTCTCAACACTCAAGTGAACAACCTTCAGGGGACAGTTACCATCCCCAGCCTTTAGATCTCAACCAACCAATTCCCAACCTATCCTTCTATACTGATGAAGACTTAGGATTCAGTGAGTACCATGAGTCTCTCTTCTCCTCCCCTACTCAAAGAGAGATGAGTACCTCTGACTCTCCTCAGTCTATCCCACATCAGTCACCTACTACTGAGGTGGACACTTCTGAACATGTTCAGGATGTCCATATGGAAGAGGCTCTCACTTTTGAAAGTGATTACATCATTAAGACCTCAACCATGGCAACTCAGCCCACTGGCATCTCAACTGAGGTTGCCAGTGAGCAGAGGAAAACCAGCAGCCAAGAACCTCAAGCTGGTGGTGAGAGAGAGGACTTTGGTCCAATCATCTCATCCCCCAATGATTCTTCTGATGAAGATGAGGGGAATTTGAGACTAAAGGTGCAGAAACCGTAAAAACATGCTCCTATTTAGTCTCTAAGGTTAGTCACCTTGAATCTCAGGTGACTACCTTACAAAACAGGGTCAATGATCAGCAACTTCAGATTTCATATCTAAAGGAAAAACTAGCTGGGAGACCTTTAAGGAGAGCTCAACCAGGAACACAAGAACCTGTGGAAGTGATTGACTTATCCTCCAGCTCACCTATGCAAGTGGGTGATGCTACCAAAAAGGGGGAGAAAGTTATTACAACCACAGAACCTGGGAGTTCTTCACAGAGAATGGACATAGAGGACTCACCATCCTCACTTGCTGTTGTGCATTCTCAGCAACTTCCTCAAGTTCACATTAATGTGGACTCTATAGACTCAATCATCAGGAGTCTCTTTGAGGAAGGTATACCAAGGGCTGTCTCATCTCCACCACAAGGAACTGGCAACTACATCATAAGGTGGAGGTATGATGATGACAGAAGAGCCCTTATCCTTCACAGAGTTCAAGGTCAACAAGAAGTTTTTCATTTCCAAAGCCTGAACTTCTATGAAAGATTGGATTTAGTCAACATGCCACTTGTCAATCCAAGCAATTCAAGACAAGCTGACAGGCTGGCTCAAAGAATCCAAGATAGGATCCTTGCAGAGTTCTCTCTAAGAAGGAGACTTAGGCAATCAGGCAATGTCATCGGTCAACTGGATGTTGAGGTGGACCCTAAGATTAGTTTCATAGGGGAAACCTTGACTGAAGGCCCAGTGGCAGAACCTGAGACCCCTGTCTCATCATCAACAACTGCTGCAAAGGTCCAAACTCCTTCTGAGACACCTGCTGGTGAAGGTGTTTCTCAGCCTCTCTCTGGCCAGAGCATGGAAGCTACACCAAGCAATGAAGGCCAAGCCTCAATCCACCCTGAGTCACAAAGGTCTGTTGGTGACAAAGGGAAAAGGATAATGACTCCTGAGGAAATTGAGGAGGAAGAGAGAGAGAGGAAAAGGAAGCTAAGGGGAGAAAGTTCTTCTGGGTCATCTAGCTTTATGCAAGCTGCAATCAGGGCTGCCCCCAGACCAAATACTCAAGATGATGAGTTAAGGGCAGTCAGGATTACCTATTTACAGACCAGGAACTATGATATTGATGAAATCATCTCCCTCCCCTTAGAAGAGTTAAATGAACTGGCTGACATGGAAGTGTCAAGAGAGATGAAGGAGAAAGAGATGCAAGGCTACTTCTCCAATTCAAAGAGGAGAAGAGACAGAAAAGACTCTACAAGCATGCTCCCACTCTCTCTCCAGTTCAAGAAAGTCCTGCACAGGAAGATGTGGCTCCACAAGAACCTCAGGTAGATAAAGAAGAAGATAGGATCAAGATGATCAACTACCTGAGTGCCACAGGCTTCTATCAGGCAGATGCACTTCTTCCCCTGTCCTATGACTTCATTGAGTTTGAGTACCTAAAGCAACTTGAGCTTGAGCTAGTCAAAGAAAGAAAGACAACCAAAAGGAAGCTAAGGGAAGAAGCTGCAAAGTCAAGAGCCATAAAAGAGTGTAAAGAAGTCTGCTGACAGACAAAGAATGATGAGCTTCTTGAAGCTATATGGATTCTCCGGAAGGAGACTTGGCCCCATGTCTCTATCCACAATGGATGAGCATATAAGGGTGATCAAGCAGAAGATTAAAAGTGGAGAACTGATTGACTTGCACTCTCTTCCAAGTCAAGTCCCACCTGAAGTGGAGGTCAAGTTTGAACAACCAGAGACACCTCAACCAGAACCTCCAGCTGAGCCTCAGCAAGCTTCATCTTCTGATCCAAGGCAGGGTCAAACTCCCTCTCCTTCTGAACCTGTGAGGGAGGAACACCCAACTGAGAAAGACAATGATGATCAACATGGTGCTGCAGACCAGTCTTCTCAGTTAAAGTCATCTAAGAGGAAGAAGAGAATGTCTTCTAAACCAAAGACAAAGAAGAAGAAGCCTAAGTCATCTACCTCTACACCTCAGGCTGAATCAGATGAACCTGAGGAAGTGCATGATGAGGCAGCCTAATCAACTCCCATGCAAGTGGCTCCTCTAACAACTGAGACACCCATCTTGTCCTGGACTCACTCTACTAATCCAGAAAGATGGCATGTTATCAGAGATCAAGGTGTTGGAATGTCTACTCCTGGCAAGACATAATCAACTTACCTCTGCATGATCTCTTTGAAATGAGAAGATACTATGAGAGTCTTGATGATCCTGACCATCTAATGAAGAAAGGAATGGTCATGATTGTACTGAAGACTACCAACATCTGAAGATCTTCTAAGTGTTTTGGTAGCATCAGCCTAGGGGGAGTTTGTAAGGATTCCTTAAGTCTAATGCAACCCAAAACATCCAAAGTGTCTCTGCAACATGCACTAAGTACTGAAGTGAAGAATGCTTCGGAAGTTTTACACAATGCATTAGAAAAAACTCTAAGTGTAAAATCTTCTGAAGCCAAGACCAATATCTTCCGAAGCCAAACATGAAGTCTTCCGAAGTCTCAGAGACAAAGTCTTCCGAAGCTTCAACCTATGAAGACAGATTTCTTCCGAAGACTTTTAGTACACATGCTTTATCTGATGTAGTGTTCCATAAAGCACGTTTTCCGCTGCATCTCTGTAAAGTCACCAACTTACATGAGTTGGTGAAAAGGTCCATGCTTTTGGTAACTGTACATTGACGTCTTGAGTCTGTAACTTTCTACTTTACGTACTTTATCCTTTTTGTAATGTATAAGGATGTGAGCTATGGCATGTCATAGTCACAAGGTCAAAAGGCAGATATGCCTTTTGATCCTACAATTGATTTTGTTAGTGTCTAGTCAATTGTATTCAGCTGGCTTTCAAAGTATAGCCGGCTGTAGGTTGTAGTATAAGTATTCCAAGTTCTTGTATCTTTCTGTATGCTTTGTAACACTTGTAAAAGAACTTGAGAAAGCAATATACTGCCTCCTTGAAACCCATACTCTCTTGTTCTGTCTCTTTACTTTACTTGTGTTCTTTGAATCACCTTGGTTAATCCAGTTCACTGTTTGATTAAAGTTTAGTTAATCTCCTCATTGTTTTGTTGTGTTGTAATTGTGTTAAAGCCCTTAAACGGTCCTGCACTTACATCGGCCAAGTAGGCAATACTTTCACGCCACATGCACTTTCCCGCCACCGCCATCGAAATCACCTTCGGAATCGTCGTGACTCGATCACCTTAAACCGTCACCGTGATCCCGTCAGGCGCTGTCAACCGTATCATCTTTTTGCGGTACACAATGTTCAATTCGTAGTCCACCAAACAATCCACTCCAAGGACCACATCGAAGGGCGTATCTATATTCTTACCACTAATAGGCAATTTAGCACAGAAAGCAGCATGAATAAAACTTTTACTAGCGCCAGCATCGAATAACACAAAGGCTAAGGATTGATTTACTAGAAACGTACCTGACACAACATCGGGGTCCACCCTAACCTCCTCCTGCATCATCGTGTAGGCGCTGCGTTTACCCTCTGTCCTTCTCCTCCGGTCCTCTTCACTCCCGAACCTTCCGCCCTTGGCTTCTTACAGTCCCTGCTCATGTGGCCAACCACATTTATAACATCTCACAGTCCCACATTCTCTAGCCACATGACCAGGCTTCCCACACTTGAAGCAAGTGTTTTTGGTCCCCTTTTGCATTCTCCCGAATGCTCCATCCCGCATTTACCACATCTGTTTGACTCCGCACCGGGTGTGACCACACGACGGCCATTCCCCCGTGCGTGCTTATTATTTGTCGGTACACCACCCCGTCTAGTCCTCTTCCCACTCCAGTTCCGGTCTCCATCACCTTTCTCGTTGTCTTTAGCCACCACCACTACAGTTCTTTCATCATACAACCTCCCCGCCAAATCAACTACCGACCTAAACGTGCTTGGTCGGGCAGTGATCATGTGCCTACGAGTATCCGCCGGCAAGCTCTGAATATACCTCTTGATCTTTCGCGACAGAGGTGTCACCTGATCTGGCACCAGCCGTGCCATTCATTGAACTTGGTGGTGTATTGCTGATGTGTCATCGTTCCTGCCTCCAGCTGCAGGAACTCTCTTTCAACTTTGTCCATCTCACGGTGAGGACAGAACTCCTCAATCACCAGCCTCTTCAACTCTATCCAACTCATCCTCCCGATAGCTCTGCTTCCCTCAACTTGGACAATATTGTCCCACCAACACAGAGCTGAGTCCATAAAAGAGTGGGCAACAAACTTTACTTTCTGATCCTCCCGGCATTTGCTGCTGTTCAAAACAGCTTCCATTTCTCTCACCCACCGGTGAGCAGCAGTAGCGGTGCCATTTCCATCGAAATTAGGGGGCTTGCATCGTTGAAACGCTCCATAGTTACAGCCTCGTGCCGCCTTCGGCGCAGGTTCTTCTCTTCTTCTTCTTCTTCATCAGAGAGAACCGTTTCAGGCTCCAGTTGCTCCTGTCTTCCCGAGGACCTGTTCCTCTCTTTCCTTTCTCCTCCTTTACAGCCTTAATCACTTCGGTCACCACAGACGGTAGGATCGTCTGCATGACCTGATGAACCTCCTCTACAACTGCCTCTTTCATTGAGGCCCTCAAATTCGCACTCTCATCACCAGCCTCCGGATGAGGGGTCTTGGTTTCTTCATGAACCACTTTTTCAACTCTAGGTCTTCCTCTCGTGACCCGTGGTCCAACACCACGTCCACCACGCAAAGCTTTCGAAGATCTACCACCGGCCATTCTCTAACACACTGAAAGATTCAAACAACAACACGGTCATTCAAGGGAACAACTCAGTATATGTCAAGTATAGTAAGTCCCTAATTACAGTGGCCAGTTGTGATTAGCCACTTACTTTACTCTTTATACCCCAAGCATTACCTATCCTGACTACATCAGTATCTAAATCTACCAGCAACACATAAACCACATAACATGCGCACGTAATACCGGTTAACATTACGAAAATACCTGATGGCACGCAACTACTCAGATTGGCATCCCTTCCCTTTCCGTCCCATTCTCAGTTTAAGTTAAGGTTTATTTTGAAAATTTACCCGTTTCACTTAAACTTTGGCTCTGATACCAACTTGTAAGACCCCATTCCCGGGACGCTTACAGCTGGTCATTCATCGCACATAACATATATTTTCATCATCTTACATAAAAGCGTTGTCGCAGAAACATTAAAAACAACATTTTCATTTCATCGAAATGCTTTTGCAAAATAATACAACCATTCATTACATAATATCATTTTACATTTCATTACAAAAGCATTATAACATTGGATGCCATCCCAAAGGAACTGAGTAGTCGCCCCGTGCCATCCTCAGCAACATACCTGCCAACTGGAAACACATCAAAGTCAGCGTTGCTGAGTGAGTTCTAGTTTTATAATAAAACATACTTTTCTTTCGTTAAAACCATTCTTTACTTTCTTTCAAATCATACTATGCTTTCTTACATGATCACACATCATATGTACATACAGATAATATAATTATTATCTTCCATTACATTCGTTACATTCTTCATTCATTAATCATCGCACGGTACATTATCATTCGCTTCATTCGTTTATAACATCTTTTCTTCCGTTCGCTCATTTCATACATATCGCACTTTTCTCACAAATCGCACCTTCGCATCTTCGTACCCAAAGTACATATCGCACGAATCGCACACATAAGGTAGCCAAAATCGCACGCTACATAGCACACAGTAAATACCACATCGCACGTATCGGAGCAGTTACGAAAACTGAACCCCCACCGTGTCAATAGTCCCTTATGATATCCATCGTACATATCGCACAAATCGCACCAACGGAGCCAAGACCGACTCCCCCTGTGTGTATGAGAACTCTTGGGGGTTAGCCAGAATCGCACGCCATCTCATGGGTTAGCTAAGATCGCACGCTACATAATCCACATGAGATAGCCAAAATCACACGCTACATAGCACACAGTAAATACCACATCGCACGTATTGGAGCAGTTACCAAAACTGAACTCCCTACTGTGTCTATGTCCCCTTATGAGTTAGTCAAGATCGCACGCTATAATACACACACAGTTGAGCTAACAACTCTCAATGAGTCGTGAACCTCCTTTCTTCTTTTGCAAGCCATCCTTACTCTCATTTGTTCGTTCATGCTTGTATTCATTCATTACGTTCCTCTTTTCATTATCTTCCAGTTTACGTTACATAAAACTTTCATTACATTCATTAACGTTCAACGCAAATCACAGGAAGACAATCACACATAACAATAAGGAACATAACAACATACAACATCATCACACACAAAACATCATACATACATAACATACATCATGCACAATCACACGACATCAAACATCACACGAATCACGCGCATCACATCATACAAAACCATACGGCATCACACATCATCATGCATCGCACCATCATCATCATCAGCTTATCATCATAAATCATCTTACATCATCCATGCCCATCACATCATATACAACCCCAAAGGTCCAAGCCTACGTCCGCACTTCCCGAAAGTCCGACAATACTATGGTCATTCGGGCGTATGAACCCTATTCGGTCGCATGGTCTCTCATGTGTATGAGAACACTTAGGCGAATGGACCTCCAGTCGCATAGCCTCCAATCGCATGCTTCCCATGCGAATGAACCTCAGTCGCATGACATTTGGGCGTATGGACCTCAATCGCATGACCTTCATGCGAATGGCCCTCAGTTGCACACCTTTTGTGCGTATGAACCTCAATCGCACAGCTCACAGGCGTATGGACTCCAGTCGCATGACCTTCATCCGCATTTCATTCAGTCGCATGACCTTCATCCGCATTCATTCAGTCGCATTACTTTCGTGCGAATGAACCTCAGTCGCACTCCTTTCGTGCGTATGGACCCAGTTGCATGCCATTCGGACGCATGGACCTCCAGTCGCATAGCCCTAGCTGGGCGCAGAATGCAGTTCATCCCGAACTGCAGCTGCCAAGTTTGACCCCCAAACTCTTCCAAACCTCTTTTAAGCCCAAATCAACCATTCTAAACCTTAGGAAGCATACCACGACATCATTCAAGCATAACCAAGCCCGAAATCAAGCCCCAAACGAATCATACGCATACACATACATACACAAACGGGTTTACACCCAAAATACCCAAAAAACAATTTTCAGATGTGTTCCAGCCCCAAAATCATTCAAAAACGTATAAAAGAGGGGTCCTAGAACTCACACAAACAACACCGAGAAGTAGAGCTTCAATTTGACCCGCTACACTTCGATTTTCACGCTCGAATCAACCCGAACCAAGCTTTTCTCCTCTTTTCTCCTTCTCTTCTCCCTTGGCTGAGTATTTGGCAAGAATGGGGAGGGTGTGGGCTGCCCTCCCCCTTTTATACCCCCACTCATCCAAGTTTCTTCCCGTTTGATAAGTTTGGTCCCTCGACTTTGGACTTTATTTCTTTTCTTCTTTCGTCGGCTTCAAAGAAAATTTCCGGGTGTTACACAGTATCAACTCGATCGTTATGACGTAGATTAAAAAACCAAAATATAGTTATTAAAAAAATTGAATCAAAGAAAACAATTACATATATTACAAAAGTCTTTAAGATAACTATATTATCCCAACAAGATTAGTGAAAACATCGGTGATATTTGTGATTGAAAATCACTTATTACCCACATTTTAGGGGGGTTTCGCTTTATGAATGTAGGTTTGAGTGTTATGATAATCGTAGACAGCTTTCGGTGGTGATTTGCATTGACAGGAGAAAGTTAACGGAGAAATTGTCACCACATATTACGATCTTGATTGCTATTGAGTTGTTAACAATCGGCAAGGGAAAGAGGAAGAGGGATTTGTGCTCAATTGCAATGAATGAACGACATTAAAAGTAAATGGCGGTTTTGTTTGGCCACATGTATATGCTTTAGCATTTGTATTTGTATTATAAGTATCGTCTGTTATACTTTATTGTAAGGTCATAAATGAAATAAAATGGTTAATTTTTTGAAATTTAATCATGACTTTTCATATGAGTGTTTTAATCTATATGTAAAATTATCATTCTATCATCCTTTCACTTTTAGTATAAAAGATATAGATAAATATTAAAATTATTAAACTCACAATATGCCCCTAGAAAAGTATTAGTATTATAGTTATTATAAATATGAAGATATATATAAGTTACATACTTAATTATTTAAATAAAATAATACTTAATTTAAATAGTATTTAGTTATAAAAATATAATTAGTAATATAAATTTAAATATCAATTTATAGTATCATAAATAAAATAAAATTTAATGAAGTGAATTAAATAATATCATATTATCAAATAATGTATTAATAATATTTATTAAATACATGAAAGAGACAATGACAAAAATGTCAAGGTATATAAAATTTAATGGATAAATTTACCATATTGCCCCTAAATGGTTTTAAAATCATAATCAATTCCTATTCTACTGCTTGCCTTGCACTTCTTTATACATATTGCTTCAAAACTTGTATGCTTGGTAAAATTACATTTCTATCAAAAAGAGATGCATTATATAGTAGTATAGATATAACTATTAAATAAATAATACTTAATTTAAATAATATTTAGTTATAAAAAATATGATTAGTAACTATAAATTAAATATCAATTTATATTATTATAAATAAAATAAACTTTAATAAAGTGAATTAAATAATATTACATTATTAAATAATGTATTAATAATATGTATTAAATAATATAATAATTAGAAGAAGTTAATTATATAGGGACAAAAGTAAAACTATTGCATAAAGCACTTGTACTCTATGCTTAAAATGTTGTATAGGTGTCTTACACTTTGATTAAAATTAACATCTTATCCTTCTAATTTGTATTATATAGTAGTATATAAATGTCAATTTGTATTTTTATAAATATAATAAAATTTAATGAAGTGATTAAATAATATCACATTATTAAATAATGTATTAATAATGTGTATTAAATAATGTGAAACTATTGCATAAATCACTTGTATACTACGTTTAAAATGTTGTATAGTTGTCTTACACTTTGATTGAAATTATCATCTTATCCTTCTAATATTGTGAATCCAATGATCACAATCAGGAATTATCGGTGTTAATATGGAATCAAGTTAATGTTTGCAGAATCAACATTAATCATTGTTTAATTGTTTAATAAATAAAAATCAAATACAATGATTAATGATTATGACGAACACAATGAAAATAACACAATTAATAACCAAGAGGATTTGATTCAAACATATTTCATTAAATTGATTAATGATTACATATGAATAAATAATGACCAATAAATGCTTCGAACGTGTTGATGATGATGTGACGGTTGCTAGGGTTTATGTTTATATGAATTGATGTGATGTTTGGGTTTGTTGTATTGTTGCTTGGTTGTTTGTGTTCGTGTGTCGTTCTTTGATGTGAAACCTAGGAGCCATATTTATAGGTACATGTGTTTCAGTTAAGGAAACACTAAATCTCTTGGGATTCGCACAACTGTCTTGCTGACTTGTTGACTTGTAACACTTGCATTATTTAACTACAAGTGTTTGGACTCCGCAGCTGCATAGTCTTCCGTAGGTGTTTGTTCTTCCAAAGGTATTCAGTCTTCCGAAGGTATTCAGTCTTCCGAAGGTATTCAGTCATCCGAAGGTATTTAGTCTTCTGAAGGTGTTTGCTCATCCGCAGGAGTTTGCTCATCTACAGGAGTCTTCACTTGAACTCTTTGATTGACTTCACTTGGAACTCCAGAGTTGATTGTTCTTCCGCAGATGATCTTCGTATGTTTGTTACTTGTAAGAAACATATCTACGAAAGAACAAAATGTTCATCCGTAGATGTTTCTTACACTTAGTCAATTTCAGTAATTGACCGAGAATAATGTTTGTACCTGCAATCATACACAGATCAATACACATGTTGGTTAACATATATACACAATACATATATCAAAATAATGAATTACAATCATTTATTACAAAGCTTAAAGTTCTAAGCCTATACAAAATGATCTAGATCTATTGTTCCTAGATCTAACAAATATATATTATAGTGGTATAAATTATTGCTAATTAAATCAAGATGTTTACCTTCACTTAGAATTTTATTATGTTTCTAAAAGCAATTATCACTATTAATACCTTTTAGTTTGTTAGTAATCTCTATAGTTTAGTTTCACATACAAGATTAAGTTATATTATCATGACTCATGAGATATATGCATTGAATATTGATATATACATTAAAGTAGATTATCAACACCAATCAAGAAACTAATCTTAATGTCATAACTTTTCATTAATAAATGTCTAATATTTTAAGCAACCTATTATTTTCAGGCCGGCTCAACCCAATTTACACAACCGACCGGCTAGTATCAAAATCGGACCAGACTGACCTATCTTTATATGGTCCGATTCTCGGTCCTTAAATTTCATACAAATTAGTCCTTGGTTCAGGCTGGTTCGAGCCAGCCTGGTTTGGTTTGACTAATCACGTGTCAATATTTTGGTGTTTAATTGATATAAATGCTTGATTTTACATCATGATTATGATGGAACGAGTTCAAGTTGTTTGTGTTTTGAATTATAGGTGTTTGGAGCTAAAGGAGCTTTATGTTGGATAAAAAGAACCAAAACACGCAACTATAAGGACTGAAGATGTAAATATCAAAAGTTACCAGAAAAGACAAAATTTTAGGTGTATCGGCGTATAATACGCCGGATTTGGGCGTATAATACGTCGGGTGGCGTATTGGCGGCGTATCAGTGGGCGTATTTGGAAGAAATAACAGAAAGTTGGGCGTATGAACACTGCCTTGGGCGTATGATACGCCCATGCCAGCGTATCATACACCGGTCCCCAACAAACTTGCGGATTTTGTGGATCTTGAAGCTTATTTAAGCTACATCAAACCCAAGTCGAAGAAGAACTTTTCCCAGCCGAAAATAGGTGATTTCAAGGAGATTTTAGGTGCTTTCAAGATTCCTAACATCTTCCCTATCATCATTGGTCATTATTATCAAAGAAAGATTGAAGATTTATTGAAGATGATGTGTGGCTAGGTTTTCTTGATTGCTTTCGGGAGTACAATTCTTGTCAAGTGAGACAATCGGTATGTTGGATTAGGTTTTGTAATGAACATTGAGTGAAAGTTTATGTTTTGATTGATTTAAGCAATTTACTTATAATAAAAGTTGTTTGCTTGATTATCAGTTTTGGTTTCCTTGCATCATGAACTCATTAAGAAAAGTAGACAAAGTGATATCGGTAAATTGGTAACATTGTGAACGAACGAATCTTAAAAGCTTGTTCCTTTGTTGTCACTTTAATCAAAAGCACTTGAAGTTACGTTCTTACAAACCCTAATTTGAAAGTATCAATTGTGGATCCTGCGGAATTGGGAACCCGGAAGTAATTGCCTTTTGTTATTTAAGTAAATTTGTTTTAAACTTTCTGGCTTTATGTAATTGTGATCATTAATTCATTATAAAATTTCAATTTTTAGTTATAAAGTTTGAGTCTTTTAGTTAATCGAGTCGTGTTGATTAAACACTTTTCACATATTTCCTGTGGAGATGACCTTACTTACTCTTACACAATAAATGTAACACCCGGTTATTTATTTTGAAGCCGGCGAAAGAAGAAAAGAAATAAAGTCCAAAGTCGAGGGACCAAACTCGCCAACAAGAGAAAGTTGGGTGAGTGGAGGCATTTGAAGGGAGAGGACAGCCCTTACCCTCTCCCCACACCCAAAATTCAGCAATAGAGAGAAAGAAGAGAGAAAAAGTTGGTTCGGGTGGATTTAAGAGTGCCAAATCGGCGTGTAGCAGGTCCAATCGAAGCTCTACTTCTCAGTGTGGTTTGTGTGAGTTCTAGGACCCCTCCTTTTCATGTTTTCAAACGATTTTGGGGCTGGAACACATAGAAAATCCATTTTTGTATGTGTGTGTGTTTGACCCATTTGTATGTGTTTGCGTGTAATGCGTTTGGAGTTTGTTTCCGGGCTTGTGTGTGCTTGAATGGTGTTGTGGTATGCAATCCTAAGGTTTAAGATGGTTGATTTAGGCTTAGAATGGGTTTGGATGAGCTTGGAGGTCGAAAATGGCAGATTAGGTTCGGGATGAACTTCATTCTGCATCAGCTAGGGCTAGGCGACCAAATGGAGGCCATACGACCGATTGAGGTGTGATTGAGGTTCATTCGCACGATTGAGGATTCATTCGTATGATTGGGGGCCAGTTGCATGGGGAGTCATGCGAGTGAGGGCCCAGTCGCATAGGTGCTCATTCGCATTAGTTTCATCCGCATGAGGTCCATTAGCATTAGCTCCATTCGCATAGGGACTCATCCGCATTGAGCCCATCCGCATGAGGCCATTCGCATTGGTGTTCATTCGCTTGGGTGTTCATCCGTATGAGGTCCATTTGCACGATTGGGTGTTCATCCGCATAGGTGTTCATCCGCATTGGTCCATTCGCATGATGTTCAGTCGCCTGGAGGCCATGCGACTGAAGAGTGTCCATACGCCCAAGTAGGGCTGTTGTACCCGGGAAATGTGTAGTTTAATTACTGACTTTCGGGGAAAAGTGCAGATGTAAGTTTTGACTTGGACATTCCCGTAAGTTCATGTAAGATGACTGTTGAGACCTTAGAGAGTATGTTGGGCATGATGATGATGATGTTGCATATTTATGCATGATGTATGTTATGTATGTATGATGTTGCCCTGTATGATGATGATGATTGTGCATGTTGATGTTCTTGATTATGATGAATGTTTATCTTTCCTGTGGCTTTACGTGTTATGTTAATGAATGAATTGAAAGTATTATGTAATGTAAAGTGAAAGATGATGAAAAGAGGAATATGATGAATGCATGCATTAATAAATGATGAAAGTAAAGAAAATCTTGCAAGCCTTATGTGTCGGGACACACCATTAAAAGGTGTTAGCCCAACGGTGTGTGGGTTCGCTACCCCGGGAGGATGCACATCGGGGTCTTTCTTTTTGATTGACCATTTGTATAGAACCATTGCTGCATACCTTAGGTACTGTGACTAGAGGTGCGGTGCACCGTTATAGAAGGTCTATGATAGGCCTAGGTCCAGTACCATGAACAGAAAGGTATTGCATATGGCAATGGTACACCTGAACTTTACCTTAGGTATTGTGGCCAGAGGTGCGATGCACCGTTATAGAAGGTCTATGATAGGCCAAGGTCCAGTACCATGAACAGAAGGGTAAGGTTTATGGTTTGATGGAAAGGAAAAGATGTAATGATGAAAGAATGTAAAAGTTAATGACGTACGATGAATGAACGAAAGTTAAAGTATGAATGAATGATGAAGATAATAATGATATTATCTATGTGTACGTATGATGTGTGATCGCATGAAAGTAAAGAACGGTTTTAACGAAAGAAAAGTATGTTTTATTATAAAACTAGAACTCACTCAGCAACACTGACTTTTATGTGTTTCCAGTTGGCAGGTAATGGTTGCTGAGGATGGCAGGGGGCGTCTACTCAGCTCTTATGGATGGCATCCATTTATATAAGGCTTTTGTGATGTAGCAACAATTTATTTTGTAACTGGTTAACGATGTATTATTTTGCAAAAGCTTTTATAATGAAATGTAATGTCATTTTTGAATGTTTTCGCTGCGATATTTTATGAAATACAAATGTAATTATATGTTTTATTGCGATGAGGATCCAACTGTAAGCGTCCCGGGAACGGGGCCTTACAAGTTGGTATCAGAGCCAAAGTTTAAGTGAAATGGGTAAATTTTCAAAATAAACCTTAACTTAAACTGAAAATAGGACGGAAAGGGAATGGGATGCCAATCTAAGTAGCTGCGTGCCATCAGGTATTTTCGTAATGTTAACCGGTATTACGTGCGCATGTTATGTGGTATATGTGTTGTATGTAGATTTAAATACTGATGTAGTCAGGACAGGTAATGCTCGGGGTATGAAGAGTAAAGTAAGTGGCTAATCACAACTGGCCACTATAATTAGGGACTTACTATACTTGACATAAACTGAGCTGTTCCCTTGAATGACCGTGTTGGTGTTTGAATCTTTCAGTGTGTTAGAGAATGGCTGGTGGTAGATCTTCAAAAGCTTCGAGGGGTGGAGGTCATGGTGGGCCTGGTGCTGAACCGCGACCCAAAAGAGGAAGGCCTAGAGTCAAAAGGGTGGTTCCTGAAGAACCCGAGACCCCTCATCTGGAGGCTGGTGATGAGAGCGTGAATTTGAGGGCCTCAATGAAAGAGGCAGTTGCAGAGGAGGTTCATCAGGTCATGCAGACGATCTTACCGTCTGTGGTGACCGAAGTGATTAAGGCTGTAAAGGAAGGAGAGAGGAGGGATCGGAACAGGTCCACTGGAGGAAGGGAACAACCGGAGATGGAAATGATTGTCTCCGATGCCGAGGAAGAGGAAGATGAGCCTGTGCAAGAGGTGGCACGAGGCTGCAAGTATGGGGCGTTTATGAGATGCAAGCCCACTACTTTCGATGGTAACGGCACTGCTGCTGCTGCTCACCGGTGGGTGAGGGAAATGAAGGTTGTTCTTAATATCAGCGAGTGCCGGGAGGACCAGAAAGTGAAGTTTGTTACCCACTCGTTTGTGAACTCGGCTTTGTGTTGGTGGGACAACATTGTCCAAGCCGAGGGTAATGGGGCGATAGGAAGGATGAGGTGGGAGGAGTTGAAGAAGATGGTGATTGAGGAGTTCTGTCCTCATAGGGAGATGGATAAGATCGAGATAGAGTTCCTGCAGCTGGAGGCGGGAACCATGACACACCAGCAGTACACCACCAAATTCAACGAAATGGTACGGCTGGTGCCGGATCTGGTGACGCCTCTGTCTCGAAAGATCAAGAGGTACTGTTGGATCTAAAAAGGCTGGTGCAACCAAAACCAAATCACTTAGAATATTTTGGTACAACTAATAAAGGACTTCCGAAGCTAAGTGTGGAACTTTCGAAGGAAAAAGGAGCTCTTCCGAAGACAAAGTGTAAAACTAACTTCCGAAGGAAAACTCCAACTTCCGAAGACAAAGAACTTACTTCCGAAGATCAAGACTTAGAATGATAGATCAAAAGTCAACTTTCGAAGTATAGAAGTCCTCAAGCCTCGGAAGTATAGAAGACTCTTCCGAAGTATAAGTGGCTTTGGAAGAACTTGCTCTTCCGAAGCCAACTTACCTTCGGAAGACAGTACTATTATCCAATGGACATAAGTATGGTCTCCCTGACACTCTGCTGCAGACCTATGAGATACTACATGGCGTTTTCTCAAAAGCCATGTAGTTGACCATACTTTATTCCACTGTATACCTTTATAAGTTAGTACAGTTGCCATCTTTAGTTGGTGACAAAAGGTAAGTCATGGACATGTCATGACTACCATATCTTAGATAATACTTTATCTAAGATACCTTAACTTTAGCATTGTAGTATATGATTTAGTCTTAGGTTTCCAGCTGGTATCAAAGTATATCCGGCTGTAGGATCTAGTATATATAGTTTTTTTTGTAACTCATGTTCTATGCTTGTAAGAGTCTTGTAATACTTTGAGTTGAGAAGTAATATATACAAGTGCCTTGAAAATTATTTCTGTGTGTTCTTTGCTACTTATTATATTATTATAAACTCTTATAAAAGACTCTACTTCATCTGATTTGAGTGTTCTATAAGTGAGTTTGAGAGAAATCCAAGTGTTTAAGTGACAAACCCGATCCTGCAATTGGTATAAGAGCTTTTTAGGCTCTTGATTGTGAGATCTTACCATCCTAATCAACCTATTTTTCACTCCTCTTTATAACACACTCAAAATGGCCCTCAACAAATCTAAAGTAGAGATAGGGACGATGATCAAAGCACCCATCATCACCCTTGAAAACTTCGGGTCATGGAGCGGACGAATGGAAGGCTTCATCAGGTATCAAGACAGCAAGATGTGGCAATCTATTGTCAATGGCCCGTATAAGCCAAAGGTAGTTGGTGGAAACGATGCCATGATTGAGAAAGCCGTTGAAGATTATTCTGATAAGGACCGGAAGAAGCTGGACATTGATAGCAATGCTATGACTGTTCTCATGATTGCAATTCCTAACTCCATCATGGTGGGGTTTGTATATTGCAAGTCAGCCAAAGAACTGTTCGATGCGCTTGCTCAAATGTATTCTAGCTCAAATGACTCCAAGAAGGACTCACTGAAGCAGTAGTTCGAGAACTTCACCTACGTTGCTGGAGAGACACTTAGCCAGCAATACTTCAGGTACATGGATCTCATTTCTTCCCTTCAGTCTGTGGGAATTACTCATGAACTTAGAGATCTTACAAGAAAGTTCATGAGTGCATTACCCAATGAGTGGCACCCAATGAGTGGACATTCTACTGTGTCTCTATCAAGAGAACAGAGAACCTGAATACACTCACCATGACCGAACTCTATGGCATCCTTGATGGATACCGTTTGGAAATAGAGAGTAAGAGAGGTCATCAGACAAGCAGACCCTTGAGTCTTCCTGCTAGCAATGCTTTAATGGTTGCTGAAGGCTCAGGAACCTCCCAGCCTCAACAATACCTGACTTACACCCAACAGCCATCTTATTCTTCTAGGCCATACATCACATTTCCTGAGACTCCAAGGTCTCAACAAGCTCAGCAAAGTTCCTTTCAGGACTGCTATGCTTTTGTCTCAGGAAGTGGACACTCAAAAGTCCAGATGACGTGAAATACATGGACATGGTTCAACATATGGCTCTATTAACCTACAGAGCAAAGAAGTTCTTTAAGAGAACTGGAAGGCAATTTCCCCAGAACCCAATCAACAACAAATTTGGGTTTGACAAAACCAAGGCCAAATGTTACAACTGTAACCAACTTGGTCATTTTGCAAGGGAATGCAAGGCTCCCAAGTCTAATCCGGGAACCCCACAGGCCTCCACACATCCCTCTACACCAAAGCCCACTGGAAAGTCAACAGAAACAACTACAATGGCTCAAGAAGTTGACTGGAGCTTTATGGTACAGGATGTGACTCCTGCTCAAGCACTCATGGCCGGAACAGATGAAAATAAGGTATAAAAACATCTCTGTACTCCTGCCTGTATTGCTAAGGTTAAATTGTATCAGGACTACAATATGGAGATTAAATCCGATATTGAGTCTTTAAATGTTTTAAAATCTGATTTTAAAAGGGTTGAATCTGACTATCAAAGAAAAATTGAGGAGTTAGAGAAAACTGTGTCCCTATTAAAACACGAACACACAAACTATAAGACTCAAATAAAGGATTTAATATCCAAATTGACTGAGGCTCAAGCCCAGCTTGTCACAGCTGAGGCTCAAGCCAGGAAGTATGCTATTTCCGAGCAAAACTTCCAAGCCATTCTTGCATCATCCTCTCACTCAAAACTTTGTTATCAAAACAAAGGTGGGTTGGGAACCAATGAAATTGCTCCACCACACTCCTATGAGTCTATAAGACAACCAAGGTGTGGTACTAAAGAGCAAGAGGTTCCATCTGTTGTCCCACCTTCTCATGAGTTAAAGAATGATGCAACCATGGAGACCATCACAGGGAAGAACCAGGTAATTATACCCTCTCTTACCAATGATGATCAAACCGTGATCACCAAAGCCAGAAGAAGCAGAGCTAAGGCAGCCAGAAAAACTGCCAAGAAAGTGGCTGAGTCTAAGCTGAAGATAGACCCAAAGCAAAAGGGTGTATTCATCTCAGCTGGATTCCAGGTGGTTGGAAACTCTGATTCAGGAAAGGGGTGTAGTACCAGCACTCCTGTCCTGCCAAAGGATCAGAAGTTAAAGGGAAAGGTTGCTGATGAAGAGAAAAAGAACAAGAAACAGCAATCCTCAAATTCCCAAAAGATTAACATTGCATGCATAATGTGTGGTCTGCAAAACCACATGGCCAAAGATTGTTACTACAATCCTGCTAGCACACATTATGCAAATAATGTTAAAAAGAAAGGAGTCAGGGAAGGTTTCTCATTTGTACCATATCAAATGGTTCAAGTGATGAAAAAGGGAAAGCTTGTTTCTGAAGCAAGGTTGCTTTTGGAAGAAGGTCCTTCTTCCGAAAGGAAAAAGGCTTCGGAAGCTAAAGCTATCAAGCTCAAAAGAATAAGAGAGTCCCCTTGAGACCATCCCAGAAGAAGACTACTTCGGAAGAAAAGGAGGTGAAGGCTTCTTCCGAAAAGAAATAAGCTTCGAAAGAATGCCAAGCTGCAAAAGATTCAAGAAGCTCATCCTCCATGATCAACCAAGGGATGGAATGGAAGATCAAGGAAGATGATGTAGCCCAAACCTCTTCTTCAAAGACATCCATTTAACCCCCATGCATAAATTTTGGTTCAATTATGTCACTATCATTGGAAGAACCCAAGACAAACAAGGCTTGGGTTTCCAATCAAAACTAATCATCTCATCTTATGTGCAAGGACATCCATATGACAAGAATAACAATGTTTGGATTATGGATAGTGGATGCTCCAGGCACATGACAGGGAACAGATCTCTCCTTCAACAATTTCAACATTATGATGGAGGTCCTGCCCAGTTTGGAGGTGAGGCCGGAGGATATATTTCTGGCAGAGGAAGTATATCCAACGGAAAATTAAAGGTTGACAAAGTTAACTTTGTCAAACAACTTGAACACAACCTGTTAAGTGTTTCTCAGTTCTGTGATCAAAAGCATCAAATGCTCTTCACAAAACATGAGTGCATAATCCTCAAACCGGGATGACAATTCCACATGAATTTGTGCTTCTTAGATCTCCCAGGAAAGGGGATATGTACAAGCTGGATATGAACAATACTTCCCCAATGGGAGAAGTATCATGCTTTCTTTCCAAAGCTGATGGTGATGAGTCAACACTATGACATAAATGAATGTGTCATGTAAATTTTGAGATAATGAATAAATTGGCTAAAAATAACTTGGTACATGGTTTGCCTAAAAAGGAATTTTTCTGCAAAGATAACTGTGTTGCATGCCTGAAAGGGAAGCAACACAGGGCATCTCATAGATCCAAAGTTGTTAACTCCATCACCACTCCATTAAACTTATTGCACATGGATCTATTTGGTCCCACAAGTATAATGAGCATTGGAAGGAAATCATATTGCCTTGTGATTGTTGATGATTTTACTAATTTACATGGGTATTCTTTTTAACAACCAAAGATGAAACTGCTGAAACTTTGAAATCTTTTATTCTTATAATAGAGAATCAAATTGATCACAAGGTTAAAATAATTAGAAGCGATCAAGGGAGATGAGTTTAAGAAGCACGTTCTTGACTCATTCTGTAACTCAAAAGGGATTGCCAGACAATATAGTGCTCCTAGAACTTCTTAACAAAATGGTATTGCTGAGAGGAGGAATAGGACACTTATTGAGGCTGCTCGAACTATGTTAGCTGATTCAAAGCTACCTCTAACATTCTGGGCAGAGGCAGTCAACACTGCATGCTATGTGCAGAACAGGGTCCTTATAGTAAAGCCAAAAGGAAAAACCCCTTATGAGCTATGGAACAAGAGGCCACCGTTCATTGGCTTTCTAAGGTCCTTTGCCAGCAGGTGTACCATACTTAACACAAAGACAATTTGGCAAAATTTGCTGAAAAGTCGGATGATGCCATCTTTGTTGGATATTCCTCTAACTCTAAAGCTTATAGAGTTTATAACATTAAAAATCAACAATTTGAGGAATCTTTCAACATTGTAGTTAATGAGCACACTCCTTGTGTTAGGGGAAATGGCCCTGATCATATATTTGATTTAGAATTGTTTCCAAACTATTCTAAACCATATTGTGAGAATGTTTCAGCTAGAACAGGTGCTTAGTGTGATTCTGATGATGATCAACTGTTTGAGCTTCCCAGAACTACTCCAAGTTCTCCAAGAGCTGCAACAAATCAAGTTCCCACTATTGGCAGATCTAATAGTATAACCATCTCAAGAGATAGTGGAGCTTCAACAAGCAGTTCACCTGTTGACTCTCAAACCTCTTCAGGTGATCCTGCACAACACCAAGCTAATGAGAGCAACATCTTGAAGGAACAGGCAACTGTTAATGCTGCTTCACAACAAACAAATGATGATGTTTCTTTTTCATTCAATCAGTCCTCATTGAAGGAATTTGAAACAACAGCTGGACCAAGTGTTCAAGCTCCTGAGCAAAATATGTCCAATTTGGATTTATCTTTGCAACAGGAGTTAATTCCTAGACTTAGGATTCACAACACTCATCCAGCTGAGAACATCATAGGGGAAGTCTCTGAAGGCGTGAGAACAAGAGGACAAACTCACAATGGGAATGTCTGCTTGTACTCATGCTTTTTATCCCAAATGGAACCCAAGAAGGTGGAAGATGCCTTGAAAGATAGTAGCTGGGTTGAATCAATGCAAGATGAGCTGCTTCAATTCAAAAGACAAAAGGTTTGGAACCTATGTCCGCTACCATCTGGTCAAGTACCTATAGGCACTAAATGGGTCTTCGAAAACAAGAGAGAAGGTAGAGGCTTGATTATCAAGAACAAAGCAAGACGGGTGGTTCAAGGATACACTCAAGAGGAGGGAATCGATTATACTGATGTCTTTGCACCTGTTGCAAGACTTGAGGCAGTTAGGATCTTCCTTGCTTATGTTGCATCCAAGAATTTCACTATCTAGCAGCTTGATGTCAAGTGTGCCTTTCTATATGAGGATATAGATAGGGAAGTCTATGCATGCCAACCTCCGGGATTTGAAGATCCACAGCATCCCAACCATGTGTGCAAATTGGATAAAGCTCTATATGGGTTGCACCAAGAACCTAGGTTGTGGTATGAGACATTGTCTCAGTTTCTCCTGAAGAATGGTTACACTAGAGGTACCATTGATATGACTCTTTTCATAAGGAAGTCTGACAAAGATATCTTGCTCGTTCAAGTCTATGTTGATGACATCATATTTGGTTCCTCAAATGACCAAATGTGTAAAGACTTTGAGAGCATCATGAAGAAGAAGTTTGAGATGAGTTCCATGGGAAAAAATGGACTTTTTCCTTGGAATTCAGGTGAAGCAAATGAAGGAAGGGTTTTTCATCAGTCAATCTAAGTATGTAAATGACATCTTAGAAAGATTTGATATGAAAGATTGTAAGGCAGCAAAAACACCTATACCCAGAAACCACAATCTCTGCCCTGACTCTGAGGGGGAGGATACTGATCAACATCAGTATAGAGCAATTATTGGTTCTCTGATGTATCTCACAGCAAGTAGACCTGATATCATGTTTGCAACTTGTATTTGTGAAAGATATCAGGCTGCTCCAAAGGTGTCTCACCTAGTTGCTGCCAAGAGAATCCTTAGATACCTTAAAGGAGCACCTAAACCAGGTCTCTGGTATCCAAAAAATAGTGATTTCAATCTCTATGGTTACTCTGACAGTGATTATGGTGGCTGCAATATCAACAAGAAATCAACATCCGGTGGATGTTAATTTCTTGGTGGAAGGATCATCTCATGGCAATGCAAGAAGCAATCCTGTGTCTCTACATCAACTGCTGAAGCTGAATACATTGTTGCTGCTAGTTGTTGTGCTCAGCTGCTGTGGATTCAAAACCAGATGATAGACTACAGATTCAACTTCATGAGCACTCCTATCCACATTGACAACAACAGTGCTATCTCCATTACTGAAAATCCAGTGAAGCACTCCAAAACTAAACACATCGATATCAGGTATCATTTCATTAGAGACATTCATGAGAAAAATCTTATCAAGCTAATCAAAGTTGATTCAAATGAACAATATGCTGACTTGTTCACCAAAGCCTTTGATGAACAAAGATTCAAATATCTCATTACAGCTATTAGGATGATAAAGCTTGATTAGTCTATCTCATTTGAAAATTTTTTAATGTGTAAAGTTTTATGTCAAAACAACCTAAGCCCTGTTACAAAAGGTCTTTCTCTAAAATTTTATCTAAGTATGAATTCTTCCGAAGATTCCGAAGAGGAATTAACCCTCGGAAGATATTTTTAATATCTTCCGAAGCAAATTCCTCCCAGGATAATTTTCTTCTTGGAAGAGTTGTTAAGTATCGGAAGAAGCGATTGATTTCATATCAGATCTACTTCCGAAGCTTGTAACATTCTCCATTCGGAAAGCAACATATACTCTCGGAAGTAAAAAACTTTACCTTTGGAAGTAAATTTGCCTTCGGAAGAATATTACCTTCGGAAATGCTTTATACTCGGAAGAAAGATTTTACTGTGTAACGGAAATCTTTTGGGCCACACTCTGTAAAAAGTAAAGATTTTGTTAATGATGTCGGATTATTTAAATGGACTAACCTTACCGCCCATGTCACATCATCCACTGAAACCTCCCATCATCTTATCCAAACCCCATTTAAACCGCCATTCCACCCGTTTAAATACCTCCGGCTAGTCACTTTCATCCTTTTTACCAAAATTACTACCCTAAAAGCTTTCTTCATCTTCAATTTACACAATTCCGAACTATCTTCTTGCAACTTTCTCAAATGGCACTCAACCCTCAGCACAACCAAGTCGCACTCCTTTACTCTTCAAGAGATGCCGACTTCTTAGATATCATCTCCTTTCTAACCCAATCTTCTTACTATACTGCCCTGACTGTTAACCCTACGGTTTACGCAAATCATATGTCTGAACTTTGAGCAAATGGTCAGATTGAAACCCTAAATGGGGTTCGTGTCATTAGATCGAGCATCTGTGGCCAGGAGTTGGTCATTTCTGAACAAATCATCAGGGAGCATCTAGAGCTTCATGATGAGGGCGCTCCTACAGAATTCCCAAAGCAGATTTGGACAACACTTATATCCAAATGGGATATGGTGGAGATGTTAGCAGGTCAACCGTCTACAAATTCAACTTCTCTTACAACTGGAAGTTCCTGCTGCATGTAGTTCTTCACTGCTTGTCCAACAAATCTGGGGGATGGGATCAAATCCCATATGAACTTGGGTGCCTAGTTCATGGTTTGGTGAGAAGCCTCCGCTTCAACTACTCAAGATTTGTAACTACTCAAGATTTGTGCTGACCAATCTCATGGGAAACCTTCAACGGGACACATTTTTCATGTATCCCAGGTTTCTCCAGCACATAATCAATTGTGAGCTGGACCAGAGCAAGCTTGTCTGTGCAACTGCTCTGATTGTTCCTCAAATGAGGCCGACCATCTTCAAAACTTTGAAGAGAGTGTCCACCAACTTCACCGGAAGAGATACTGCACTTCTTCCAGGTATGATTGAGACAATGGCTCCTGGTGACATCCCTGTTAACCCCACAGGTGATGAACCCATACCAGCAACTACCCTCACTTTGCCAAATCTACCTTCTCCACCCATTACCATCACTTATCAAAGACGCCCCGAATGAACCCTTGTTCAATCTTCTCTGATTGAACAAGCTCCTCTTGTTCTACCCAAAAAGGCTAGAGTGGAACAATGGGCTCCCACTAAGGTTGAGGTCCAACCATCCTTCGCAATTGACCTCAATATGGGTCTTGAGTCTCCTCAGTCTCAGACCCATGAGCCCGAAACCCAAACTGAAAACTCTCAGGGAGAGTCTTTATACTCCCCATCACAGGCTCAATGCCTTTAGACATTGATCAAAGTCCCGGGTCACTAGGTTTTACTTCCATATCCTTTACTGACCTATTAATCGGAGCTGATGAAGAGATTATGTCTCTTCAGGGCAATGAAGTTGATCCACAACACCCTCTCAAGGATCAACAGAGCCCAGAGAGATCTCTTATCTCTAGCCCCCATCAGCAAACCTTTACTGAGGTGAGTCCCACTGATGTGGAGGGGACTCATGTAGATTCAGCTGCCACTACTGAAGGAGCCTCAAGGGATCCTCAGGACAGTGGTAACATTACTGAGACTGAATCTACGGCAACCATGCCCTTTGATGACTCTGAAAGAGACATCATTGAGCAAGGGAAACCAGGGCGCCAAGAAACCACATCTGGTGGTGAGGATGAACATACAAGGTATGTTACCTCATCTCCCCATGATTCTTCAAAAGAAGATGAGGGAAGACTGCAACTCACCATTGAAGACCTACTTTCTAAAGTCTCAAATCTTGAATCTAAGGTTAGGACTTTAGAGGATAGGTCTGCCACTCAGCAACTTGAGATTGAAAATCTCAAGGCCAAACTAGCTGAGAAACAGATTGAGAGGTCTGTTAGGCACGTACCAATTCAGGTCTCTTTGACCTCTTCCTCTAGCTCATCAAGCTCTCAAGATGATGCTACCAAAAAGGAGGAGAGTGTTCAGGGACAAAGCCAAAGACAAGAGGAGCCACAAAGTCAAGCTCTCACTTCCCTAAGCTCAAAATATCCTATGCAACAAGCTTCAGTTTTTCCTGAGCCTCCTCCAGTTGTAATTCAAATGGATCAAAGGATGCTCCAAGATCTCAATAGGTTTTTCAAAAAGTTCCTGTTGGAATCTCTTATTGAACAGCCAAGTCCTAAACTGTCTGTGATCTACTTCGGAGCTCAAGAGCTTCAGAGGTTAAATGCACCTTCTACCACTATTGAGGAAGTTGGTCAACCTAAGGTCCAAGTGGAACCTGAGATTAACTTCAAATGGGAAACAAGGACTGATGGCCTAGCAACTGAGACAGTTGGGACAGATTGTGCATTCTCATAGCTCAAACATCAGCATTAACTCCAGCTTCCATCTATACTACTCAACCTGAACCTTCCATCCAAGAACCCCCAAAGTCTAGCACTTCCGAAGACATCAAAGGAAAGAGGAAGATGACTAAGGAAGAGCTTCAGGAGGAAGAAAGGTTAGAAAAACTCAAAAGAAAAGGTAGACTTCCAACTGGAAAACTAGCTGCAAGTAGCAAAGCAGCTGCAGCCAACCAGAGGCAGTCAACAATAGAAGAAGAGTAGAGATCATTGATAGACTTGTCAGTCTAGGAGCTGCGAGTGAAGATGTACTCCTGCTACCACTAGAGGAGTTAGTTGAGCTGAAAAGGCAACTTTGCTGCAAAAACAGCAAAGAGAAAAGGCAACAAGGTTGGCCTTAGAAGAAGAAAGGGAGAGGAAAGAAAGAGAAGCTGATCAGCAGCTCAGGAGGGAAAGGATAACTTTCCTAACCTCCAGAGGTTTCTCTCTAGAAGAATTATCTCCACACAACAATGATACGATCTTATGGCTCTTCAACAAAAGCAAGATCAATGGAGAAAGAGAGAAAGAAAGTTGCCAGGGAAAAGCTGATGCTGAAGAAGAAGAAGGAAGAGGAAGCAGGACTAGCTGCTGCCAAGAAGATAGGTGAGAAGGCCTGGATGAAGAGCTATCTTCGGGCTCATGGCTTCTCTGGCAGGCAGGTGGGTCCTATGTTTGAAAAGACCCTCCAGCGACATGTCAGTGACATAAAGGCTGACATTCGCTCGGGGAAGAGGAAGGAGATGTACAGAAGGGGACAGGGGATGATCTTCAAATCAACTACTCAACCCCAACTTCAAGCCCAACCACAACCTGAACCAATTCCCTTTCCATTCCCATCAAACCTGAACCAACCACTAAACCATACACCCCTGAACCTACACCATCACCCCTACCAACCTCTTCACCTCAACCACCTAAACTACCCATCCTCCAACCCAAAACACTAGCCAGAACCCAAACACCTCAGCCTACCCAACAACCCCTCAAACCATCCCCTCAGCCTTCTAAAAATCTCCCCTTAGAGGAGTTTAAGGAATCAAGACAAAGCTCATCAATTGCACAACCGTGAGCGACATCTCCTGTGAGGAGGATTCAGTCAATTTGACTTATGTTGATGGATCCTCATGTTCCCTCACTAGAGATCAATTTCTTGATCTGCCCAGAGGAACATTGGACCAAGTTGCAAATCTCCTTGGCCTCAATTCAGACACTTTGAATGAGGAAGAAAAGAAGTTAAGGAGAAGGCTGGTGACTCTGCTGGATACCAAGAAAGGTGACCGGGTGCCAAGACAACCTCTTGCACCTAGGAAGAAGATCATCCAGTGGAGGTTCGAAGACTCTTCTCGCAACTTTGTTGTTGAAAGAGAGAATGGAGAGCTCAACAGGCTAAGTGCCTCATCTCTGCTACACTTAAGCAGATTTGATATTGCTGAGTTAGCAGAGAAGCCATTCTCCAACCCTTCAAACTCTGATGTAGCTGCTCATATCAGAAATCATCTAGGCAGTCTTCATATGGCCGAGCTAACTGCTAGGACCAAGGTTGAAGAAGAGTTGAAACTGAGAGAGGAGGAGAAAAGGAAGGGATCAACAACCAAAGGCAAAGCCTTTCTACAAATGGTTGAAGGTCCTGAACTTGAATCCATAGTTAGATGGGAGTATGACTATAACTCCCGTCAACTAACTCTTTTCAGGGGACGCAACAGAGGGTACATGTCATTCAGAGTGATAGACTGGATCTCCTATCCACTAATGACTTGTACAAGCTTCTCAGCACCACTTCAAGGAAGAACAAAGAAACAGACAAATATTTTTGTCCCTGGTGTTGAAAGCTTTGAGAAGCAGAAACAAGTGAGGTTTTGGTAGCATCAGCCTAGGGGGAGTTTGTTGGATCTAGAAAGGCTGGTGCAACCAAAACCAAATCACTTAGAATATTTTGGTACAACTAATAAAGGACTTCCGAAGCTAAGTGTGGAACTTCCGAAGGAAAAAGGAGCTCTTCCGAAGACAAAGTGTAAAACTAACTTCCGAAGGAAAACTCCAACTTCCGAAGACAAAGAACTTATAGAAGTCCTCAAGCCTCAGAAGTATAGAAGCCTGTTCCAAAGTATAAGTGGCTTTGGAAGAACTTGTTCTTCCGAAGCCAACTTACCTTCGGAAGACACTACTATTATCCAGTGGACATAAGTATGGTCTCTCAGACACTCTGCTGCAAACCTCTGAGATACTGCATGGCGTTTTCTTAAAAGCTATGTAGTTGACCATACTTTATTCCACTATATACCTTTATAAGTTAGTACAGTTGCCATCTTTAGTTGGTGACAAAAGGTAAGTCATGGACATGTCATGACTACCATATCTTAGATAATACTTTATCTAAGATACCTTAACTTTAGCATTGTAGTATATGCTTTAGTCTTAGGTTTCCAGCTGGTATCAAAGTATATCCGGCTGTAAGATCTAGTATATATAGTTTCTCATTGTAACTCATGTTCTATGCTTGTAAGAGTCTTGTAATACTTTGAGTTGAGAAGTAATATATACAAGTGCCTTGAAAATTATTTCTATGTGTTCTTTGCTACTTATTATATTATTATCAACTCTTATAAAAGACTCTACTTCATCTGATTTGAGTGTTCTATAAGTGAGTTTGAGAGAAATCCAAGTGTTTAAGTGACAAACCCGATCCTGCAGGTACATTCAAGGCTTGCCGGTGGATGTTCGCAGGCGTATGATTGCCGCCCGGCCAGGCATGTTTAGGTCGGCGGTCGATTTGGCAGGGAGGCTATATGATGAGGGGGAGGTGGTGGTGACTGAAGTGAACAAGAAGGGTGGTGGTGATCGTAACTGGAACGGGAAACGGTTTGGTCGGGGTGATGTCTCGACAGGTAACAAGAAGGCACGGGTGGATGACCGTAGTATTGCCACATCGGGTGCGGGGTCGAAGAGGTGTGGCAAGTGTGGGAGGGAGCATACGGGAGAATGTAGGATGGGGTTGAATGTGTGCTTCAAATGTGGGAAGTCGGGGCATATAGCCAAGGACTGTCGTACGGTCCAGTGATTTAACTGTGGCGTGGAGGGCCACATGAGTAGGGATTGTAAGAAGCCGAGGGCTGAGGGTTCCGGGGTGAAGAAGACGGGAAGTGAAGGACTGAGGGCGAGCGCCAGGGCATTTACTATGACATAGGAGGAAGCTAGGACGGACCCTGATGTTATGTCTGGTACGTTTCTAGTGAACCAAACTTTAGCTTCTGTGTTATTCGATTCTGGTGCTAGTAAAAGTTTTATTTCTGCTGCTTTCTGTGCTAAGCTGCCTGTTAGTAATAGACGTGTTGATGCGCCCTTTGATGTAGAAACTGTCATAGGTAAGTCTACCAGAATTTCTGAGATGATAGAGGGTTGTGACGTGGAGTTAGAAGGTCACAAATTTCCGGTTAGACCATTTGTGATGAACTTGGGTAGTTTTGATGTGGTTCTCGGGATGGATTGGTTAGCGGACTATGAGGCGAACATTGTGTGTTGCAAGAAGATGATTTGTTTGACAGCGCCCGATGGTAGTTCAGGGACGGTTTATGGTGATCGGGTTACTACGATTCCGAAGGTGATTTCAATGGCAGTGGCGGGAAAGTGTATGAGGCGTGGATGTAACGCTTATCTGGCTTACGTAAAGGATGTGGATAGACCAATGCCACAACTGTCCGATGTACCGGTTGTGTGCAACTTTCCAGATGTGTTTCCCGAAGACCTACCAGGAGTGCCACCTGACAGTGAGATCGAGTTCCAGATTGACTTGATACCGGGTGCCCAACATGTTGCCAAGGCACCATATCGGTTGGCTCCAACGGAGATGAAAGAATTGATGGAGCAGTTGCAAGAGCTGCTTGACAAGGGGTTTATTAGGCTGAGTATCTCTCCTTGGGGTGCTCCGGTTTTATTTGTGAAGAAGAAGGACGGTAGCATGAGGATGTGTATTGACTATCGTGAGCTGAACAAGTTGACAGTGAAGAACCGATATCCCTTACCGAGAATCAATGATTTGTTTGATCAGCTTCAAGGTGCCAGTTGGTTCTCAAGGATAGATCTTCGATCTGGCTACCATCAGTTGAAGGTGAAAGAGCAAGACATTCCTAAAACAGCTTTCCGTACGCGTTATGGGCACTACGAGTTTCTCGTTATGTCCTTTGGTTTAACCAATGCGCCAGCTGCTTTTATGGATTTGATGAATCGAGTGTGTCGGCCGATGTTGGATAAATCAGTAATCGTATTTATTAATGACATCCTAATTTATTCAAAGAACGAGGAGGAGCACGCCGGTCACATTCGAGAGGTGATGGAGACGTTGAGAAAGGAGAAGTTGTATGCTAAATTCTCCAAGTGCGCATTCTGGTTGCGCGAGGTTCAATTCTTGGGTCATGTGGTGAATCCTGATGGGATAAAGGTGGAGGCAGTGATGCAATGGAAGTCTCCAAAGATGCCATCCGAGATCCGTAGTTTCTTGGGTTTGGCGGGCTACTACCGAATGTTTAACCAAGACTTCTCTAAGATCGCTTCTCCACTAACTAAGTTGACCCGAAAAGATGTGAAGTTTATATGGGGTCAAGCTCAAGAGAAGGCGTTCGAGGAATTGAAGACGAGATTGACTCAAGCTCCCGTTCTATCATTACCCGATGGAAGTGAAGATCTGGTGGTTTATTCTGATTCTTCTTACTCGGGGTTGGGGTGTGTTTTAATGTAGAGAGGAAAGGTTATAGCCTATGCATCCTGACAGTTGAAGATTCATGAGGTCAATTATCCTACTCATGACTTGGAGCTAGCATCTGTGGTCTTTGCGTTAAAGATTTGGAGGCACTATCTGTATGGAACGAAGTGCACCATATTCACTGACCACAAGAGCCTGAAGTACTTATTTGAGCAGAAGGACCTGAACATGAGGCAGAAAAGATGGTCGGAGCTCAAAAAAGACTATGATTGCGAGATCCATTACTATCCGGGCAAAGCCAACGTGGTGGCGGATGCCCTTAGCCAAAAGAAGAGACCCGAGCCGATTCGGGTGAAAGCTTATCAGCTGATCATGACCTCCTATGTGATGAAGCAAGTCAAGGAGTTTCAAGATGAAGCATTGAAAAAAGATCATCTTAACTCTGAAAGAATGAGAGGTCTGGTCGCAGAATTGGGTGAAAACACACTCGGTGTTAGAACCCGATTCGGTCGTGTGTGGATTCCTCGTTTTGGGGTTACGGGTGAAGATTATGGATGAAGCTCACAAGACTCGATACTCCATTCATCCCGGTGCCACAAAGATGTACCAAGACATGAAGAAATATTATTGGTGGCCGGGTATGAAGCGTGACGTAGTGGAGTATGTGAGTAAGTGTCTTACTTGCTTGTAAGTGAAGGCCGAGCATCAGAAGCCGTATGGGAAGATCCAACCTTTGGATATACCGGAATGGAAGTGGGAGCACATCACCATGGATTTCATTACAAAGCTGCCGCGTACCCCGAAAGGGTATGATGCCATATGGGTGATAGTTGACCGTTTGACAAAGAGTGCTCACTTTCTACCGATCCGCGAGACATATTCATCTGAGAGGTTGGCTGATCTGTTCATCAAGGAAGTTGTAACTTGTCATGGTGTGCCGGTGTCTATTGTTTCTGATCGTGACACCCGGTTTACATCTAAATTTTGGAAAAAAATCCATGACGCTATGGGGACGAGGTTACATATTAGCACGGCTTATCATCCCCAGATTGATGGTCAGTCAGAAAGGACCATTCAGATATTGGAGGACATGCTTCGGGCATGTGTTATCGACTTTAGAGGAAGTCGGGATGACCACTTGCCGTTAGCTGAGTTCTCATAAAATAACAGTTATCATGCCAGCATTGGTATGCCCCCTTATGAGATGTTATACGGTAGGAGATGCATAACACCCGCTTGTTGGGATGATATTGGTCAGAAAGAGTTAGGGAGCGTCGAGGTGATCGAGGCTACGACTGAGAAGATTGAAAGGATCAAAGCCTTTATGAAGGCAGCCAAAGATAGACAGAAGTCGTATGCTAATAAACGACGCAGACCGATTGAGTTCCATATGGGTGACCGGGTTATGTTGAAGGTCTTACTTTGGAAGGGTATCATTCGTTTCAGAAAGCGGGGCAAGTTGAGCCCGAGGTACATAGGCCCTTTCTGAATCATTGCTCGAGTAGGAGAGGTGGCCTATAGACTGGAGTTACCGGATGAGTTAAGTGGAATTCACCCGACATTCCATGTATCTCATCTAAGGAAGTGCTTGGCAGATGAAGATATGATTGTTCCACTGGAAGATATCGAAGTAGACGAATGGCTCAATTATGTGGAGCAACCAGTGGCAATCATCGATCGAAAAGAGAAGAGGCTGAGGAATAAAACGGTTCCTCTTGTGCGTGTTCAGTGGAAGCACATGAAAGGATCCGAGTCTACGTGGGAGACTGAAGAAGAGATGAGGCAGCATTACCCACATTTGTTTGAGGAATAACAGGTTTCGGGGACGAAACCTATTTAAGGGGGGTGGACTTGTAACACCCGGTTATTTATTTTGAAGCCGACGAAAGAAGAAAAGAAATAAAGTCCAAAGTCGAGGGACCAAACTCGCCAACGAGAGAAAGTTGGGTGAGTGGAGGTATTTGAAGGGAGAGGGCAGCCCTTACCCTCTCCCCACACCCAAAATTCAGCAATAGAGAGAAAGAAGAGAGAAAAAGGGAGAAAAGTTGGTTCGGGTGGATTCAAGAGTGCCAAATCGTCGTGTAGCGGGTCCAATCGAAGCTCTACTTCTCGGTGTGGTTTGTGTGAGTTCTAGGACCCCTCCTCTTCATATTTTCAAACAATTTTGGGGCTGGAACACATAGAAAAACCGTTTTTGTATGTGTGTGTGTTTGACCCATTTGTATATGTTTGTGTGTAATGCGTTTGGAGTTTGTTTCCGGGCTTGTGTGTGCTTGAATGGTGTTGTGGTATGCATTCCTAAGGTTTAGGATGGTTTATTTAGGCTTAGAATGGGTTTGGATGAGCTTGGAGGTCGAAAATGGCAGATTGGGTTCGGGATGAACTCCATTCTGCATCAGCTAGGGCTAGGCGACCGAATGGAGGCCATACGGCCGATTGAGGTGCGATTGAGGTTCATTCGCACGATTGAGGATTCATTCGTACGATTGGGGGCCAGTCGCATGGGGAGTCACGCGAGTGAGGGCCCAGTCGCATAGGTGCTCATTCGTATTAGTTTCATCCGCATGAGGTCCATTCGCATTAGCACCATTCGTATAGGGACTCATCCGCATTGAGTCCATCCGCATGAGGCCATTCGCATAGGTGTTCATTCGCTTGGGTGTTTATCCGCATGAGGTCCATTCGCACGATTGGGTGTTCATCCGCATAGGTGTTCATCTGCATTGGTCCATTCGCATGATGTTCAGTCGCCTGGAGGCCATGCGACTGAAGGGTGTCCATACACCCAAGTAGGGCTGTTGTACCCGGGAAAATGTGTAGTTTAATTACTGACTTTCGGGGAAAAGTGCAGATGTAAGTTTTGACTTGGACATTCCCGTAAGTTCATGTAAGATGACTGTTGAGACCTTAGAGAGTATGTTGGGCATGATGATGATGATGTTGCATATTTATGCATGATATATGTTATGTATGTATGACGTTGCCCTGTATGATGATGATGACTGTGCATGTTGATGTTCCTGATTATGATGAATGTTTATCTTTCTTGTGGCTTTACGTGTTATGTTAATGAATGAATTGAAAGTATTATGTAACGTAAAGTGAAAGATGATGAAAAGAGGAAAATAATGAATGCATGCATTGATAAATGATGAAAGTAAAGAAAGTCTTGCAAGCCTTATGTGTCGGGACACGTCATCAAAAGGTGTTAGCCCAACGGTGTGTGGGTTCGCTACCCCGGGAGGATGCACATCGGGGTCTTTCTTTGTGATTGACCATTTGTATAGAACCATTGCTGCATACCTTAGGTACTGTGACCAAGGTGCGGTGCACCGTTATAGAAGGTCTATGATAGGCCTAGGTCCAGTACCATGAACAGAAAGGTATTGCATATGGCAATGGTACACCTAAACTTTACCTTAGGTACTGTGGCCAGAGGTGCGATGCACCGTTATAGAAGGTCTATGATAGGCCTAGGTCCAGTACTATGAACAGAAGGGTAAGGTTTATGGTTTGATGGAAAGGAAAAGATGTAATGATGAAAGAATGTAAAAGTTAATGACGTACGATGAATGAACGAAAGTTAAAGTATGAATGAATGATGAAGATAATAATGATATTATCTATGTGTACGTATGATGTGTGATCGCATGAAAGTAAAGAACGGTTTTAACGAAAGAAAAGTATGTTTTATTATAAAACTAGAACTCACTTAGCAACGCTGACTTTTATGTGTTTCCAGTTGGCAGGTAATGGTTGCTGAGGATGGCACGGGACGGCTACTCAGCTCTTTTGGATGGCATCCATTTATATAAGGCTTTTGTGATGTAATGCAACAATATATATTGTAACTGGTTAACGATGTATTATTTTGTAAAACCTTTTATAATGAAATGTAATGTCATTTTTGAATGTTTCTGTTGCGATGTTTTATGAAATACAAATGTAATTATATGTTATATTGCGATGAGGATCCAACTGTAAGCATCCCGAGAACGGGGCCATACAATAAAGGTAGCTAAGACTGATAAATTAACTTGTTTTTGATCGAGTCTCGACAACCAGATCATTGACCCATTGCACCCCTACTTTAAAATAAAAATTAAACTGGTTGTTACTTGTTAGCATCCGATTGTTTATGCGAAGTAGATGTGAGCACTAAGAACATTAATCATAATTGTCATTAAATGTACTTGGTCGTTACTTGACAGTTGAGATTTAGTGCTTGTTTATACAAAGTGGATTTGATCGTTTAGGCAAAGTAGATGTTAGCATCTATCAATGATCTTTAGCCCAACTGGTTAATATGAGACACCCATGACATGTAAATATTGAGAGGTCATGGGTTCAAGTCTCACTCTGAGCAAAATGCTTAGAGTTGAGCCAAGGGGTTTTCTCAGCAATGAGTTTCCTCCTGAGGGGGTTGGCGTGCGGTCCCGACAGGGAAATGAATAAGTGGGCCCGATTAAGATAACACATATTCTTCGAAGCAGGGTCGCACATATGCCTTTAAAAAAAGCTGTTAGCATCCGGTTGTATTTTGAGACTTGAGTTTTTGTAACATGATTTTATTATTATTATTTTTACTAGTGTGTGAACCCACGCTTTGTCGCGGGTTGTTAAAACTTATAACACCTTATTTCGATTACTTGTACATACTATTCAATATGTAGTCTTGGATAAAACTATATTGATAACTCGGTTTAGAAAAAACAATCATGTCAAAACGTTAAGAAAAAGTAGCACATCGTAAAGTTATTACACAATATTACTTTTAAATTTATTATTAAATTTGTTTTTATTTTTGTAAATAACAAGCATTATTACTTTGAATACTATTAGTAATTGTATTGTTGTTGTTCTTGTGAAAGTTTACTATTGTTGATGTGGGAAAGTTTACGGTTCAAAGTGAATAATTCGTGCGAAGTGTACGGAATGATAACAAACATTGATCTAAGCGATGGATTGTTCAGATTAAATATAAATTATACGCAACAAATGTGTCGGAGGGGTAGATTTGAAAATAGCCTACAATTGTTGACTTTTTCAAATTTCCCTCGTTTTTTTAAAACTTTTTTATATGATATTAAAAATAAAATACACCATAAAATCGAGCTATATGAGTATAATATTGCTATACTTTTTTTTAAATCAACATTTTTTTAAAAAGTTTATGTGTTATGCGTATAACTTGCGTGAATATTAACTGTGTAATAATAAACATAACTTGCGTAGTTATTTTTTTTAATGTGAGTAGTTTTTTTGCATAATAATAAAAATAGTTTGCGTAATAATATATATAACTTGCGTAATTATGAATATAACTTGCGTAATTATGTATATTTTATGCATAATTGTAGCGCGGACGAAACTATCATTCCGCTAAAAAACACGTGTCACGCTATGGTGACTTCGTACGCCTCGCACGAAAATTACACTTTGTATAGTAACTGGCCCCTTATTTATTATTATTATTATTATTATTATTATTATTATTATTATTATTATTATTATTATTATTATTATTATTATTATTATTATTATATTATTATTATTATTATTATTATTATTATTATTATTATTATTATTATTATTATTATTATTATTATTTATTATTATTATTATTATTATTATTATTATTATTCTTCTTATTATTCTTTTATTATTATTATTATTATTCTTCTTCTTTTTATTCTTTTTCTTATTCTTCTTCTTCTTATTCTTCTTCTTCTTCTTCTTCTTCTTCTTCTTTTTCTTCTTCTTCTTCTTCTTTCTTCTTCTTCTTCTTCTTCTTCTTATTATTCTTCTTCTTTCTTCTTCTTTTTCTTCTTCTTCTTCTTCTTCTTCTTCTTCTTCTTCTTCTTCTTCTTCTTCTTCTTCTTCTTCTTCTTCTTCTTCTTCTTCTTCTTCTTCTTCTTCTTCTTCTTCTTCTTCTTCTTCTTCTTCTTCTTCTTCTTCTTCTTCTTCTTCTCTTCTTCTTCTTCTTCTTCTTCTTCTTCTTCTTCTTCTTCTTCTTCTTCTTCTTCTTCTTCTTCTTCTTCTTCTTCTTCTTCTTCTTCTTCTTCTTCTTCTTCTTCTTCTTCTTCTTCTTCTTCTTCTTCTTCTTCTTCTTCTTCTTCTTCTTCTTCTTCTTCTTCTTCTTCTTCTTCTTCTTCTTCTTCTTCTTCTTCTTCTTCTTCTTCTTCTTCTTCTTCTTCTTCTTCTTCTTCTTCTTCTTCTTCTTCTTCTTCTTCTTCTTCTTCTTCTTCTTCTTCTTCTTCTTCTTCTTCTTCTTCTTCTTCTTCTTCTTCTTCTTCTTCTTCTTCTTCTTCTTCTTCTTCTTCTTCTTCTTCTTCTTCTTCTTCTTCTTCTTCTTCTTCTTCTTCTTCTTCTTCTTCTTCTTCTTCTTCTTCTTCTTCTTTGCCGCCCGGTGAAGGGTGGTCCCTTACACCACAACCAAAGAGGAGATTAACCAAACTTAATCAAATAGTAAAATGGATTAACCACAATAATGATACCAAGAACACAAGTAATGAGGAAGAGACAGAACAAGAGAACACAAGAGATTGGGTTTCAAGGATGCAGTATATTGCTTTCTCAAGTTCTATTACAAGTGTTACAAAGCATAAAGAAAGATACTAGAACATGGAATACTTATACTACAACCTACAGCCGGCTATACTTTGAAAGCCAGCTGGATACAATTGACTAGACACAAACAAAATCAATTGTAGAATCAAAAGGCATATCTGCCTTTTGACTTGTGACTATGGCATGCCATAGCTCACATCCTAATATAATACAAAAAGGATAAAAGTACATAAAGTAGAAAGCATGGACTCAAGACCTCAATGTACAGTTACCAAAAGCATGGACCTTTCACCAACTCATGTAAGTTGGTGACTTTACAGAGTTGCAGCGGAAAGGTGGTCGAGCTTTATGGTAAAGTACATTGGATAAAGGCGTATCTCTAAAAGTCTTCGGAAGAAATCTAGCTTCACTATTTGGCTTCGGAAGTCATTGTTTCTGAAGCTTCGGAAGACTTCACTTTTGGCTTTGGAAGATATTGGTCTTGGCTTAGGAAGATTTTACACTTAGAATATTTCTAGTGCATGGTGTAAAACTTCCGAAGCAATTCTACTTCAGTTCTTTAGTGCATTGCTTGCAAAGAGACTTTGGATGTTTTGGGTTGCATCAAACTTATAGGAATCCTTACAAACTCCCCCTAGGCTGATGCTACCGAAACATTTAGAAGATCTTCAGATGTTTGTAGTCTTCAGCACAATGATAACCATACCCTTCTTCATTAGATGGTCAGGATCATTTAGACTCTCATAGTATCTTCTCATTTCAAAGAGATCATGCAGAGGTAAGTTGATTATGTCTTGCCATGTATAGACATTCTCAATACCTTGATATCTAATTACATGGCATCTTTCTGGATTAGTAGAGAAGGTCCAGGATAAGATGGGTGTCTTAGCTGCAAGAGGAGCCACTTGTATTGGAGTTGATTGGGCTGCCTCTTCATGCACTTCCTCAGGTTGATCTGACTCAGCCTGAGGTGTAGAGGTAGATGATTCAGGCTTCTTCTTAGACTTTGGTTTAGAAGCCATCCTCTTCTTCCTCTTAGAAGACTTTAACTGAGAAGACTGGTCACCTTGTTGATCATCCTTGTCTTTCTCAGTTGGGTGTTCCTCCCTAATGGGTTCAAAAGGAGAGGGAGTTTGACCCTGCTGTGGATCAGAAGATGAAGCTTGCTGAGGCTCAGCAGGAGGTCCGGGTTGTGTTGTCTCAGGTTGTTCAACCTTAACCTCCACTTCAGGTGGGACTTGACTTGGAAGAGAGAATAAGTCAATCAGCTCTCCACTCTTGATCTTCTGCTTGATTACCCTGATATGCTCATCCATTGTGGATAGAGACATAGGGCCAAGTCTCCTTCCGGAGAATCCATACAGCTTCAAGAAGCTCATCATCCTTTGTCTTTCAGCAGACTTCTTCATACTCTTTTGGATGATGGCTCTTGATTTTGCAGCCTCTTCCCTCATCTTTCTCTTTGTAGATTTTTGTTCTTTGAGCTCTTGAAGTTCAAGCTGTTTGAGATACTCAAACTCAATGTACTCAAAGGACAAGGGAAGAAGTGTAGATGCCTGGTAGAGACCTGTGGCACTCAGGTAGTTGATCATGTTTTGTCTGTCTCTTTCTTTGTCTACCTGAGGTTCTTGTGTTGAAGCCATAGTCTCTTGCACAGGACTTTCTTGAACTGGGTAGAGAGTAGGAGCATGCTTGTAGAGTCTTTTCTGTCTCTTCTCCTCTTTGAATTGGAGAAGTAACCTTGCATCCTCTTTTTCTTTCATCTCTCTTGACACTTCCATGTCAGCCAGTTCATTTAGTTGCTCTAAGGGGAGAGATATAATCTCATCTATATCATAGTTCCTGGTCTGCAAGTAAGTAATCCTGCCTGCCCTCAACTCATCATCTTGAGTATTTGGTCTGAGGGCAGCCCTGATTGCAGCTTGCATAAAACCTGAAGACCCAAAGGAACTTTCTCCCCTTAGCTTCCTCTTCCTCTTTCTCTCCTCCTCCTCAATTTCCTCAAGAGTCAAAATCCTTTTCCTTTTGTCACCCACAGACCTTTATGACTCAGGGTGGATAAAGGTTTGGCCTTCATTGCTTGGTGTAGCATCCATGCTCTTGCCAGAGAGGTTGTGAGACACCTTCACCAGCAGGTGTTTCACTGAGGGAATGAATTTCTAAAGCAGTTGTTGGTGTGACAGGGCTCTCAGGCTCTATTACTGGGCCTTCAGCCAAGGTTTTCCCTTTGAAGCTAATCTTAGGGTCTGCCTCAGCATCCAGTTGACCAATGACATTACCTGATTGCCTCTGTCTCCTTCTTAGGATGAACTCTCCAGTAATTCTGTCTTGAATTCTGAGTGCCAACCTGTCAGCTTGTCTTGATTTGCTTGGATTGACAAGTGGCATGTTGACCAGATCAAGACCTTCATAGTAGTTCAATGTTTGAAAATCAAATACTTCTTGTTGCCCTTAAACTCTGTGAAGAATAAGGGCTCTTCTATTAGCATCATACCTCCACCCAATGATGTAGTTTGAAGTTCCTTGAGATGGGGATGACATAGCCCTTGGTATACCTTCCTCAAAGAGACTCCTGATGATAGAGTCTATAGAGCCCACATTAATGTGAACTTGAGGAAGTTGCTGAGTATGCACAATTGCAAGTGAGGATGGTGAGTCCTCAATGTTCATACTCTCTGAAGAGCTCCCAGGTTCTGTGTCTGTGATGACTTTCTACCCCTTTTTGGTAGCATCACCCTCTTGCATAGGTGAGCTAGAGGTTAGGTCAACCACATTCACAGGTTTTTGTGTTCCTGGTTGAACTCTTCTTAAAGGTCTCCCAGCTAGTTTTTCCCTGAGATAAGATATCTCAAGTTGCTGATCATTGACCCTGTTTTGAAGGGTAGCCACCTGAGATTCAAGGTGACTAACCTTAGAGACTAAATAAGAGCATGTTTTTGACAATTTTTGCACCTTTAGTCTCAGATTACCCTCTTCTTCATAGAAGAATCATTGGGGGATGAGATGATTGGACCAAAGTCCTCTCTCTCACCACCAGCTTCAGGTTCTTGGCTGCTGAATTTCCTCTGCTCATTGACATTCTCAGTTGAGATGTCAATGGGCTGAGTTGCCATGGTTGAGGTCTTAATAATGTAATCACTTGCAAAAGTGAGAGCCTATTCCATATGGATATCCTGAACAGGTTCAGAAGTATCCACCTCAGTTATAGGTGACTGATGTGGGCTAGACTGAGGAGACTCAGGAGTACTCATCTCTCTTTGAGTAGGGGAAGAGAAGAGAGACTCATGGTAATCACTGAAACCTAAGTCTTCATCAGTATAAAATGAAAGGTTAGGAATGGGTTGATTTAGATACAAAGGTTGGGGATGGTAATTATCCCCTGATGGTTGTTCACTTGAGTGTTGAGACTCAGAGTGAAGGCTTAAGGCAGCTGCGCTTGTGAGCTCATTAGGGTGAGCATGAGGAACCTCAGCCCTGATTGTTGAAGAGATGGGAGTGGTTTGCTCCTCAGGGGAAGTGGGAGCTCTAGTGTCCACTTCTTCCTGTAAAGGTGAGTATATGGGGACCTGCACAGACTCAATAGCTTGAGGGTTACTTGAGGCCTTTTTAATGGTAGAGAGGTTGAAGGTGTGGGTTTAACACTAGCTTGTGTTGCTAGGTTGTCACCTTGAGCAATGAGCTCTAACATTTTGGGGACAAGGGCTGTTTCTACCCCTCAGAAGCCTACAGTTGGCTTCTTCATGATTTTAAAGATGTCGGGCTTCATCTGACCCAATTTAAGATATTATCTGTTTCCCTCAACTGTGAGCCCAGTTCACAGTTGAGAATGTGTTGAACATATCTAGGAAACATATAATACTATAAGGAGTCCAAGTTAGCAAGCGAATTGGTATAGACAAATTGCCGACTTGTATCATGGATACTAATAGGAACTTAACGAGTATGGCAAAAAAAAGTTTGATTGAGAGTACCTGAACTTGACCCCTTGAACCATTCCATGCACTATGAAGAAGAGTTCCTCAGGAATCTGGTCCTACCCTCCATGCTTGTTTGACAAGCTGTGGATAACCACATGGAGTAGGTATTTCCACTGGGATGAGACCTTCCCTTTCCTGAAGGTCTTTACAGAGAAATCTCCCTCATAGCCCATCTGCTCAAAAGAATGATTGATAGCTTCCTTTGGGAAGGACAACTCACCTTCTTCATCATCCAGCTGCAAATGAGTGTTGATGATGATCGGAGTGATGAAGATTGTCCTCCCTTGCACTGTGGCAGACAGTGCCTTCTCCCCATCCATGATGACCTCTTGGCAGGTCTTCCAAAATTCAAGCAGATGATCCTCATAGAGAGTAGGATTGTGGGCGTCGAGTCGGATGCGGGCGGGGGCGTCGAGTCGGCGGCGAGCGGGGGCGTCGGTGGTAGACGGTCGGGGGTCGGTGGTGGTCGACGAGGTCGGCAAGGGTCGTCGGTGGTGTCGGTTGGCGGTGGGCGGGTGAGGTAGGTCGCGGGTAGTGGTCGGTGGAATTTGAAATACTTTAAAATTTGGAATTGAAATCCCTCATTTGAAGAAATTCGAGAGAATCAATTACAATTAAAATTCCAATTCATTTCGCAACCAAACACGTTAATAATGGAATTCAAATTCCAATTCCAACGAATTCCTACAAACCAAACAGAATGACCCATACAATTTAAATTCCAATTCTATAAAATTCCATTAAATTTCTGCATACCAAACGCCCCTATGTGTTTTCTTATATTAAGAATTCTTGTGTCTAATTAACACCTAAACAATCACATTACACTAGGCCTTAAAGACTTTGCTAAAGGGAAGCATAGAGAGAGCTTGTCTATGAGAGTATGAATGAGACTATGCTACAAAATGGGCTGAGAACCAATTCGGGTTTTTGAACGTACAGGCCCAAAAGAAGCCCGTGCTATTGAAAGAAAACATAAGAGAATTTGGTTTTATTATTGTCAACGCATTATTATGGCTTAAAAATAATGTTTCATAATCTTTTTAGTTTAACTAATCGTCTAATTTTACAATATTCGGTATTACTTTATCCTAACTACGTAATAATCAATTACAACTAATCAACTAACTCACGTCTTGGATGATTAAACTCGAGCTGATTTAACTCAAACGATATATAAATTCCATCTTGGATGATTAAACTCGAGCTGATTTATCTCAAACGATGTATAAATTATCCGGTCTTGAGTTTGGGTAAAAGATTGTTCAATCGCTTAAATAAATATTCATTCATAAATATTATTACACATTAACCGTCATAGTTTAAGATCTTGTAATTGAAGACTTGTATAACTTAACATTGTTTTTACTTTATTTTTTAAGACTCAAATCTTTTTTTTTTTAATTATGAAAACTTACATTTGATTACTGATGAGCCTCTGATAACCATAAATTCAAAGCTCCAATCACCACCAAGAAACAACAGTTTTTGAGACATACATATTTGTTGCAATCGTGTCCTAAAATGAAGGTAATGACATGAGGGAAAAAAAACTATGTAGAAAAACTTATCCGACACTTTTGAGATAACAGTTCCTGAAAAATTGTGACAACAGTTTTTGTTGCAAAACTAGTAACAAGATATCGACAAAACCTAAATCAAACATTTGTTTTTTAGACTTCTATTTTTTGATATTTTTACTTTTTAATTTTTAGAGAAAATTGTACAGACTAATGGTTAAAACTAACTATGGTTTGGTTTGTCCCCATATCGTTAAAACTAACGAACACTAATGGTGGGGACTAACTTTGCAACCAATTTTCAAAATGTTTGGACTAAGTTTGCAATATTTAAAATCTAAGAACCAAACTTGTAATATAGTCAAACCATATGGACCATTTTTGTAATTTTCTCTTTATATAAATTTTAATTTGGGTTTTAATTTAAACGAGCCAACGAGTGAACCTACGACCCAACTAACGAGCGAGCCACAAGTCGAGCTAATCTTAGCTTGGGCTCGGCTTGTTTACAAATGACTTGATTTTGATCGAGCTATTTTCGAGTTGTTTTCGAGCGAGTTTTAAACGAGGCACGAGCAGTGAGATTTTTGAATGACCCTAGGTTTGTGTGTTTGAATTCAAGTTTTAAATTTTTAGGAGTGTGCAAAGATACAATCCATATATAGAAAGACTAGTGGAAACATCTTCTTATTATAGTCGTATATTACAATGACTAGGTTGGTACCCATGTACTACACGGCTGTAAGGATTCCTATAAGTCTGATGCAACCAAAACATCCAAAGTCTCTCTGCAAGCAATGCACTAAAGAACTGAAGTAGAATTGCTTCGGAAGTTTTACACCATGCACTAGAAATATTCTAAGTGTAAAATCTTTCGAAGCCAAGACCAATATCTTCCGAAGCCAAAAGTGAAGTCTTCCGAAGCTTCAGAGACAAAGTCTTCCGAAGCCAAATAGTGAAGACAGATTTCTTCCGAACACTTTTAGAGATATGCCTTTATCCGATGTACTTTACCATAAAGTTGGACCACCTTTCCGCTGCAACTCTGTAAAGTCACCAACTTACATGAGTTGGTGAAAGGTCCATGCTTTTGGTAACTGTACATTGAGGTCTTGAGTCCATGCTTTCTACTTTATGTACTTTTATTCTTTTTGTAATATATTAGGATGTGAGCTATGGCATGTCATAGTCACAAGTCAAAAGGCAGATATGCCTTTTAATTCTACAATTGATTTTGTTTGTGTCTAGTCAATTGTATCCAGCTGGCTTTCAAAGTATAGCCGGCTATAGGTTGTAGTATAAGTATTCCATGTTCTAGTATCTTTCTTTATGCTTTGTAACACTTGTAATAGAACTTGAGAAAGCAATACACTGCATCCTTGAAACCCAATCTCTTGTTCTGTCTCTTACTTGTTACTTGTGTTCTTAGTATCATACTTGTGGTTAATCTAGTTTACTGTTTGATTAAGTTTGGTTAATCTCCTCTTTGTGTTGTTGTGTTGTAAGTGACCACCCTTCACCGGTCCTGCAATTGGTATCAGAGCTTTTCAGGCTCTTGATATAAGATCTCACCATCTTAAGATCCCTCACACACACAAATACTAAACTTTCAAATGGCATCCATTTCAAATACCGATATGGAAACTGGAACCATGAACAAGTCCCCACTGATCACTCTTGATGACTTTGATACCTGGTATATGAGAATGGAAGGTTTCATCAGGTCTCTAGACTCAAGAATGTGGGAGTCTGTTGAAAATGGACCTTTCATACCCAGCACTCCTTCTTCTACTAGTGCTGGTATGATCCCCAAAGATGTGGCTAACTACTCAGATGAAGATAGGAAGAGAGTAGAGATTGATAGAAAAGCCATGACTGCTCTTCAAACTGCCCTTCCAAACTCTATATACAGAGGTTTCAAGAAGTGCAAAACAGCTAAACAGCTGTGGGATGCACTAAAACTGATGTATGAAGGCTCCTCTGAAGCCAAGGAGAACAAGAAGGATCTCCTGAAGCAGCAGTTTGAAAACTTCACCTTCAAAACAGGTGAAACCATGACTCAACAATACTTTAGGTATGTTGAGATAGTGGATACCCTTGTGGATGGAGGAGTTCCTCTTGAAAATAGAGACATTGTAAGGAAGTTAATGTCCTCACTTCCTAGTCAATGGACACACTATTGTGTGGTGATCAAGAGGACTGAAAATCTCAGAAGTCTTACTCTGACAGAGTTATATGGGATTCTCAGTGGCTACCAGATGGAAATGAACATGCAAGGTTCATCTGGAAACTCCAACAATCAATTGGGTTCAGCCCTGCATGTGGTTGAAAGGGATAGCATAGAACCCGAACATCATCTCATATGCTATCCTGACAATTCACCAAAGGGTCCTTTCATCACCTTCCCAGAGACACCCATGGAGAACTACACTCAAGAAAGCCCATTCCAAGAGACAAGCTCTTCTCAAGCCTTTGTGTCTTCTGATGAAAGTTGTGGCAACTCTCTTTTCACTCTTGAAGACCTGGATTGTATCCATCCATATGATCTGGAATATATGGAAATAGTCCAGCAGATGGCTCTTCTCACTCATAGAGCCAAGAAGTTCTATAAGAGAACTGGAAGGAGGTTTCCAAGCAATGCAACCAGTGGAAAGTTTGGCTTGGATAAAAGCAAAGTCAAGTGTTACAACTATAACTTGATGGGCCACTTTGCTAGAGAGTGTAAGGCACCTAAAACAAATGGTGGCCAAGCACAAACCAGACCAAACTACACTGACAAAGCCCCTCAGAATGAGAAGCCAAAGCAACAAGCTGCTTTTGCTGTTGAAGAAGGAGGCTTTGACTGGAGCTTTCAGGTGGAAGATGCTTCTCCAAACCAAGTACTAATGACAGATCATGATGAAGCCAAGGTATTGAAACATCTCTGTACTCCTGAATGCATTGCTAAAGTTAACAGATACAGGTCCTATAACTTGGAGATGAGATCTGATCTTGAGTCCTTAAACATTTTAAAATCTGATTTTAGAAAGTCTGAAAATAATTATAAACTAAATATAGAGGACTTAGAGAAAACCAATACAGTTCTAAAACATGAGCATACGTATTTTAGGACTCAAATCAAAGATATCATAACCAAGCTGACTGAGTGCCAGGCTGTGCTTGTGATCAGCAAAGCCAGAGCAGAAAAGAATGTTCTTGAAGAAGAGACCTTCAAGAACATGATATCCTCATCCCTGCACAACAAGGTGTGTTATCAAAACAGACAGGGACTGGGATCTAATGAGATAGCTCCTCCACACACAATCTTGTCTGTAAGATCTCCTAGGTGTGGAACTTATGAAGATGAGCTTCCTCTCATAGATCCTATAAGTGAAGAGGATGAAGAAGAGATAGTGAAGAATTCCTCTGAGAAGAGTGAAGAGGAGGATTCTATGAAGGGCCACTATCCTTCTGAGGAGAAGAAGACTACTGTGATGACCAAGTCAATGAGAAAGAACTTGATCAGAAGAGCAAAAGAAAAGCAAGGTAGGCTCAAGAGATCAAAGCTACTTTTGACTCTAAGCAGAAACAAGATTTTATCTCTACAGGGTTTGAAGTAGTAAAGACTGAAAACATCAACCAAAAGTTTTCAGCTAAGAGTTCTGGTTCTTGTTCAAATCATCTCAGTAACAAGAAGAAGATTAATCTGCTGTGTACCACTGCTGCACAGCCTGGACCATCAAACTCCAAGAACAGTTCCCAGCCCATAAGAACTGTCTCATCATCTGTAAAGATGAAGGTGGAGAAGGGATGTGACCAAAGACAGTCTTGCTCTGATAAGGAGACTTTGGTGAAGAAGAAAATGTTGTGTGTCATGTGTGAAAGTACCTCTCACATTGCTAAGGATTGTCCATACAATCCTAAAAGTACTGTCCATATGACCAAGACAAAGACTTCAAAGAGTTTCAAGAAGATTCAAGCTTCGAAAGGAAAGTCTGTTTCCTTCGGAAGCTCCAAATCAAAGAAGAAGGTAAATGGAAAATTACCTTCGAAAGAGAAGTTGGTCTCGGAAGAAAGGAATTCTTCCGAAGCACTGAAGTCTGCTGCAGTGACTGCAGAATCTTCTGAAGGTTCAGTGATCAAAACTTCCGAAGTCCCAAAAGCTTCCGAAGTATTGAACGTCAAGTCCAAGACTCCAAAGGTGGTGTGGAAGTCTAAGAAAGACCAAGTGACTGAAGTTTCTCCATAAAAAACAGCTCAAGATCCTTTAGCACAACCATAGGATCTATTACTGTTGCATTACCTTCTATTATACTTTGTGAGCCCAAGACAATAAGGCTTGGGTTTCCAAATGTAACTAATCATTTTCTTTGTCAAAGAACAGCTCAAGACAAACAAGAATGTCTGGATCATTGATAGTGGCTGTTCCAGGCACATGACAGGCAATAGGTCACTACTCCATAACTTTGAGAGGATTGATGGAGGACCAGTTGCTTTTGGAGGAGATGAAGGTGGTTACATTTCTGGAAGGGGCAAGGTCATAAATGGTAAGCTCAGCATTGAAAAGGTAAACTTTGTCTAGGAGCTTGGGTACAATCTTCTGAGTGTATCCCAATTTTGTGATCAGAGTCATAACATGCTCTTTACTGAGCATGAGTGCATTGTTCTCAAGCCTGGAGTGGTCATTCCTCATGAGCACATCCTGCTTAGAGCCCCCAGGAAAGGGAACATGTACAAGATGGACTTGCAAGAAACATCTCCATCTGGAGAAGTTTCATGCTTTCTATCTAAAGCAAATAGTGATGAGTCTTTCTTATGACATAAATGAATGTGCCATGTAAACTTTAAGAACATGAATAAACTAATTAAACATGATCTGGTAACTGGAATGCCAAAGAAAGAGTTTACAAGTGATGATCATTGTGTTGCATGCCTGAAAGAGAAGCAACATAAGGTATCTCACAAGCCTAAGGAAAGGAACTCCATCACTACTCCCCTACACTTATTACATATGGATCTCTTTGTCCCCACCAGTGTAATGAGTCTAGGAAGGACCTCTTATTGTTTGGTGATCACAGATGATTTTACAAGATTCACTTGGGTTTTCTTTCTTAGAACTAAGGATGAGACCCCTGAGATTCTGAAGAATTTCATTTTAAAAATTGAGAATCAAAGTGATCACAAGGTCAAAATCATAAGATGTGATCAAGGGACTGAATTCAAGAATCAAATCCTTGATACATTTTATGATGAAAAAGGTATTACAAGACAATATAGTGCTCCCAGGATTCCTCAGCAAAATGGTGTTGCTGGGAGGAGATAGAGGACACTAATTGAAGCTGCAAGAACTATGTTGTTTGACTCTAAACTGCCCATCACCTTCTGAGCAGAGGCAGTAAATATTGCTTGCTATGTGCAAAACAGAGTTTTAGTAGTTAAGACACATGGTAAGACTCCTTATGAACTTTGGCACAAGAGAAAACCTTTCATTGGTTTTCTCAGGTCATTTGGATGTCCTTGCACCATCTTGAATACCAAAGATCAAATTGCCAAATTTGCTGAGAAATCAGATGATGGACACTTCATTGGATACTCTTCCCAAGCTAAGGCTTATAGAGTATACAATCTCAGAACTAGAATTGTTGAGGAGTCAGCCAATGTGACTTTCAATGAACACACTCCCTGTGTGGCTGGTTCTGGTCCTGATTGGCTATTTGATATTGACTTAGTTACCAATTGTTTTAACAAATCTTGTGAGAATGTTTCAGGATCTGCAGAAAATTTAAATACAGATGATCCTGATCCAAGGTTTGAGCTAGGAAGACCTTCAACTCATACATCTTCTGCTCCAGTTGGAACTACTTTAGCAAATGAGGTTTCTATCAGCACTACAATGACAAATTCAGCTGATACATCTAGGGTGCCTTCAAATTCCAGCTCAGAGGCTCCACAACCAGATAAAGATACCTCAATTGTGGAAGACAACAATGGTGATGGTGAAAGTAATCAGGAATTTCTTGATGCTAACAACCACACCATAGATGACAACATCAATGATGTCACACACTCATTGGATCAAGTCAATCTTAATAAGTGTGGTGATGTGGAGGGTGAATCATCTATGCCAGATCTAAATTTCTCAAATTTGGATCTTTCTCAGCAACTTGCTGTGATCCCTCAGCTTAGGATCCACAAGTCTCACCCCACCACAAACATTATTGGAGATGTTGTCACAGGGGTAAGAACAAGAGGACAAACCCATGAAGCAAATGTTTGTCTTCACTCTTGTTTCTTATCCCAGATAGAGCCAAAGAAAGTTGATGAGGCTCTAAAGGATGGAAGTTGGGTTGAAGCTATGCAACAAGAGTTGCTTCAATTCTAAAGGCAAAAAGTTTGGAACCTTTGTCCTCTTCCTCATGGGAAGACTACCATTGGAACCAAATGGGTGTTTAGGAATAAGAAGGATGATATAGGCATTATCATCAAGAACAAGGCAAGACTAGTTGTTCAAGGATACACACAAGAAGAAGGGATTGACTACACTGATGTCTTTGCTCCTGTAGCAAGATTAGAAGCTGTTAGGATATTTCTGGCATTTGCTGCATCCAAGAACTTCAAGGTCTTTCAACTTGATGTGAAGTGTGCTTTTCTGTATGGAGTGATTGATGAAGAGGTGTATGTCAAACAGGCACCTGGCTTTGTAGACCCTGATCATCCTGATTATGTCTGCAAGCTTGACAAAGCTCTTTATGGCTGCATCAGGCACCCAGGAAGTAGTATGAGACATTGTCTGAGTATCTTTGTAAACATGGATACAGGAGAGGTACTATAGATGGAACTCTCTTCATCAAAGGACAGGGAAATGACTTATTGCTAGTTCAAGTGTATGTAGATGACATCATCTTTGGTTCAACTAATCCAAAGCTCTGCAAAGACTTTGAGAAGCTGATGAAAGACAAATTTGAAATGAGTGCAATGGGAGAACTCAATTTCTTTCTGGGAATTCAAGTGAAGCAATTGAAGATGGCATCTTTATAAGTCAGTCAAAGTATGTTCAGGACATACTCAAGAGGTTCAACATGACTGATTGTAAGATTGCTAAAACACCCATAGCTAGAAACCACTCCCTTGGACCTGATCTTGAGGGGGAGTGTGTAGATGAACACCTATACAGGGCTATGATTGGGTATCTTATGTATCTTACAGCTAGCAGGCCTGATATCATGTTTGCTACATGTATTTGTGCAAGATATCAAGCCATCCCTAAGATGTCTCACCTAATCACTGTCAAAAGGATTTTAAGATGCCTCAAAGGTGCTTCAACACTTGGTTTATGGTATCCAAAGAATCATGACTTCAATCTGTATGCTTATACAGATAGTGATTATGGTGGTTGCAACATGACTGCAAAGTCTACATCTAGGGGATGTAAATTCCTTGGTGGAAGGGTTGTCTCATGGCAATGCAAGAAACAATCCTGTGTGTCTGCATCAATTGCTGAGGCTGAATACATTGCTGCTGCAAGTTGCTGTACTCAAGTGCTTTGGATTCAAAATCAGATGCTGGACTATGGATTTAACTTCAAGGAGACTCCTATCCACATAGACAACAATAGTGATATCTCTATCACTGAGAACCCTGTGCAGCACTCAAGGACCAAACACATCAATATCAGGTATCATCTAATAAGAGATAACTATGAAAATGGATTAATTAAACTAGTCAAAGTTCATACAGATGAACAATATGCTGATCTGTTTACAAAAGCTTTTGATGAACAGAGATTTAAATATCTAATATCAGCTATTAGGATGATTAACTTTGAGTAGATCTTTTCTTAAAACTAATTCTAATTATTTCTTAAAATATGTGTGTCCTAAGTTGTCTAGTTCATCACTTTCATAAGCTCATGTTTTCTTTGGATCTGAAATCCTTTTTGAAGACTTTCCTTAGATTCTTGAAAATTTTCTGATCCTTCGGAAGATATATTTTTACCTTTGGAAGAAAATCATGTCTTCAAAATAAATAACTGTCTAAGAATTTTTACCTTCGGAAGAAGTCTCAATCTATCTTTCGAAGCTTAAATCAGACACTTATTTGTTTTTAAGGACTTCTTTCTTCCGAAGCAAAATTAACTCTCGGAAGCTTTGTTGTTTTATATACAAAGCATTCAAGTGTTTATTTCTCTTCCGAAGCAAAATTTTCAAGACTCTCAGGAAAATCTTCCGAAGTCATTTTAGCTTCGGAAGCTTTTTCATTAAAACTTCCGAAGATAATTTACCTTCGGAAGCTTTTCGAATTCCAAGAAAACTACTTTTTGAGCAAAAGTAAACTACCTTTTTCAGAGGTGGGACTGACATTCGGATTTCAAAGTTTATCCTCTTTCATTAACTTTGGTTCAAATCCTTTTCACATAAATACCCAACGGTTCCCCCTCCCTCACTATTTTCTTCAATTCTACTATTCCTCAAACCTAATTCCCAAACCGCCTTTGCTTTTCACCTTTCTTCATCCTTAAGCTTTTCAAATGGCCAACCTTAACAGCAGAAACAACCCAGATTTCTCCATACAACTTCACAGGCAACACAATCAGGTTGCTCTGTTAAGCTCTGAGAAAGATGAAAGTTTCTCAGAGATATGCCAGTTCTTAGCTTTATCAAATTACTTCACCTCCCTAACCATTGATCCTACTCTTTATGAGAATCATTTGCTTGAATTTTGGAAGACCTGCTAAGAGGTCATCATGGATGGGGAGAAGGCACTGTCTGCCACAGTGCAAGGGAGGACAATCTTCATCACTCCGGCCATCATCAACACTTATTTGCAGCTGGATGATGAAGAAGGTGAGTTGTCCTTCCCAAAGGAAGCTGTCAATCATTCCTTTGAGCAGATGGGCTATGAGGGAGATTTCTCTGTAAAGACCTTCAGGAAAGGGAAGGCCTCATCCCAGTGGAAATACCTACTCTATGTGGTTATCCACAGCTTGTCAAACAAGCATGGAGGGTGGGACCAGATTCCTGAGGATCTCTTCTTCATAGTGCATGGAATGGTTCAAGGGGTCATGTTCAGGTACTCTCAATTTGTTTATACCAATTTGCTTGCTAACCTGGACTCCTTAGAGTATTATATGTTTCCTAGATATGTTCAACACATTCTCAACTATGAACTGGGCTCACAGTTGAGGGAAACAAATAATATTCTTAAATTGGGACAGATGAAGCCCGACATCTTTAAAATCATGAAGAAGCCAATTGTAGGCTTCTCAGGGGTAGAAACAGCCCTTGTCCCTAAAATGTTAGAGCTCATTGCTCAAGGTGACAACCTAGCAACACAAGCTAGTGTTGAACCCACACCTTCTACCTCTCTACCACTAAAAAGGCCTCAAGTAACCCTCACCTACCAAAGAAAGTCCAAACGAACCCCTACTCAAGCTATTGAGTCTGTGCAAGTCCCCATATACTCACCTATACAGGAGAAAGTGGACACTAGAGCTCCCACTTCCCCTAAGGAGCAAACCACTCCCATCTCTTCAATTATCAGGGCTGAGGTTCCTCATGCTCACCCTGATGAGCTCACAAGCCCAACTGTCTTAAGCCTTCACTCTGAGTCTCAACACTCAAGTGAACAACCTTCAGGGGACAGTTACCATCCCCAGCCTTTAGATCTAAATCAACCCATTCCCAACCTATCCTTCTATACTGATAAAGACTTAGGTTTTAGTGAGTACCATGAGTCTCTCTTCTCTTCCCCTACTCAAAGAGAGATGAGTACTCCTGAGTCTCCTCAGTCTATCCCACATCAGTCACCTATAACTGAGGTGGACACTTCTGAACCTGTTCAGGATGTCCATATGGAAGAGGCTCTCACTTCTGCAAGTGATTACATCATTAAGACCTCAACCATGGCAACTCAGCCCACTGACATCTCAACTGAGATTGCTAGTGAGCAGAGGAAAACCAGCAACCAAGAACCTCAAGCTGGTTGTGAGAGAGAGGACTTTGGTCCAATCATCTCATCCCCCAATGATTCTTCTGATGAAGAATAGGGGAATCTGAGGCTAAAGATGCAAAAACTGTCAAAAACATGCTCCTATTTAGTCTCTAAGGTTAGTCACCTTGAATCTCAGGTGACTACCTTACACAACAGGGTCAATGATCAGCAACTTGAGATTTCATATCTTAAGGAAAAACTAGCTGTGAGACCTTTAAGAAGAGCTTAACCAGGAACACAAGAACCTGTGGATGTGATTGATCTATCCTCCAGCTCACCTATGCAAGTGGGTGATGCTACCAAAAAGGGGGAGAAAGTCATTGCAGCCACAGAACCTGGGAGTTCTTCACAGAGAATGGACATTGAGGACTCACTATCCTCACTTGCAATTGTGCATTCTCAGCAACTTCCTCAAGTTCACATTAATGTGGACTCTATAGACTCTATCATCAGGAGTCTCTTTGAGGAAGGTATACCAAGGGCTATGTCATCCTCACCTCAAGGAACTTCAAACTACATCATTGGGTGGAGGTATGATGCTGATAGAAGAGCCTTTATTCTTCACAGAGTTCAAGGGCAACAATAAGTATTTGATTTTCAAACTTTGAACTTCTATGAAGGTCTGGATCTAGTCAACATGCCACTTATCAACCCAAGCAACTCAAGACAAGCTGACAGATTGGCTCAAAGAATCCAAGACAGGATCACTACAGAACTTAGCTTAAGAAGGAGACTTAGGCAATCAGGTAATGCCATCGGTCAACTGGATGTTGAGGCAAACCCTAAGATTAGTTTCATAAGGGAAACCTTGACTGAAGGCCCAGTGGCAGAATCTGAGACCCCTGTCTCATCATCATCAACTGCTGCAGAGATCCATATTCCTTCTGAGACACCTGCTGGTGAAGGTGCTTCTCAACCTCTCTCTGGCCTGAGCTCAGATGCTGCAACAAGCAATGAAGGCCAAAGCTCTCTCCATCTTGAGTCACAAAGGTCTGTGAGTGACAAAGGGAAAAGAAAGATGACATCTGAGGAGATTGAGGAGGAGGAGAGAGAGAGGAAAAGGAGGCTAAAGGGAGAAAGTTCCTCTGCTGAGTCTTCAAGACTCATGGAGTCTGCTATCAGGGCTGCCCCCAGACCTGATACTCAGAATGATGAGTTAAGGGCAGTCAGGATAAATTATCTGCAGACAAGGAACTATGATATAGACAGTATCATTTCTCTCCCCTTAGATGAGCTAAATGAACTGGCTGACATGGAAGTGTCAAGAGAGATGAAAGAAAAAGAGGATGCAAGGTTACTTCTCTAATTCAAAGAGGCGAAGAGACAGAAAAAACTCTACAAGCATGCTCCTACTCTCTCCCCAGTTCAAAAAAGCCCTGTACAAGAAGATGTGGTTCAATAAGAACCTCAGGTAGACAAAGAAGAAGATAGGATCAAAATGATCAACTACCTGAATGCCACAGGCTTCAATCAGGCAGATGCACTTCTCACCTTGTCCTATGACTATGTTGTGTTTGAGTACTTAAAACAACTTGAGCTTGAGTTAGTCAAAGACAGAAAGACAACTAAGAAGAAGCTAAGGGAAGAAGCTGAAAAGTCAAGAGACATCATCCAAAAGAGCATGAAGAAGTCTGCTGACAGGCAGAGGATGATGAGCTTCTTGAAGCTGCATGGATTCTCCGGAAGGAGACTTGGCCCTATGTCTCTATCCATAATGGATGAGCATATCAGGGTAATCAAGCAGAAGATCAAGAGTGGAGAGCTGATTGACTTACACTCTCTTCCAAGTCAAGTCCCACCTGAAGTGGAGGTTAAGGTTGAACAACCTGAGACAACACAACCCGGACCTCCTGCTGAGCCTCAGCAAGCTTCATCTTCTGATCCACAACAGGGTCAAACTCCCTCTCCTTCTGAACCTGTGAGGGAGGAACACCCAACTGAGAAAGACAAGGATGATCAACAAAGTGCTTCAGACCAGTGTTCTCAGTTAAAGTCCTCTAAGAGGAAGAAGAGGATGGCTTCTAAACCAAAGTCTAAGAAGAAGAAGCCTAAATCATCTACATCTACACCTCAGGCTGAGTCAGATCAACCTGAGGAAGTGCATGAAGAGGCAGCCCAATCAACTCCAATACAAGTGGCTCCTCTTGCAGCTGAGACACCCATCTTATCCTGGACCTTCTCTACCAATCCAGAAAGATGGCATGTAATCAGAGATCAAGGTGTTGAGAATGTCTATACATGGCAAGACATAATCAACTTACCTCTGCATGATCTCTTTGAGATGAGAAGATACTATGAAAGTCTGAATGATCCTGACCATCTAATGAAGAAGGGTATGGTCATCATTGTGCTGAAGACTACTAACATCTGAAGATCTTCTAAATGTTTTGGTAGCATCAGCCTAGGGGGAGTTTGTAAGGATTCCTATAAGTCTGATGCAACCAAAACATCCAAAGTCTCTCTGCAAGCAATGCACTAAAGAACTGAAGTAGAATTGCTTCGGAAGTTTTACACCATGCACTAGAAATATTCTAAGTGTAAAATCTTCCGAAGCCAAGACCAATATCTTCCGAAGCCAAAAGTGAAGTCTTCCGAAGCTTCAGAGACAAAGTCTTCCGAAGCCAAATAGTGAAGACAGATTTCTTCCGAAGACTTTTAGAGATATGCCTTTATCCGATGTACTTTACCATAAAGCTGGACCACCTTTCTGCTGCGACTATGTAAAGTCACCAACTTACATAAGTTGGTGAAAGGTCCATGCTTTTGGTAACTGTACATTGAGGTCTTGAGTCCATGCTTTCTACTTTATGTACTTTTATCCTTTTTGTAATATATTAGGATGTGAGCTATGGCATGTCATAGTCACAAGTCAAAAGGCAGATATGACTTTTGATTCTACAATTGATTTTGTTTGTGTCTAGTCAATTGTATCCAGCTGGCTTTCAAAGTATAGCCGGCTGTAGGTTGTAGTATAAGTATTCCATGTTCTAGTATCTTTTTTTATGCTTTGTAACACTTGTAATAAAACTTGAGAAAGCAATATACTGCATCCTTGAAACCCAATCTCTTGTTCTGTCTCTTACTTGTTACTTGTGTTCTTAGTATCATTATTGTGGTTAATCCAGTTTACTGTTTGATTAAGTTTGGTTAATCTCCTCTTTGTGTTGTTGTGTTGTAAGTGACCACCCTTCACCGGTCCTGTAACGGCTGATGAAACAAAATATTACAAGATCTCTTATTTGAATTTAGATTGACTTTTTATGTTCACAAGGTAATATGTAAATATATACAGACTCTATAAATTACATATTGTTAGTGTAAGAAATGTAAAAAATAATATAATTATTATAATTAATTTGAGATAAAAAACAAACCAATTCTAGATTTTTGAGAAATGGAACGATCTAAAATAGATTGAAAGGTAGTTAAGTCAAAATCATATTTGAAGCCTAGAAAGTTGATACATTTTGTGATCGTTATTTAAAAATTCAAGCATAGTATATGTTCATTATCAAAATGTTAAAATTTTAAATATTTTTTATTAAGCAATGAATTATGAATAAAAAATATATATTTTCATGTAGATCATTTTTAAACATTATAAAATATTATGTTGCATACGTTGGGTTGTATTTTGATATCTTGGATTTACAACAAAAATATTTTATATATAATAAATAATTAAATTAAATTAAAATGACCTACTCATCCATAAATATATTTCATCTTGCTTGTGAACATTAACTTTTTTCAATGTCTAATTATTCTTATTATAATTATGCGGTCATATTTCTTTATGTTAAGGCATTCAAAAAGTAAATATTTTTAGTTCTATTTTTTGTGAAGAAATTTCATAAAACAATATGAGTAAACAAAAAATAGTAATTTTATCTTTAAGTCCCTAACTCATCTTTTTGAATTATTCATTCAAATATACAAAGATGATTAAGATCATATTTGTATAAATTATTTTAAATAATGTCTAAATCCGAAGATTACTATAATATCAACTTTGTAATATATTTTGTTCATAGATCATTGAATTTTGTTTCTAAACCAATTTGCCATTTATGACATAAATTGTTTATAATGAATGATAATTTATCATATTTTGATTATAAATTGTCTTTAACTTAAATATTAATATTAATATTTAGTTTTAGTTTAAATGAAAGACAATTTATTGTATTTTTATTGCACTAAAGTGTTATTTTCAAAACAGTTACTTATATAATATATATAAAATTTTAAAACAATTTAAACATTAAGAAGTTTAAGTATAATCAATAATTCAATACACTTTATTTGATATCAAATTTTATTATGGAAACAATTTAAAACTTCAATTATATCAATTTCCAATATGAATACTATTTAAATGTTAATTATAGTAACTGTTGATTGTTATTAAAATGATTAATAAATGCATTTTTTAAATAAAAATCATAGCTTCTAAAATAAATACAATCATAATTTAATAAATTTTAGGCTAGAAAACTCAATTCGGGAGACTCATTGATTTGTCACGTGTTTCTAGAAAACCTTGTTGATTGACACGTGTTCTTAGAAAACCTTGCTTTATTAGAGGTAAATAGATCTATTCATGATCAGCACAAGTGCAAGCATCATTAATGAATTTAAACAAGGTGTGCCATCTAAATATGAAATGCCAAATCTTAAAAACTAACATATCATCTTGGATCTCAAAGTAGTAGTAGGATAAACATTAAACAAAAAGGTTATGCTTGCAAGATTATAAGAGAAGCCGAAATGCAATCATGTAACCTCACTTATGTTTCAATATATCCAAGTTCAAAACTAAGTAAAGCCAAAATCATGCCCGAGATAATTGCTATCGATCATCGAAGGTTCGTATGGGATGCTTACGATATTCACTTCATATGCAACCTAACTTATCCTACTCAGTCGGGGTCATTAGTCATTATATGCAAAGTCCAACTAAGATTCACGGCTTGGCATTTTAAGCATATTTTGAAGTATGTACAAGGAACCTCAAGTTACGAGTTAAAGTTTCAATGAAACGTGTCAAAAAAAAACTAGTGGGTTGTAGTGATAGTAGTTAGAATGTAGATTTGGATGATGAAAAAAAACACACAAACAAATCATATATGTTTTTTATTTAGGTTAATCACCTTATATGTGTTTTCACAAAAACTAACCACGACGGGATTATACTCTTTTGAGGTCGAATTCATGGCATGGCACTTATGACGGCCACTTGTCAAACAATATGGCTTCAAGACTTGTTGAACGGGATAACGTGTTGAGGTCGACAAAAGGTGACTGACTATACAGAATGATTATTGTTCCGTTATAGCTCTTACAAAAAATCATGTTTAAACAGTAAAAGCAAACACATACACACCCAATACCATTTTATTTAGGACTGTGTAGAAAGCGAACAAGTTGAAGTTAAGCATATGTCCGAGGAAGAACAACGAGCAAACATCTTAACCAAACCACTAGCAAGAATTTAATTTAAAGAGATGAGAAGTATGATCAATGTTGAGGACCTCTCTAAATCCGACTCGGAAATTAAGTATGACCAATCTTCATAAAAATCTTCCACTCCCCACGTGACTCCTAAAATTTGAAATTTTTTTTAAATATTGCAACATAATGTTTTAAGATTTTTCTACAAATTTAGATATGTGCTTGTGGAAATTGATTATGACTTGTGAAATATTAGATTCCACATGAAATGCCTAGCAATGAAAACCACATATGAGCATAATTTCACACATTGAAGAACCATTTTTACTTACAAACATCATTTTCTTATGCTTTTAAATTTCTTACAAATATCCAAACATTTTCACCAACAAGGACACTACCAATTCACAATAGATTCAATTAGCGACACATTGGAAACCATTGCAAACCCAAAGCCATATGACAAACAAACCAGCACAAACCACCAAATCCATAGACAAAACCACCATCGCTTGTTTATTCCAAACCCTTTGCACCCTTGAAACGTCGTCGTCCGATAAAACATCACAATCCTCTTCATCCAATCCCTCTTTGTTACCCCTCACAAAAAACAATTTCTTCCTCTTGATAGAATCATACAAACTCTCTACCTGACAATCTTTCAAACCCGCGGGCCATGATATCATATCATGTTTTGAGTTTGAGCCCACGAGTTGGCGAAACATGGGGCCCAATTCTCCTTGGAAACAATGGGAAGATAAGGTACATTGATTCGTCGCGTCAGAACTGCAGTTATCTATCATACGAATAAACATATTTTTTACGCACTTGAGAAACAACAAACACTTGTGTTTCTCGAGTGATTCATCGAAGATTCCAAAGTACACAAAAGGATCATAGATGAAGAACATGTAGGTTTTGCCATGAGCCGTGTGTGAGAAGACTGAATGGAAGGCGGGCGTTCTCTCAAGACATTTCGTCGCTAAATCGTGAAGTTTAGAGTCTTTCGAGTCGAATTCAGCAAGGATTGTAGTGTCTTTTGCAATGCAGAAATACAAGATTGAATTGGGGCTCCAGTTCATCTTTCAAATGGAGTTGATATTCATTGGTGTTAATTATTTATCTTGAATGATAATAACGGCATATAGATGAACAATTTCTTGCAGCATAGGCTACATTGTCTATACATACATGATTATTCTTTGCATTTGGAGTTGGGTTTGTAAGGAAAAAGATGGATACTTTTCGCCTAATTTACGTAACAAATGTTCAAAGATTGTTGCAACTGAGAGACGATTTACGGCTAGAAAATGTTTTTTATTTTCTTAAAAAATGTTTCAACAAGTTATCTACTAACACTATATTGGAGTCAAAACTGCAACGATTTCGAATTTTCCCAAAATAAAAAAACAGACAAAGACCACAATATAGTGTCACAAAATTGTGGCATAACTGTCGTGAATAGAACCTTAAAAATAAAAACAAAAGGGAAAATTAAAAATAAAATGTAATATATGTTTATAAAATTCAAAATAAATATTGAAAAATAAAATTATAGTTAAATATGAAAACTTGAAAGTCGTCAATTTCGTTTTTTTTTTGTTTTTTATTAGACTTTCATAAGGTTTTTGAATTTTTCGGTTTATACTGACATATGGGCTTAATAAAAACTATTATTAAACACACTTCTCTTTCTTTTTACCTATATATTTTTTATTTATTTTTACTTTCATTTGCTTTTTAATTTTTGATATGATTTTTTAACGTTTATTGTATATTCTTAGCTTTGATTTTAACTTTTTTAAATTTTATTTCATCTTTTTAATTTATAGAGAGCTGTGCAACTGGTCCCTATGATTTGATCATATTGCAGATTAAGTCCCTAGATCGTTAAAAACTAATGAACACTAAAGATGGGGATTAAACTTTCAACCGACTCTTAAATGTTTCGACTAAATTTGTGTTTTTTAAAATCTAAGGACTAAACTTGCAATATGATAACCACATCCTCCATTATTACAATCTTCTCTTATATAAATTCTACACCAAAATAGTAACATATTATTCAATCATACATAAGGTTATTTTGATATATTCTAATAAAAATAAAGTCTAAAAATATATGAGATCATTATAGTTTTTAAAATATCAATCTCATAGCATTATTTCTTCGAATTAAATATATATAAATATTATAATATCTTGCTTTTATACAGTGTGGAAAATAACAAAATTATTGAAAAAACTACTTTCCTTGCGAACACACACTTTGAGGTCGCTAAGATAAACGAGCAAACTCGACTGGGCTCAAACTATTTCTAAACGAGCCTTACTCGGGCCCTCTTGACTCGGTTCATCTCGACTCGTTTACACTCATACACAAACGTATCTATGGTATCTAATAAAATAAGATGTTTTTGTCACTTGTCATTCTCTTAACCCACTTTTTTACATCTTTTTATTTTTCTAGACATCCACATCTAATTTTCCTTTTAAAAGGTTATTAAAGTAATTTAAATACTCATATCAATTTCTCTTTCTTATTAAAAATGAATTTTACTAATTGCTACATTTCTCTCTCTTATCTATATTTTTTTAAAATCAAGCTATCTTTTTTAAATATAGATATTATTAAAAAAACTAAAAATCACATCTTTTAATTAAAACCGAAATAATAAAAAAACAAAAAGTTTTATATAATATGAAATTTTCTAAAACACTAAACCTTTATTAAACAAAACTTTTTTTTTTGTTTTGAAAAATTATAAAAGGTGAATTTTTTTAAAAACAGTCTTATTAACACAGTCAAAATAATTACAAACAAGAGATTTTAAAAAACATGATTTTTATAAAAAATAATTTTTTTATAAAAAATCTTAAAACGAATACTTAAAAATGAAACTATTTAGATAATAGAGTTAAAAATAGTATAATTATTTTATTTCTTGAACTATTACATATATATAATTTTAATTATATTTTATATTAAAATATTATACGGTAACTATTCGTGTTTATTATTAATTATAATCCGTTTAATTAATGGATATTTAAGTTATCGATCTATCTATCTATCTAAAAAACTAAAATAAATGTGACGCAATTGTTAGCCTCATCATACTAATTTTCTCATTTCTCTATATTATTAATAATAATATTGAGTACTAATAATATTACTCATACCATTTTTAAATTAAAAAACATATAATTTAATAAATTAAAAACCTATTTTCTATTAAAAACATACTTTTTAAAAACAATAATTTTATTATACTGAATGCAACGAACTTTTTTCTAAAACAAAAATTCATTTTTCTTAAAACAAAATATATAAAATTCACAATTCTTTTATAAAACAAAAGTTTAAGAAAAAGACATTATCGTTTATTTTACTTAAAGTAACTATTTGTACGTAATTATAATCTTATTTTATCTTCAAACATTATTTATAATTGTTGATACATGTATGTCCCTAGATCAGGATATGAATGTAATAGATCTTGTTTATCTGATTCTGATGTAATGTTTGGATTGTTAATGAAAATGATATTGGTTGTTTGTGATTTATAATGTTTAATATTTCATTAATGAGTCGATGTTGAATTGGTTAATTAGGTTTGTGGTTGTTTGAATTGTTACACATAATGTTATATTAATTAATACATTCAAACTTAACACAATGAAGTTCTCATGCGAATGGCCCATGCGAATGGACCATACGCATGAATAACTTCATACGATTGACTCAGTCGCACAACTGAACCAGGAGACTGGATCAGTCGTATGATTGTAACATAAGATTGGCTCAGTCGCACGACTGAACACTTAGTCGTGCGGATGAATCAACCGCATGGTTCAATCGCACGACTGAACCATACTAATGGTTCAGTCGCACGAATGAACAATACTAACCTATAAATACAACCCAATTCGTGGAAAAACGTAAGCATTCATTCTATTTCGACTCCAGACGTACCCTAGCCGTCCAGAAGCCTCCCAATTCATTCTCCAAGTTCATAGAACGCATTAGATCGATTCCCAATCGATTCTTAACGTTAGATTCAATACTTTATTGATTCTTCATGCGTTCTCACTGATTGGATCGCCAATCAAATAGGATTCCGCACTATTTGGTTTGGTTTACACGCTAATCATTCGGTATTTCGTTCAAATACCAGGTCCTAACAAGTGGTATCAGAGCTTTGGCTCTTGATTACGTGTGATTCAATCAAGATTGATAAAAAGTTTGTGTTTTTACACTAAAAACGCAATCTTTTGTGTCAAAAGTGATCTTGGACGTTCCCTGCTCATCAAGTTTGAGTTTCTACGGACTTAGGCGATTAGAGTTTGCGAAATTTCGAATTTTTACGGCTAAACCACGTTTAACCTAGAAATTTTCGCAAAACAGCAGCTTCAGTCGCACGAGTGAGCCATTCGCACGACTGGACTTCATTCGCATTGCCCAGACGCATGATTGGACCTAGTAGCATCTTCATTCGTACGATTGAACCATTCGTTCGCAGTGTTCATACGCATCAGCTTCATTCGCACGACTGAACCAATCGCTTAGTTCAGCCGCACGATTGAACCAGTCGCATAGTTCATTCGCACGGATAGCCCAGTCGCATCCTTCAGTCGCACCAGTTGACAGTTTGTTTTAGTAGACTTAAAGTTATTCGACATGGAAGATCAAATGTCAGCCTTTACTGCTGGGAAGGACTCAAGGATCCAGAACCTGCTGTTACTTGAGAGTGAGGTGGGTAATCATAATAAACCACCAAAGCTCTTAACGCTAGATGAGTTTCCCCACTGGAAACAACGTTTTGAGATCTACCTCAATGGAGTGGATCCAAATTTGTGGGAAGCTATCGAGATTGGGTATAGTATGCCGGTGGGAGCAGATGGAGTAAAGCTTACTTTAGGAGGGATGACTGACGCGCAGAAAGTTAAGTATAATGCAGAGAAGAGAGTCTATGCATTGATCACACAGTCTATTCCTAAAGACATTTTCCACCAGTACTCAGAGAATAAGCAGGCCAAGAAACTATGGGATGAGCTGGAAAAGAGATACGACGGGATTGCTTCGCTGAAGGCAATCAAGGCTAAGGAGTTAAAGAAGGAATTTGACAACTTCTCATCGATGAGAAATGAGAGTTTGGACGATGTCATTGATAGATTCTACCATCTGATGAGTGAACTGCATACACATGTGGTTGCTACTACCATGGAAGAAAAAGTTACTAATTTTGCAGACGGATTGCCGGAAAAGTGGGCTTCATTCGTGTCTAACCTGAGACAGAATGAAATGCTGGCAAAGCTGGATATCAATGACTTCATTCTAAAGCTGCGAGAAGAAGCACTTAGGATGAAGTACAGAGCTCAAAAGTCTTCGTACACTCAAAATCCAGCTTTGTACAATGCCACGCCTCAAGCTAAGACATCTGGAGCACCTCTCCAGACTGCATTTGTGTCTAGCTCATCGGGTCCTTCACAAGCTTCTCCTTCAGGATCAGACACGTCAGGGTCTTCTTGTACCCACTACATTGGATCTGAAGCGAATGCTACTAGACTGAAGACCGAGAACCTCGGTAATGTGACTGTGGAAGTAGCTCGAGAGCACATGGATCTCTTGGCAGCAGTGGTTCATTCATATGATGGACTTGTAGCTGGGAAGATTGGAAACTGCCATCTGGCAGATGAGGACTACGAGCAGGTGGATGAAATGGAGCTTGAGAGGATGGATATTATGTGGGCCTTAGCTAGTGCTGTCCGGAGGGCGAAGAAGTTTGTGAAAAAGACCGGACAGAACTTGGTTGCTACTAAGGACACCACGTTTGGCTTTGACAAGAGCAAAGTGACCTGCTTCAACTGTGGAGAGAAGGGGCACTTCAAGAGAGAATGTGTGAAGCCAAAGAAGACGGGTAACGGGAACCCATTCTCATCCTTCACTCGTCAAGACAAGCAAGCTACTAGTTCTACTTCATCAAGCAAGGATCCAAAAGCCTTGACTGCTCATGATGATGAAGGACAGGACTGGAGCTTTAGGTTTGTCTCTCCTGGGAAATTAAACATTGCAAGTGTAGAAGACATAGACGATGATTCCGCGAGTGAAGGAGATATTGCAGTTGAGATAGCGATGTCAAATATTGAAGAGACAACTGCAACTGAGGTCAGCTACAAGCCTAAAGAAAAGACTTCCACAGAAAAGACAGAATCACCAGAACCAGAGACATCTGATGCTGCATTGATGGCTAACTCTTCTGAACCTCCTCAGGTAAGTACCACTGACCAACTGTTTAAAAAAACATGCTTGTTCTGATTGTGATACTTTTAGAAATAGCATAGATGATAAATTTGTTAAGTTATTAGATCATAATGATAACTTAGTAAAAAATTTGCAACTGTGCACTGAGGCTAATAGAGTATTAAAATAAAATGAGCATAGTTACAAAGAAAAGATAGACCTATTGACTAAACAGCTTAGGGAAACTGAAGTAGTTGTATTTAATCAAGCTAATGACATTAGGTACTATCTAAACTCCCTAGAAGACACTAAGAAGCGAAAGGCAGTTCTAGAAGTAGAAGTAAACTCATTAAAACAGAAACTGCACAGTTGGACAAGTTCATCACACATTGTCCAACACTTAGTGAGAGAAAGAAACAACGGGGAGGGTTTGGGGTATAAAGTGGTTCCACCACCACCTGAGACCTTGATGAACACTAAGAGTAGACCAATAAATAATAACCCCATCAAGGATCATGTGGTGTCTACTCCTCTTGTTAGTGATCCAGATTCCTCATGTTCATCTATTGAATCTGAAACCAAACAAAAGGAGGCCACTTCCAAGGCAAAGGGTAAAATGCCTTGCGTTAATCTGGAAAAAGAATTTGAAAAGGTTAATATTAAGTCAGGGTCAAACAGAGTCAAATCAGAACCTAAAAAGACTACTAATGTTAATCTTTCACAAGTTTCAAGTCAAAAACCAGTTAACCAAAAGGAAAAAGATGTTAAACATGTTAAAACAATTAATTTTGTTAAACAAGAGAAAACATCAAAAGAACCAGAGTCAAAACCTAAACTAGGTGATGTTACTAGGGTGTCACACACATCTCCACAAAGAAAGTTTAATCATAATGTTGATAGAAGGTCTTGCTACAACTGTGGAGAGTGTGGACACATTGCTTCCTCTTGTCCTGTAAGGCCCCGTTCCCGGAACGCTTACAGTTGGTCATTCATTGCACTTAAAACGTATTATTACAATTTCATTAAGAAAACATTGCAGCGGAAACATTCAAAAATGACATCACATTTCATTATAAATACTTTTGCCAAATAATACACCATTATCCGGTTACAAAATTTAGGTTTGCATTACATCACAAAAGCTATATAATTGGATGCCATCCCAAAAGAGCCGAGTAGCTTCGCCGTGCCATCCTCAGCAATCATTTACCTGCCAACTGGAAAATGTAATAAAAGTCAGCGTTGCTGAGTGAGTTCTAGCTTTATAAAATAAATATACTTTACTTTCATTAAAAACCATTCCTTTATCATGCGATCATGCAACATACGTATATACAGATAATTTCATTATTATCTTTCATCTCATTCATTATCTTCCACCTTTTTCGTTCATTTTGTCTTCCGAGTCTTTTGCGACAACATGGTCGCTCACCTCAATGGCAATCTCAATGATTGCTCGCTATCCGAGTCTTTTGCACCCCTAAGGTTGCTCACCCCAATTGCCCATCACGATAGCAAGCTATCCGAGTCTTTTGCAACAACAAGGTTGCTCACCCCAAGGCAACATCACGATAGCTCTTACTCGAGTCTTTTGCAACGACAAGGTTGCTCACCTCATAGGCAATCTAAACGATTGCACTTCATCCGAGTCTTTTGCAACACGAAGTCGCTCACCCCAATAATATGCTTGCAAGCCTTTCTTTCGTTCATTCATCGTTCATTAATGCATGCATTCTTACTTCATGTTCCTCTTTCATTATCTTTCGCTTTACATTACATAATACTTCATTCATTCATTCATTCATCCATTAGCATGACATGTAAAGCCACAAGAAAGATAAGCATACATCATAATAAGGAACATATCATACACATTCATCATATCATCATACAGGGCAATATCATACATTCGTAATATGCATAAACATGCAACATCCTCATCATCATGCCCTACATGCTCTCTAAGGCCATAACCGTCCTCTTACATGCTCTTACGGGTTACCTTTCGTCAACACTTACATCTGCACCTTTCCCCGAAGGCCAGAAGTCAAACTACACATTCCTTCGGGTGCAACAGCCCTGTTCGGGCGTATGGACACTCTTCAGTCGCATGGCCTCCATGCGACTGAACATCATGCGACTGGACTCATGCGGATGAACATCTATGCGAATGAACATCCAATCGTGCGTATGAACCTTGTGCGAATGGGATTTCTGCGACTGAGCACCTATGCGACTAACCTCATGCGAATGGACTCATGCGACTAAGCATCTATGCGACTGAACCCTCAGTCGTATAACCCTCATGCGACTGGACTCCCAGTCGTGCGACTGAACCCCAATCGTGCGAATGACCTTCAATCGCCCTCATTCGGCCGTATGGCCTTCATTCGGTCGCCTAGCCCTAGCTGATGCAGAATGGAGTTCATCCCGAACCCAATCTGCCATTTTCGGCCTCCAAGCTCATCCAAACCCATTCTAAGCCTAAATTAACCCTCCTGGACCTTAGAAATGCATACCATAACCCCATACAAGCGCACACAAGCCCGAAATCATACTCTAAACGCATCATACACATCACACCCAAATGGGTCAAACACACACACACATAAAAACGGGTTTTGCACACTTTCCAGCCCCAAAATCGGTTGAAAACAAGTAAAAGTGGGGTCCTAGAACTCACACAATCGAGCACAAAGACAAGAGCTTCGATTTGGCTTGCTACTCGACGGATTTGGACACCCGAATCACCCGAGACACCACTTTTCTCCCTTTTTCTCTCCTTTCCCTCTTCTCTTCCTCTCAAATCTGAAAATGTGTGAAGTGTGGGGAGAGTGGGCAGCCCTCTCCCTACACATATCACCTCATTACCCAACTTTTCTTCGTTGGCGAGTTTGGTCCCTCGACTTTGGACTTTATTTCTTTTCTTTCTTCGTCTGCTTCAAAATAATAAATTTCCGGGTGTTACAAGTCCACCCCCCTTAAATAGGTTTCGTCCCCGAAACCTGTCATTCCTCGAACAAACGTGGATAATGCTGTCTCATTTCTTCCTCAGTCTCCCACGTTGACTCGGATCCCTTCCTGTGCTTCCACTGTACACGCACAAGAGGAACCACTTTATTCCTTAGCCTTTTCTCCTTGCGATCGATGATTGCCACTGGTTGCTCCACATAATTGAGCCGTTCATCTACTTCGATATCCTCCAATGGAACAATCATATCTTCATCTGCTAAGCACTTCCTTAGATGAGATACATGGAATGTCGGGTGAATTCCACTTAACTCATCCGGTAACTCCAGTCTATAGGCCACCTCTCCTACTCGAGCAATAATTCGGAAAGGGCCTATATATCTTGGGCTCAACTTGCCCCGCTTTCGGAAGCGAATGATGCCCTTCCAAGGTGAGACCTTCAACATAACTCGGTCACCCACCTGGAACTCAATCGGCCTGCGTCGTTTATCAGCATACGACTTCTGTCTGTCTTTGGCTGCCTTCATGAAGGCTTTGATCCTTTCAAGCTTCTCAGTCGTAGCCTCGATAACCTCGACGCTTCCCAATTCCTTCTGACCAATGTCACCCCAACAAACGGGCGTTCTGCATCTCCTACCGTATAGCATCTCATATGGGGGCATGCCAATGCTGGCATGATAACTGTTGTTGTATGAGAATTCAGCTAACGGTAGGTGGTCATCCCAACTTCCACCAAAATCAATCACACATGCCCGAAGCATGTCTTCCAGCGTCTGGATGGTCCTTTCTGACTGACCATCAGTCTGGGGATGATAAGCCGTGCTAATATGTAACCTCGTTCCCATAGCGTCGTGGAACTTCTTCCAGAATTTAGATGTAAACCGGGTGTCGCGATCCGACACGATAGACACCGGCACGCCATGACGAGTCATAATCTCCTTGATGAACAGATCAGCCAACCTCTCAGATGAATATGTCTCGCGGATCGGTAGGAAGTGAGCACTCTTCGTCAAACGATCAACTATCACCCATATGGCATCATACCCTTTCGGGGTACGCGGCAGCTTGGTAATGAAATCCATGGTGATGTGCTCCCACTTCCATTCCGGTATATCCAAAGGTTGTACCTTCCCATACGGCTTTTGATGCTCGGCCTTCACCTGTAAGCAAGTAAGGCACTTACTCACGTACTCCACCACATCGCGCTTCATACCCGGCCACCAATAATCTTTCTTCATATCATGGTACATCTTCGTGGCACCAGGATGAATGGAGTACCGAGTCTTGTGAGCTTCATCCATTATCTTCCCCCGTAGATCCCCAAAACGAGGAATCCACACACGATCAAATCGGGTTCTAACACCGAGCGTGTTTTCACCCAATTCTCCAACCAGACCTCTCATCCTTTCAGAGTTAAGATGATCTTCTTTCAGTGCCTCATCTTGAAACTCTTTAATCTGCTTCATTACATCAGAGGTCATGATCAACTGATAGGCTTTCACCCGAATCGGCTCGGGCCTCTCTTTCCGGCTAAGAGCATCAGCCACCACGTTGGCCTTGCCCGGATGGTAGTGGATCTCACAATCATAATCCTTTATAAGTTCCAACCACCGTCTCTGCCTCATGTTCAAATCCTTCTGCTCAAAGAAGTACTTCAGACTCTTGTGGTCAGTGAATATGGTGCACTTCGTCCCGTAGAGGTAGTGCCTCCAAATCTTCAATGCAAAGACCACAGCTGCTAGCTCCAAGTCATGAGTAGGATAATTGACCTCATGAACCTTCAACTGTCGGGATGCATAGGCTATAACTTTTCCTCTCTGCATTAACACACATCCCAACCCCGAGTAAGAAGCATCGGAATAAACCACCAGATCTTCACTTCCATCGGGTAATGACAGAACAGGAGCTTGAGTCAATCTCGCCTTCAGCTCTTCAAACGCCTTCTCTTGAGCTTGACCCCATACGAACTTCACATCTTTTCGGGTCAACTTAGTCAGTGGAGAAGCAATCTTAGAGAAGTCTTGGATAAATCTTCTGTAGTAGCCCGCCAAGCCCAAGAAACTGCGAATCTCGGATGGCGTCTTTGGTGACTTCCATTGCATAACCGCCTCCACTTTCGCCGGGTCCACCATAATCCCGTCAGGATTCACCACATGACCCAAGAACTGAACTTCGCGCAACCAGAACGCGCACTTGGAGAATTTCGCATACAACTTCTCCCTTCTCAACGTCTCTAGAACCTCCCGAATGTGACCGGCATGCTCTACTTCGCTCCTCGAGTAAATCAGGATATCATCAATAAACACAATCACTGATTTATCCAACATAGGTCGACACACACGGTTCATCAAATCCATAAAAGCAGCTGGCGCGTTGGTCAAGCCAAAGGACATGACAAGAAACTCGTAGTGACCATAGCGCGTACGGAAAGCTGTTTTAGGAATGTCTTGCTCCTTCACCTTCAACTGATGGTAACCAGATCGAAGATCTATCCTTGAAAACCAACTGGCACCCTGAAGCTGATCGAACAAATCATCTATCCTCGGTAAGGGGTATCGGTTCTTCACTGTCAACTTGTTTAGCTCGCGGTAGTCGATGCACATCCTCATACTACCGTCCTTCTTCTTTACAAACAGGACCGGAGCACCCCAAGGAGAGATACTCGGTCTAATGAACCCCTTATCAAGTAGCTCTTGCAACTGCTCCATCAATTCTTTCATCTCGGTCGGAGCCAACCGATACGGTGCCTTGGCGACAGGTTGGGCACCCGGTATCAGATCAATCTGAAATTCGATCTCTCTGTCAGGTGGCACCCCTGATAAGTCTTCTGGAAACACATCTGGAAAGTCACACACAACCGGTACTTCAGCTAATTGTGGTGTTGGCGTATCCACATCCTTTACATAGGCCAAGTAGGCACTACATCCACGCCTCATACACTTTCCCGCCACTGCCATCGAGATCACCTTCGGAATCGTAGTAACCCGATCACCATATACTGTCACTGAACTACCATCAGGCGCCAACAACCGAATCATCTTCTTGCGGCACACAATGTTCGCCTCGAAGTCCGCTAACCAATCCATCCCAAGAACCAAGTCAAAACCACCTAAGGTCATCACAAACGGTCTAACAGGAAACTTATGACCCTCGAGCTCCACATCACAATTCTCTATCATCTCAGAAATCCTGGTAGACTTACCTATGGCAGTTTCTACATCGAAGGGCGCATCAACACATCTACTACTAACAGGCAGCTTAGCACAGAAAGCAGCAGAAATAAAACTCTTACTAGCACCCGAATCAAATAACACAGAAGCTAAAGTTTGGTTCACCAGAAACGTACCGGACACGACATCAGGGTCCGTTCTAGCTTCCTCCTGTGTCATGGTGAATGCCCTGGCGCTCGCCCTCGGTCCATCACCTCCCGTCTTCTTTGCCCCTGAACTCTCAGCCCTCGGCTTCTTACAATCTTTGAGCATGTGACCCTCTTCGCCACAGTTAAAGCATCGGACCGCACGACAGTCCTTTGCCATGTGCCCCGCCTTTCCACACCTGAAGCACAAGTTCGATCCAAACCTGCACTCCCCGCTGTGCTCCCGTCCACATTTACCACACCTTCTCGATCCCGCACCTGACATAACCACACGGCGATCATCCACCCGTGCCTTCTTATTACCCATCGAGGCATTGCCCCGACCAAATCTCTTCCCCTGCCAGCCTCGTTCACCACCGCTCTTTCTGCCACCATCAGTCACCACCACCGCTCTTTCATCATACAGTCTTCCCGCCAAATCTACCGCCGACCTAAACGTGCTCGGCCGGGCGGCGATCATGTGCCGGCGAATATGCGCCGACAAACCTTGTATATACCTCTTGATCTTTCGGGACAGAGGCGTCACTTGATCCGGCACCAGACGTGCCATCTCGTTGAACTTCGTGGTGTACTGTTGGTGTGTCATGGTTCCCGCCTCCAGTTGCAGAAACTCCCTTTCAACCTTATCCATTTCCCGATGAGGACAAAACTCCTCGATCACCATCTTCTTCAGTTCGGGCCACCTCATTCGCCCGATCGCCCGATTACCCTCTGCTTGGACAATGTTGTCCCACCAGCATAGTGCCGAGTCCACGAAGGAGTGGGTGGCAAACTTGACTTTCTGATCTTCTCGGCACTCGCTGATGTCGAGAACAGCCTCCATTTCCCTCACCCATCGGTGAGCAGTGGCAGCATTACCATTACCATCAAAAGTAGGGGGCTTGCATCTCATAAACACCCCGTAGTTACAGCCTCGTGCCACCTCCCGCACAGGCTCCTCTTCCTCTTCCTCCTCATTATCGGAGAAAATCGTTTCAGGCTCCGGTTGCTCCCCCGAGGCCCGGTTTCTCTCCTTCCTTTCCCCTTCCTTCACAGCCTTGATGACTTCGGTCACCACAGACGGTAAGATTGTCTGCATGACCTGGTGTACTTCCTCCACGACAGCCTCTTTTACTGAGGCCCTCAAGTTCGCACTCTCATCCCCAGCTTCTGGATGAGGAGTCTCAGGTTCTGCAGGAACCTCTTTCTCAGCTCTAGGCCTTCCTCTCTTAGGGCGTGGTTCAGCAACAGGGCCATCACGGCCTCCACCCCTAGAAGCTCTAGAAGATCTACCACCAGCCATACTCTAACACACTGAAAGATTCAAACACCAACACGGTCATTCAAGGAAACAACTCAGTTTATGTCAAGTATAGTAAGTCCCTAATTACAGTGGCCAGTTGTGATTAGCCACTTACTGTACTCTTCATACCCCAAGTATTACCTGTCCTGACCACATCAGTATTCAAATCCACATACAACACATAACATATACCATACGCACATAAAACCGGTTAACTTTAAGAAAATACCTGATGGCACGCAGCTACTCAGTTTGGCATCCCATTCCCCATTCGTCCCATTCTCAGTTTAAGTTAAGGTTTATTTTGAAAATTTACCCATTTCACTTAAACTTTGGCTCTGATACCAACTTGTAAGGCCCCGTTCCCGGAACGCTTACAGTTGGTCATTCATCGCACTTAAAACGTATTATTACAATTTCATTAAGAAAACATTGCAGCGGAAACATTCAAAAATGACATCACATTTCATTATAAATACTTTTGCCAAATAATACACCATTATCCGGTTACAAAATTTAGGTTTGCATTACATCACAAAAGCTATATAATTGGATGCCATCCCAAAAGAGCCGAGTAGCTTCGCCGTGCCATCCTCAGCAATCATTTACCTGCCAACTGGAAAATGTAATAAAAGTCAGCGTTGCTGAGTGAGTTCTAGCTTTATAAAATAAATATACTTTACTTTCATTAAAAACCATTCCTTTATCATGCGATCATGCAACATACGTATATACAGATAATTTCATTATTATCTTTCATCTCATTCATTATCTTCCACCTTTTTCGTTCATTTTGTCTTCCGAGTCTTTTGCGACAACATGGTCGCTCACCTCAATGGCAATCTCAATGATTGCTCGCTATCCGAGTCTTTTGCACCCCTAAGGTTGCTCACCCCAATTGCCCATCACGATAGCAAGCTATCCGAGTCTTTTGCAACAACAAGGTTGCTCACCCCAAGGCAACATCACGATAGCTCTTACTCGAGTCTTTTGCAACGACAAGGTTGCTCACCTCATAGGCAATCTAAACGATTGCACTTCATCCGAGTCTTTTGCAACACGAAGTCGCTCACCCCAATAATATGCTTGCAAGCCTTTCTTTCGTTCATTCATCGTTCATTAATGCATGCATTCTTACTTCATGTTCCTCTTTCATTATCTTTCGCTTTACATTACATAATACTTCATTCATTCATTCATTCATCCATTAGCATGACATGTAAAGCCACAAGAAAGATAAGCATACATCATAATAAGGAACATATCATACACATTCATCATATCATCATACAGGGCAATATCATACATTCGTAATATGCATAAACATGCAACATCCTCATCATCATGCCCTACATGCTCTCTAAGGCCATAACCGTCCTCTTACATGCTCTTACGGGTTACCTTTCGTCAACACTTACATCTGCACCTTTCCCCGAAGGCCAGAAGTCAAACTACACATTCCTTCGGGTGCAACAGCCCTGTTCGGGCGTATGGACACTCTTCAGTCGCATGGCCTCCATGCGACTGAACATCATGCGACTGGACTCATGCGGATGAACATCTATGCGAATGAACATCCAATCGTGCGTATGAACCTTGTGCGAATGGGATTTCTGCGACTGAGCACCTATGCGACTAACCTCATGCGAATGGACTCATGCGACTAAGCATCTATGCGACTGAACCCTCAGTCGTATAACCCTCATGCGACTGGACTCCCAGTCGTGCGACTGAACCCCAATCGTGCGAATGACCTTCAATCGCCCTCATTCGGCCGTATGGCCTTCATTCGGTCGCCTAGCCCTAGCTGATGCAGAATGGAGTTCATCCCGAACCCAATCTGCCATTTTCGGCCTCCAAGCTCATCCAAACCCATTCTAAGCCTAAATTAACCCTCCTGGACCTTAGAAATGCATACCATAACCCCATACAAGCGCACACAAGCCCGAAATCATACTCTAAACGCATCATACACATCACACCCAAATGGGTCAAACACACACACACATAAAAACGGGTTTTGCACACTTTCCAGCCCCAAAATCGGTTGAAAACAAGTAAAAGTGGGGTCCTAGAACTCACACAATCGAGCACAAATACAAGAGCTTCGATTTGGCTTGCTACTCGACGGATTTGGACACCCGAATCACCCGAGACACCACTTTTCTCCCTTTTTCTCTCCTTTCCCTCTTCTCTTCCTCTCAAATCTGAAAATGTGTGAAGTGTGGGGAGAGTGGGCAGCCCTCTCCCTACACATATCACCTCATTACCCAACTTTTCTTCGTTGGCGAGTTTGGTCCCTCGACTTTGGACTTTATTTCTTTTCTTTCTTCGTCTGCTTCAAAATAATAAATTTCCGGGTGTTACAAGTCCACCCCCCTTAAATAGGTTTCGTCCCCGAAACCTGTCATTCCTCGAACAAACGTGGATAATGCTGTCTCATTTCTTCCTCAGTCTCCCACGTTGACTCGGATCCCTTCCTGTGCTTCCACTGTACACGCACAAGAGGAACCACTTTATTCCTTAGCCTTTTCTCCTTGCGATCGATGATTGCCACTGGTTGCTCCACATAATTGAGCCGTTCATCTACTTCGATATCCTCCAATGGAACAATCATATCTTCATCTGCTAAGCACTTCCTTAGATGAGATACATGGAATGTCGGGTGAATTCCACTTAACTCATCCGGTAACTCCAGTCTATAGGCCACCTCTCCTACTCGAGCAATAATTCGGAAAGGGCCTATATATCTTGGGCTCAACTTGCCCCGCTTTCGGAAGCGAATGATGCCCTTCCAAGGTGAGACCTTCAACATAACTCGGTCACCCACCTGGAACTCAATCGGCCTGCGTCGTTTATCAGCATACGACTTCTGTCTGTCTTTGGCTGCCTTCATGAAGGCTTTGATCCTTTCAAGCTTCTCAGTCGTAGCCTCGATAACCTCGACGCTTCCCAATTCCTTCTGACCAATGTCACCCCAACAAACGGGCGTTCTGCATCTCCTACCGTATAGCATCTCATATGGGGGCATGCCAATGCTGGCATGATAACTGTTGTTGTATGAGAATTCAGCTAACGGTAGGTGGTCATCCCAACTTCCACCAAAATCAATCACACATGCCCGAAGCATGTCTTCCAGCGTCTGGATGGTCCTTTCTGACTGACCATCAGTCTGGGGATGATAAGCCGTGCTAATATGTAACCTCGTTCCCATAGCGTCGTGGAACTTCTTCCAGAATTTAGATGTAAACCGGGTGTCGCGATCCGACACGATAGACACCGGCACGCCATGACGAGTCATAATCTCCTTGATGAACAGATCAGCCAACCTCTCAGATGAATATGTCTCGCGGATCGGTAGGAAGTGAGCACTCTTCGTCAAACGATCAACTATCACCCATATGGCATCATACCCTTTCGGGGTACGCGGCAGCTTGGTAATGAAATCCATGGTGATGTGCTCCCACTTCCATTCCGGTATATCCAAAGGTTGTACCTTCCCATACGGCTTTTGATGCTCGGCCTTCACCTGTAAGCAAGTAAGGCACTTACTCACGTACTCCACCACATCGCGCTTCATACCCGGCCACCAATAATCTTTCTTCATATCATGGTACATCTTCGTGGCACCAGGATGAATGGAGTACCGAGTCTTGTGAGCTTCATCCATTATCTTCCCCCGTAGATCCCCAAAACGAGGAATCCACACACGATCAAATCGGGTTCTAACACCGAGCGTGTTTTCACCCAATTCTCCAACCAGACCTCTCATCCTTTCAGAGTTAAGATGATCTTCTTTCAGTGCCTCATCTTGAAACTCTTTAATCTGCTTCATTACATCAGAGGTCATGATCAACTGATAGGCTTTCACCCGAATCGGCTCGGGCCTCTCTTTCCGGCTAAGAGCATCAGCCACCACGTTGGCCTTGCCCGGATGGTAGTGGATCTCACAATCATAATCCTTTATAAGTTCCAACCACCGTCTCTGCCTCATGTTCAAATCCTTCTGCTCAAAGAAGTACTTCAGACTCTTGTGGTCAGTGAATATGGTGCACTTCGTCCCGTAGAGGTAGTGCCTCCAAATCTTCAATGCAAAGACCACAGCTGCTAGCTCCAAGTCATGAGTAGGATAATTGACCTCATGAACCTTCAACTGTCGGGATGCATAGGCTATAACTTTTCCTCTCTGCATTAACACACATCCCAACCCCGAGTAAGAAGCATCGGAATAAACCACCAGATCTTCACTTCCATCGGGTAATGACAGAACAGGAGCTTGAGTCAATCTCGCCTTCAGCTCTTCAAACGCCTTCTCTTGAGCTTGACCCCATACGAACTTCACATCTTTTCGGGTCAACTTAGTCAGTGGAGAAGCAATCTTAGAGAAGTCTTGGATAAATCTTCTGTAGTAGCCCGCCAAGCCCAAGAAACTGCGAATCTCGGATGGCGTCTTTGGTGACTTCCATTGCATAACCGCCTCCACTTTCGCCGGGTCCACCATAATCCCGTCAGGATTCACCACATGACCCAAGAACTGAACTTCGCGCAACCAGAACGCGCACTTGGAGAATTTCGCATACAACTTCTCCCTTCTCAACGTCTCTAGAACCTCCCGAATGTGACCGGCATGCTCTACTTCGCTCCTCGAGTAAATCAGGATATCATCAATAAACACAATCACTGATTTATCCAACATAGGTCGACACACACGGTTCATCAAATCCATAAAAGCAGCTGGCGCGTTGGTCAAGCCAAAGGACATGACAAGAAACTCGTAGTGACCATAGCGCGTACGGAAAGCTGTTTTAGGAATGTCTTGCTCCTTCACCTTCAACTGATGGTAACCAGATCGAAGATCTATCCTTGAAAACCAACTGGCACCCTGAAGCTGATCGAACAAATCATCTATCCTCGGTAAGGGGTATCGGTTCTTCACTGTCATCTATCCTCGGTAAGGGCTAATGCATGTTATACACTGAATCGAGTTCTGATAGTCAAGCGCCACAGAAAGACATGTTACGAGCTACTACAAAGACGCAAACCGAATTTGGAGTATCTCGAACCATTTGGCGCGCCGTGCACACTTCTGAAGAAGACTCAAGAAGGTAAATTCAGTGAGAAGGCTGATGAAGAGATCTTTCTAGGATATAACATACTGAACAAGAGAGTTTACAACAACTCAACGGGTCTAGTAGAAGTGTGGTGTAATGTTGATGTTCAGAGATATACCACACCACCTACTGGAAAAGGACCCGCCTACTTTTTCGACTATGATGAATTCTTCAAGTCCTTCAACATCCCTATCTCTTCCTCGGACGACGAGTTAGCTACTAGAATGATGTATGATATCTTGAATACACCATCTCATGATTCAACATCATCTAGCTCACAGGGAGAATCATCTACTCAGTCAGGGGGAGTAGTCGACGACAGTGACTCCTCCTCTGAAGATGAAGCTGAAGAAGATGACCAGAACAGTCAGGAGGAACAGGTTCCAGTTCCTGAAAGTCCACAAGCATCTACCAGTGATGCACCTTCGACTTCGGAACCTCAAACTCCAACTACCTCAGATGCAGAACCAAATGTTCATAATCTTGGCTCTGAGGTAGTTGTTCCTACTACTCCAGGATCACGTCTAAACGTCTATCATCCCCTAGACAATGTCATTGGGGATGTCAGATCAGGAGTACAAACCCGAAATCAGCTATACTCAGCTGATTACGCCTCGATTATGGAAAAGGGATACATTCATGATGGTGCTTATCGGTGTTTTGTCTCGCAGTTTGAGCCAAAATACATCAGTGATGCACTAAATGATGAGGCGTGGGTGAGTGCCATGCAAGAAGAACTTCTTCAGTTCAAGAAGTTAGGTGTATGGACTCTGGTAGATAGACCTAAAGGTGCTACGGTCATTGGCACCAAATGGGTCTTGAAATGCAAGAAGGATGACCAAGGGGTCATTATCAGGAACAAGGCTCGACTGGTGGTTCATGGATTTCGCCAAGTCGAGGGGATTGACTACAATGAAGTGTTTGCACCCGTGGCAAGGATGGAAGCCATTCGTATCTTCCTCGCCTATGCCTCGTACATGAAGATTAAAGTCTATCAATTAGATGTGAAGAGTGCATTCCTTCATGGGGAAATCAGAGAAACAGTCTATGTCAGTCAACCCGAGGGATTTGAAGATCCTTATCATCGGGACAGAGTTTACAAACTCGACAAGGCTTTATACGGGCTTCATCAAGCTCCAAGAGTCTGGTATGAGAAACTCTCGACTCATCTTGTGAAACACGGCTTTCGCAGGGGAGTCATTGACTGCACGCTGTTCATCAAAGAGAAAGATGGAGACCTACTGCTCGTACAGATCTATGTCGATGACATAATCTTCAGTTCAAAGAACGAAGATTTATGCAAAGAGTTTGAAGCAGTTATGAAGAAAGAGTTTGAGATAAGTGCTATGGGGGAGATGAAGTTCTTTCTCGGGTTACAGGTGGATCAGACACCAAATGGGATCTTTCTACATCAGACCAAGTAAGTAGGAGACATTCTTAGTCGCTTTGACATGGAGAATGCTTCTGCTGCTGGGACTCCACTTGCCACTAATCATGATATAGCACCTTACAAAAATGGAGATCTGGTAGATGCCACAATGTACCGAGGAATGATTGGATCCCTCATGTATCTCACAGCCTCAAGACCTGATATCATGTATGCTACATGTTTATGTTGTAGATATCAGGCTAAGCCTAAGGTCAACCATCTGATCGAGGTCAAGAGGATATATCGTTATCTTAAGGGTACACCCACACTTGGGTTGTGGTATCCTCATGATGATGACTTTGAGCTCACGGCGTATAGTGACTCGGATTACGGGGGCTGCAAGATGAACTACAAGTCTACATCAACAGGGTGTCAATTCTTTGGGAGGAGATTAGTTACCTGGCAGTGTAAGAAGCAGACATTGGTTGCATTGTCAACCTGTGAAGCCGAATACGTTGCTGCTGCAAGTTGTTGTTCACAAATCATCTGGATTCAACAGCAAATGCGGGATTACGGTTTAAAGTTTTCTTCTACTCCTATTTTTGTTGATAACTCTGCTGCAATTGCAGTAACTAAAAATCCGGTCCAACATCCAAAGACCAAACATATCGGTATTAAATACCATTTCATAAGAGACTGTTTTGAAAAGAACTTAATTGATGTGGTAAAAATTAATACTGATTTTCAACGCGCTGACCTCTATACTAAAGCCTTTGATAAACCACGTTTTCAATATATTGTTAGAGGTCAACGATTTTAAGAAGAAAAGTGATGTTATTCCTGATGATGATCATGTGTCGTCCGATGCAGCTTAGTTCAATTTTTCTTTTTTATTTTATTTTCCTTATTTATTTTATTCTGTTTAAATTAAATTCATGTTATTTAGCTGTTTATTAAAATCCTAAAATAATTAAACCAGCTATGATTTTAGTATTTTAGGGGGAGAATAAGTCAGCAAGTAACATTAAAATAAAAATAAAAAAAATAATAATAATGAGGGAGAAGGAGTGGATAGCTGATATAAGGTAGATCGTATCTGTGATACCGATTCAAAACCTTTGGAAAATGATAGTACACAGGAACAAATCAAAAGGGACTTTAAAAATTTAATTTAGAAAAGATGCAAAATTTAAAGTATAAGTCTGTGTAGTCTAAGCAATATAAAAGGGAAGATGATAGAAAAACTGGTAACTACTAAGGTAACACAACGAGAGTAGACCTAGAGGTTGCTAGACCACAAATGATATGTCGGTAGATTCAACACAATAGATGATTAGACCTGACTGGTGATCTCAAGATCAAATTAAGTTGTTCATCTGACTGTGGGCTTCCATCTTATCACTGGTTAACACAATCAACAATATTCCAATAAGGGGTAATGAGCATGTAAACGCCACGAATGTGTGCGGATGACCATAAATAGAGCAAAGCACGAAAAAATGAAAGACAAATGCTATCAAGCTAATGACTTATGTTGTTGGTGCATTTTGTGAGAAATAAAATTAAGCTGCTCTAACAAGGAGATAGGTTGTGTGCCTCTCTGCTGTACGATGGAACTGACCTGAGGATAAGCATAACCTAGATATTCTAGAATTCATTGTTGTTTGCCGCCTCTCTGCTGTGCGATGGCACTGACCTGAGGATTGGCTTCTCTTTGAAAGCTCTAAGAATAGTCTCTTCTTGTAATAATACCCGTAGACCGCTCAAAAGCTCCTGAGGAATGTTGATTACCATATAAATGTGGGATCCACAAATGTTAGTTGAAATAATTAAACCTAAAACTATCACCAGTTTGTGTCTAAAGTCTGTGTATGGATTTAAGAGAACAAATATACTGACAATCATTGTGGCTGCAATTCTTGAAAGTTCAAATCAATGTGAGAATCTAATAGTACCAGTGTGATTTCCTAAATTTGCTAACGACTCTGGATGAAAACCAAGAATTGAGCATCAAAAGGTTTTGATAACAAGTCCCAAATGATTTGACTTGCCTGTATGATTCCAATATTGAATTGGTCCAGGTGTGGTAAATCTAAATTGAAGCTGCCTATTCCGGAACCAAATCCAGTAGATTTCTATCTTAGGATTTATCTCTCACAAAAAGCCAAAAACAAGTTTTATCTTTGTACTTTAGTTTAATTTTCTAGTTAGTTAGTCATTTTAGTTTGTTTGTTTGTCGGACTACATCATGAAAATCAGTATGGGATCAACTCACTAAAAGGGTCATGTCTGAGATGACCACATGTGTTTTCAAAGTTTAAAAGGGTCACATCTGAGGTGACAAAAAGTTTATAAGAGTCACGTCTGAGGTGACTAAATTGTTTAAAAGGATCACGTCTGAGGTGATCAAAAGGTTTTCAAGTTAAAATGATCATGTCTGATATGATCAAATGCTCATAATGTTAATTTCAAAAGTTAAAAGAGTTTTAAATGTAAAATGGTCAAAATGGCAGAAATTTCATAAGTATAACCCATTCGCACGATTGGACCATAAGTTTGGACCAACCATGCGAATGGGTCCCATTCGCACGACTGGACATGAGATTGAGCCATTCACCCGAATGGCTTATCAGACTGATCCATTCGACCGAATGGAAGGGTGCGAATGAGTCAGTCGACCGACTGAGACTCAGTCGGTCAACTGAAGATGCGAATGAAAGGGTACGAATGAGTCAGTCGACCGACTGAACCTCAGTCGGCCAACTGAATGCGACTGACAGGGCCAATCGCACGACTGAGCTTCAGTCGCCCGAATGAACTGAGCGAATGAGGCCAGTCAGCCGATTGAACTCAGCTTCAGTATTTAAAGGGCCACAGTCGATCGCATTTCACTCATCACCCTCAATCGCTACTAAATCGCACTTCTTACCGTTACTCTGCCAAAATTCCTCTAGACCTTGCTTTCACATTGATATTGATCTTCTGACATTCGTCGACATTTATACAGGTAGATTGCAGTGAAATCTCACCGAAATCTGAAGAAAGGAAACCCTAATTTGTGATATTCGAGTGAAAACAAGAAATGGACTGTAAATGACCTAATAACCAACCTAAACTAAGCAAAATGTTAAAATTAAGTTTAATAGGTTATTAGTGACAAGATGGCGAGTCTATTGGACCATTAAACCATGTTAAATCACTTGTTTTGGTCAAGATTCGAACAGCAGGCGACTGAACAGTAGGACAAGCGACTGGTCGTCCGGATGAACTCCAATCGCACGATTGAATCTTGCGATTGGGTCAATCGGCCGAATGCACCATGCGAATGAGCTCAGTCGGCCGACTGAACCAATCGCAGACTCAGTCAGCAGATTGAACTCAGTCGCATGTCTCATTCACCCGAATGAGCTCAGTCGCATGAAAGGACAACCGACTGACTTCAGTCGCATGATCCATTCGCACGAATGAATCAGACTGAATTTGAACTATACACTTAGAACTGAATTGTGATGTATTATCTGATGGTTCTGTGTCTTGTGTTTCAGGAAAATGGCTGATAGATGGTCCATTAACCCAAAGCACAATATTTGTGCTCATTTGGACCACACGACTCGGAATGGGGCCGAGTTTACAGAGATTATTGCGTTTCTTCGACGTTCTCGGATACATAAGGCCATTTCTACACCGTGTACGCCTTACAGGTCGTTACATCAGGCATTCTGGGAGAATGCCTCCGTTGATCGTTCTCGTGAGCCTTACAGTATACGGAGCTCCATTCTTGGTCATGATATTGAGATTACAGCAGCAGACATCCAGAGAGTTCTTGACTTTGGGGACGATACTGATCACCCCACCAGACTACATCCACTTACAGTTAGAGGTTGTTTTCTCAGGATTAAGTACGCTGGGGACATAAACTCAGGTGTGCTCAACAAGAGCAACCTGTGTCCCTAGTACAAGTACTTGGCGCATGTGATCCTGAAGTGTATTGCTTCTAGGAGGGGTGGGTTCGATGACCTATCAGACCAGATTCAGAATGCCTATGTGGCACTGGTGCTGAACCACCCCTTCAGCTTCTCGAGCATGATTTTTTCATATCTGGTGGAAAATCTGGAGGCTAAGGGGAAGGAGGGTTTTTGTATGTACCCTAGGTTTCTGCAGCTAATCTTCAACGAGAAGCTGCCTTCACTTCCCAAGGAGAGCCATGATGCTGTGGCACTTGAGATTATGGATGACACGACTTTGGGTCGTATGAGAGTGTATAGGGGCAAGCAGGTAAAGCCCCAGGTGAAGAGGTTGATCGGCCATCTGGCCAATGAGAGATATGTGGCGCTAGGGAGACGCAAGTGGCGTCATGATGATAGTGATTCAGACGACGAGAGGCTATTGCTCCCAGAGCATGATTCCGATGATGACGACAGTGGGGATGCTGGGGATGATATGCCTATTCCACCAAGGGGCACAGCTTCAGATGTTACACCTCCAGTGTCTGCCCCAGCTGGTGACATAGCCGAGTCTGCTGGTTTCCATCAGGACTTTATTCCTGGTGAGGAGGAAGAGGAGTCTGACGAGGAGCCCTTAACGAGGATTGTGGGAAGCAAGGTTGTTCCCACAGAGTATGGGCTAAGGGCGGTTGGTGAACGCCCAAGAGATTCAGGAGAGACAGCTACAGATCCCAGCTATGCACCTGAGCCAGCTAGCCGTGTTATAGGGGAGCATCCACCTCGACGGGAACGAGGAGGAAAAGGATGGCTCAGCCCCACGGCCAGAAGAAGAAGAAGAGAAGACTAACCTTCGTCACCACCACAGCCACTACATCTACCACCACCACAGCCACCACAGCCACTACATCTACCACCACCACAGCCACCACAGCCACACCTACCACCACCACAGCCACCACAGCCACACCATCCACCACCACAGCCACCACAGCTACCACTACCACCACCACACCTCCCACCACTGTACATATGCCAACCACCACCATATCTTTCACTCCCACATCACCTCCACTATCTCACAGACCCAGCCCCATCTTCACTACAGCCACCACCACCACCACTAGCCACCAAGCAGGACCCTCAGCCCATCCCTCACATACATATGGATCACCTCTACCTCCAATTGGGGTAGAGGAACAACTTTCTGCGCTTAACCGGATGGTGATGCGTTTATTAGCTGCTGACGAGGAGAAGACGGCTCAGATCCGCCAGCTGGCTGACCTTACTGCTGCACAGTCTCACCAGATCTCAGAGCAGGCTCGGGTGATTGAGGAGCAGGCCCAACAAATGGCTGCTCAGAGCCATGAGATCGCCCAACTCCAGGAGCACAGTGTCACATCTGCCAAGAAGATAGAGGAGTTGGAGGAGGCGAAGAAGACAATCATGCTAAAGCTAAAGGGATCTAAGGAGGAGCCCCTAAAGATCAAAGAGGGAGACGGAGATGACGGTGATGATGATGATGAGGATGACGATGAGGATGATGAAGATGAGACTGAGGAGGATGAGGGGACTGAAGAAGAGAGGACAGAGAAGAAGGATGAGGATGATGATGCAGAAGGAGGAGATGCAGCTGCATCGGCCTCTGCTCAAGGTCAGGAGAGGAGATCCAAGAATAGACAAGACCAACAAGCTTCCTCCTCTGCTCCACCAAGTGACGAGCCAGTGATTCAAGAGAAAAGTAAAGATTAGATGTTTATGTATTTAATTACTTTTGTATTTGAATCATGTATTTAAACTGATGTAATTGATGTTTATATTAAGTTTAATGCATTTCTGTTTTGATTATTAACTAATGGTTGATGTGTTGAATGTTTAAATCAAACAGATCCAAACTATCAGAGGGATGAGTTCGATGTTGCTCCCCTTCAGCAGGTCAAGACTCAGCTAACAATGATTCTTGATCTGCAAGGGATCGTAAGGAGGTCGGTGAGTTATACCCCGGAAGAAGGGGAAATAATTCACGATCTATCAAACGAGCAACTAGCAGAGATCTTCAAGTTAAATCCAGATGAGATTGTAAAGGATGCTCCGACGTGCGACTCGACAAGTGACGAAGAGCTCAACGACGTTGATGAAATAGAGATAGAAGATGTCACTGCCGAGCACTACCCTCAGTATGCTGACAATGAGGGAAATGTGGTCCCCAATTTGGGTGAATCCCTTGTTAGTGATACGTTTGAGGTGTTAGACAAGATGGAGCAAGAGTCAGAGAAGACAGAGGGAACAGCCCAAGCCTCTAATGATGATGTTGATATCCGAAAGGCTGAATGGGCTGCTTGTTTTGAAGAAGTTAGAGCCCAACGCGCTGTACCTAAACAGGACGCCTACACCAAACTCTACAGAGTCAAGAAACATCATAAGGTGTCGGGCAAGATCATAGCGTGGGCGTATTTTGAGGACCTTAACGTATATGCAGTTAAGAGGGAGAAGGGCATAGAGTACTTCAGATTCCCACATGATCTGAAGACTCTACCAGGTTTTGAGCTCAACCAGCTGGCCAAACTGAAGCTGTTGTATGCTGACCCGAGAAAGATGTCAGGCTGGTTTGAGGCTGCCCTAAGGAAGGAGTACCACACCAGGTGGGTTAACTTCAGACCCCAACAGCCTACAAGGTATATTAGAAGGTCTGAAGTTGATACCATTACTGGAAAGCCAAAGATAGTGTTGAAGTGGAGTCCTCCGCGCACAATGTCAAGAATCCCTCTAAGGGAAATGCCACAGGACTTCACTCCACACTTTAAGTGGTGGTACTACGATTGGAGGACAGGAGAAGCGGTCATAGTCCTAAATAAAGAGGGCCAAATGGATACTATCAGGGTATTCGACCCAATGTGGCTTACCAACTTGTCAGCTAATGATGTCTACACGCTATACAAGTGGTCACTGTTCTATGATACGCAGGATATTGTACAAGCCCTCCAGTTCCAGAACGTCATAAGACTCTGCTTTGCGTTTGAGATTCACGCGGGAGTCACAAAAGAGGATAAGTACAAGAAATATGAGGAGGTAATGCAGAAAACAAGACATTAGAGAGATCTAGGTCCAAGGGGGAGTTTGTTGATACATGTATGTCCCTAGATCAGGATATGAATGTAATAGATCTTGTTTATCTGATTCTGATGTAATGTTTGGATTGTTAATGAAAATGATATTGGTTGTTTGTGATTTATAATGTTTAATATTTCATTAATGAGTCGATGTTGAATTGGTTAATTAGGTTTGTGGTTGTTTGAATTGTTACACATAATGTTATATTAATTAATACTTTCAAACTTAACACAATGAAGTTCTCATGCGAATGGACCATACGCATGAATAACTTCATACGATTGACTCAGTCGCACAACTGAACCAGGAGACTGGATCAGTCGTATGATTGTAACATAAGATTGGCTCAGTCGCACGACTGAACACTTAGTCGTGCGAATGAATCAACCGCATGGTTCAATCGCACGACTGAACCATACTAATGGTTCAGTCGCACGAATGAACAATACTAACCTATAAATACGACCCAATTCATGGAAAAACGTAAGCATTCATTCTATTTCGACTCCAGACGTACCCTAGCCGTCCAGAAGCCTCCCAATTCGTTCTCCAAGTTCATAGAACGCATTAGATCGATTCCCAATCAATTCTTAACGTTAGATTCAATACTTTATTGATTCTTCATGCGTTCTCACTGATTGGATCGCCAATCAAATAGGATTCCACACTATTTGGTTTGGTTTACACGCTAATCATTCGGTATTTCGTTCAAATACCAGGTTCTAACAATAATGCATAAAGATTTATAACTAATTATTTAATATTTTATTTATTCAATCCATGTAATACACGGGAACTAACATAGTATATAAAATAATATCCAGACACATACCATCATTTTAGATCATCTAATAATTGGTGTTCTCGTCTCCCTCTCTCTCTCCTCACAAATAATAAGAATATTAGAAAGAATTTTTTTATGTATTTATTATATTTAACTTGTGTATTACATGAGATTTTAACTTTGTGTGTATATATATATATATATATATATATATATATATATATATATATATATATATATATATATATATATATATATATATATATATATATATATATATATGTATTATACTAATAAAAAAAGTTTTTAGTTGCCACTTGTTATGATATTATACCTTCTAATAAATCCTGACACGTATACGTAACACTGATGTTTGGTGATATATCACTTTGTTACATATATATGAAACATTATAAATTATATATATAACTTAGCTAGTTACGTATATGTAACTTTGTTACATTATGGTGTTTTTTAATTGTCATGTACATGTAACTTGACGAAGTACATATACGTAACTATGTCTGTAAAAATTGAACTTAGGTTACGTATACGTAATACATTGACACCAAACCAATTGAACTTGGGTTACGTATACGTAATACACCTTGTATAAATTAAGGAGATTAGTCATTAAAAAAAAGAGAGCGAGAAAAGAAAAGAGAAAAATTAATTAGGAGTGAAGAGAGAGAATAGTGATTAATAGGGAAGTTATGGAAATTAATCTTGCTAAAGTACCGTTATATTTTTTAGTTAAAGCTACTAGTTACCTATTATTTATAAAAATAATATTTTAATATTAACCATTGATTAAATTGATCAATGGTTAGATTGTGGATTTTTATAGTTTTTAATTAAAATACTCTATTTTAAAAGACTTGTTTTATCTTCTTTACTAGGTTAGTACCCGTGTGTTACACAGATTAAATAAATAAAATATTAAATAGTTAGTAATGAAAAATTATTAATTGTAATATGATATTTTGAAATATGATATGATTGAAATTACGTATAAGTAAAGACTATAAGTAAACAAAACAATTATATTATTTTCTTTGAACTTTTGTTTTAAATTTTTTTATCTAAATTTTTTTTAAAACTCGTTCTAAAAAATTATTTATTATAAATTTGAATTTTAAATTTTTACGGTTCATAAAAAATTTAATTTCTAAAACAATGATTTAAATATTTTATATTTTTAAAAAAGTTTGATGTTCTAAAAAATTACTTATGTTATACAAAAAGATTGTTTCTTTAAAAATTATATTTTTAAAAAGAACTCTTTTCTAATATATTAAAAACTATTTTAATCTCAAATATAATTAAATAATATAATTAATGTAAATATTTAGTATGAGAGAGAAGCGATAAAATTAGACTTAGAAGGTTTAATATTGTGACAAATGCCAACTTAAAACCTTCTTTTATTAGAGTAGATATATTTGAATTCGTTTTTTATTGGAAACTTTTTCACATATAAAAGAACAAGTTTGAATTAGTTAATGCAAATTTAGGCGAGATTTATGGGTTCATATATGATGTAGGTCGTTTTATTTTATTAACCGCGTGTGCCCACGCATTCCTTCGCCTTAATCATTTCTTATTCCCACCCTGTCTCTTTCATCATTAATAATCACATATGCTCATCAAATAAATATTTTTAACTTTTTATATAACAAAGATATTGTCTATCAATTAAATATTTAAAGCTTATTTTAATAGATATTTTCGTGAAAGTCATTATTATTTAAAATTCTGTGGGTTGTGAGAAACATCTATTCTTTGTTTTCTAGCTTGGGTAACTGAAAGAACAATTATTTATTTTTTATGGTTTGAGTAAGTTCGTACAAATAGAATATTAATATTCTTTTGAATACCGAATATATGAAAAAAAAGGTTGATACGTGAAAATAATTATATAAAAAGTTGGAAAATTATTATATTTTCAAATTAAGCCTAATCAATAATATGTAAAACTAAATTAAACACATGAAATTCATTAAGGTAGTTTATAAATATAAAGATACAAACTTATTTAAATTACTCACTAGTGTAAATAAAAATATACTAAAACCTTGATCTTTTTTTTTACGTAATCAAGTTTTTAAAAAGGGTCATGTCAAGTATTGTTGTACTTTTACAAAAAGACAACATAGCCCCTCGTAAGGTGGTGATGGTCCCCTCGGAGGTAAAAGGGTTTGTGCCATTTAGCCTTTTATCATTTTGTCTTTTAATATTTGGAAATATATATAACTTTTAACAATATTTGGTTAAGTTTTAAAGTATGCAAAGTATTTGCGTGTATTTTAGCAAATGTGCTATTATACTATTTATTAGACGCTTTGTATTTTAAAAAAGAAATCGTAAGTTTAAACGCAAACATAATATAAACTTGTTTTAAAAAAGAAATCGTAAGTTTAGACAATTAGTATTTAAGGTTTTTTAATTAATAATTAGTAATTCATAAATTACAGTTTGAAATCTATAAACCATCTATAATTATATCGTTTTGTCAAAAAAAAGAAAACATAGTAATAAATTAAAGAAAACCCGTAAAAAATATATAATAACACATTATTAAAAACTACTAGAAAACTATAAAAGTTATATAATAAAACATTATTAAAAACTACTAGACCTCCAAAGTAGTAAAATTACAAGGCTCTGTTAATACCACTTTTAAAAATATTGTCATATCTATACTATTATATAAAGTAAAACTTTGGAATACAAGTATAACTTTATAGAAAAATTTAAACATTTTTTTTAAACGGTAAATGTACAACCCTGTTTCGTATGATAGTTGTTATCGAAAATCCTTGGCTCAAAGAGTGAGACTTGAACCCATTACCTCCCATTATTTACATGTCATGGGTACCTCATCTTAACCAGTTGAACTAAGGATCATTGGCAATTAAAACACCTAATACAACATTTTAAGCATTAGGTACAAGTATTTTATACAATCATTCTTATTTTGCACATCACTTAATAGATTTCTACTAATTAATACATTAAGTAATAGATATTATTAATATATTATTTAATAATGGTAAGATTATTTAATTCATTATATTAAATATTATATTATTTATGATAGTTTAAATTAACATTTAAATTTATTAATATTTATTATCTTTTTTGAATACTTAACCATATAATTACTAAATACTTTTATAATAATAATAACAATAATAAAATTTATAAATAAGTATTATATTATTTGAATACTTAACTATATAGTTACTAAATACTTTATAATAACGACGATAATAATAATCATAATCTTTATCTATATTATTTATACTATTATATAAAGAATTTGATAATGACACACTGGTAATTTTTTTAAATTTAAGACACCTAATATAACTTTTAAACATAAGATACAAGTGCTATATAACATAGTTCATAATTTACTCATATATAACAAATTTTCCCCAATTAATACATTATTTGATATTTTTTATTTTAAGTATTATCTTATTTATAATAATTTAAATTAATATTAGCACATATACATTTATTATTTATATTTTTTTAACTTAATACTATTTGATTTAAGTATTATTTTATTTAAATATTTAAGTATATAATCATTAAATATTTACATAGTTATAATCGGATTTTAATAATCACAACTTTTATATATTAACCGTGATTAATCGCAAATCAAGAAATGTTTACACTCACTCCTAATTTTGAGTTTATTTTCCTCAAATGATCACTTACTAACTGAGAGTTAACCACCGTTAATATTTTTTTTTCAGTTACACTTTTTATCAGTGTTTCGCACATAATCTTTTTTCAGATGGTTTAGTACTAATGTATATACCATTAGAATTACTTTTTTTAACTTTTATAACCCTTGCTGCATAGCGCGGGTCGCACTCACTAGTATGTATAACACTTGGTATATAGTGTTGTCATATAAATAAAAGAAACAAAATTGATTAAAAAGATAATCTTATCTTATATATTATCTTATATAATTACAATTAAAACAATAATCATATGTGTCTATACAGTTATAAGTTTTAACAACCTCATTGAATTTACATTATAGAATTGTGAATACAAGTTATTTCTCAACTTGCCTTTACGAGAACTTACTTCTCAACTTACAATAGGAGTAATATATATACGCCGCAACCTATCGAAATGATGAATTCCTTTCACTTTCCTATTCATAAAAAGAAGGGTCGGTAAAGTGGACTTTTTTGGTGCTATTTATCATTTTAATAAAGCTAGAATGAAGCCGAGAAGTACATCATCAATTTAGGGGCCGTTTTCTTATGGGTTGACCCGGCTGATTCGGTCAGCAGGTCAGCCCGTTTGATTTCAGGAAAGTGTTTAGCTGACCGGGTCTCATTGCTGACCCGGACCTAAAAAAGAAATATGTTGACCGGGTAGTTCCGACCAGCCTTCACAACCTCGGCCGCCCCCCACATCGCTATCGTCTCCCGGAGGAGCGACCCCCAACCCTCGGCCGCCCCCGGAGCAGCGACCCCAAATCCGACCCCCGGAGCAGCGACTCCCAACCCTCGGGCGCCCCCCACATCGTTGTCGTCCAGATTTGGTGATGGTTCGGTGGATTGCGGTGGTGGTGGTGTGAATCGATTTGGTGCTATGAATTGATTTGGTGGTGTGAATCGATTTGGTGGTGTGAATCGATTTGGTGGTGGTTCGGTGGATTGCGGTGGTGGTGGTGTGAATCGATTTGGTGGTGTGGTGGTGGTCGGAATGTATATGGTGACAGTGGTGGTGGTGTGGTGGTTCCGATCGGTGGTGTGACTCCGGTGGTGTGAATCGATTTGGTTAGTCAGATACTGAATCAAACAGCCAAGTTTCAGTCAGACGTATACCCAGTCAGAACTTCTAACTGAGTCAGCTTCTAACTCAGTCAGATCTTACTGAGTCAGTGTAATCAAACAGCCCCTTAACGTGTATCTGATTCAATTGAGTGAACATATCTACGAGTGTTTATTAGAATATTTTTTTATTTTTATTTTTATTTTTTTGAACGGTAGATGTACGACCCTGTTATTTCAATCGGGCTCATTTATCCGTTTGTTAGCCGATACCGCACCACTTATCCCTTTAAAAGAAAAATCATTACTAAAAAACTACTGACTCAGCTCCACCAAAATTTTTTGCTCAAAATAATTTGTTAAGCCCCTCTTAAGCTGTTAAGACTTCACTTAAATCTTTTGAGTAGCAAGAATCTTTCCTCATAGGCATGGAAAGGGATGTAATCTGTTTTTCTTTTTATTTAATATAATATTTTAGTTAACTTAAATTTTAATTAATAAAAACAGTATAAATAAACAAATGTTTCACATTTCATGGATCCTTTTTCTTCCGTAAAAACGATATAACGATATAATCTAAAAACGATATAAAGATATAATCTGCTTTGCATGATCGTTCTTATATTTATGAAAAATACAAAGGGTATTTTGAAAATTCTTTGTTTGATGTTTATATAAATTTGAATTATCAAAATAACATAAATATAAAGACAAGTATTATGATTAATATGACAGGCAATTAAAAGACAAAAAGAATACAAAATGTTTGAATTGTATATATTGTGAACATGAGGGGAAATGAATCAATGATATGACAAGTAAAAATAATACAGGATAGGATATGTTTAGCAATATCCATTGATTAATTTCTTCTTTCATCATATTACATAATTTTTTGTGCTTTTTTTCATGAGATTATAGTGCAATCTAACAAATTAAAATTTGAAATGTGTAAAAGCATTCATTTAATTGTAGGAAATTTTATACAAGTTTTTCTCCATGTTTACATGATTTTGCCTTTTGATCACCACATTAAAGCTTTTTCTTTTACGATAGTTTTACTTTTGGTCGTGCCACATTTACACAATTTAACCTATACCCTACAACTCTTACCATATTCCTTTACTCCCTTTTACTTTTACTTGATTTATGCTTTAACCTTACCACTTTTCAGTCTAATTTTTTCTACGTCATTTCTTCTTAATAGAAAAGAAACCTCCACAAATTAAACAATCATTTGCATTTGTTTCAGTTTCATTTCAGATTTAATCAACAAATAAACTTTATGAATGAGCATGTTAACATAATTCTTTGCAGTAGATAGACATATAAATTATTTCAATTTACTGAGCGAATGCTTTTGGGATCTTTAAGAGGCGACATACGTTTACATATGAATATAGATTTTGCTATACTGATGAATCTTATTTTGTAGGGGTGTTCAATGTTTGAATTAGATTTGAAAAACTTGAAATTCGATTCGATTCGAGTCGAAAATCACCGATTCAAAATTCGATTCGAAGTCTAATTATCAATTTTGAATCGAATTGCGAATTTAGGATTTCGATTCTATTTGAAATTCAAATTTGAAATACACACACTTACACTTATTTATTTTATATATTAATTTAGAAATATGCATATGTGAAAATAAGAATTAAAAATTTTAAAATATATAATCTAAAATTTTAAATCGTAATTGTTACATTTTGACTTATTTAGAATTTAAGTAATTTTTTATGCTACGCTTATTAATTTATTTTGAGCATTGATATTGGATCTTTTGAATAAATTTAGAAATATTGTTCGATTAATTATTTTTCTAATAAATACGAATCGAATAAATTCAAATTCGATTCGAATTTGAAACATTTTTCGAATACGAATCGAATCTTGTCTGAAAGTTTCGAATTCGAATCCTGTTTGAAAATTCGACTAATTCGATTCGATGCACATACTTGTTTGTAGATGTCAATGTGACATGTATAGAAATTGTATCCGTGATCTCAATTTCATACATAATTATAAAAGCGTGTTCCACACTCTTTATGTATATATCAAGAAATTACCAATCTCGTATAGAGTATACCGTGGGTGGCGTGTATAACCATCACATTGTAAAATGTAACCCCTTAAGATTTTTTTATACATTTACCACTATTTTAATTTCTAAATAAATTTATTAAGAAATTAGAAATATAAAAACCAAAAATACATAGATTAGTTGATTACTCTCTTACTCAAGGACAAAGAAAAATAAAAACAAACAAAATTGTTTACGAGTATATTTCGGTTAAATGGGTATGTATTATGTATATTTCGGATAATCAGGCATTGGGTATCCTCAATCCGACGTTTTATTCAACTTTGAAGAATACAAATCTTAAGACTATAGCCTTTATTAAGAACGAAGTATTAGGACATTTTGAGATGTTCTTTATCAATTTCAAATAGGGGCATTAATCGATCAGTTTTCAGTTTGTTTGCAGTTTATTCAGTTTAAATGTTTTTCGGTTGAACAACTTATCATCACCATAAAAAAATTTGAAAAAAAATCACTTTTACCATTACATAAAAGCCATATAGATATAAACACATGTTTATTTTTTATGGGTTAGAACTAAAGAATTACACAATTCAGTCGATCATGAAAGAGACATAATTTGTTATTTGTTTATAGTCAAAATTAGACGAACTAACTATGTGTAATCTTTTATGAAAAGGATTATTTTATTAAACTCTACTATTTAAAATATCATCTCCGTTCAAAAAATATATATATTATTTAAAATATCATCTATGAACAAACGTGGTTCCCTCAATGCAATCCTCCTGTTGTTGTCCCACTTTCTCTAAAGTCTTAATTTTCAAGTTTTCTTGAATTCTACATACACCAGCTGAGAGCCTGAATAATTGTTGTCTCCTACTGTTTTAGTCAAACACTTTTTTTTAATTAAATGTACCACAATATTCTCCACTGAATTCACTGGCCTATTAATTTTGAATTCCCTTTCGCCAAAGATAATGAGTAACTGACAGTTAACCAACATCAGTCTCTACTTCTATTGCTGCCGATTCTAATTCTGATAATCAGGTGAGTCAATCTTTAATCTTTATTGTCAAATTTCACATCTTTATGACAGAAAATCAATGGGTATTGGTTTAATGATATGTTCTTGAGGGCTTTTTGAGTGTAATATTACAAATTCTGATGTTTTATTTGTGGGTTTTTGTTGTTTTACTGAGAAATTGGAAGAACTTTGATACTCTTGTGTGTTCATAGCATACTGTAATTGTTATTGGTACGAGGTTTTATTCAGTTTTAATGTTATTCTCTCTTTTTTCAAGATTCTATTGAGGTTTGTTATAGGGAAAGATGCAAACTTCTGATTCTGTTATGGATTCTACATGGGTGTCTGTTCTTTTTAATGTTCTTGTTCTTTTTCAAATATGTTTTGTTGTTATATATAAACAATTGGGTTTGAAATGTTCAATTATGTTGCTGCTTTAATGACCAAATCTGAACATGTATTTCTGCAAGAAATTGTTTTCACATCTCGAACTCATAAACTTCAGACCACATGACAACAACCTTACCGTTACTGTATACTTGAAATTGAAAAATGGCCTCAGTTTTGATTGTTGCTAAGAGCCTCAAACAAATCAGATGCAAAAAAAAAAGGAATAGTTATCTGATAATGTTGGTTTTCTTGAATTTATGTTATGGTATGAAAACATTGTACTTTGTATTGTTTCAGGAAATGGAGACACTAACCTCGTCCGCTGCATTGGCTGTCCCACGCGAACCAGCCAACTATGACGAGATCGCTATGCATCAAAGCTTGCTATTTTCCGACAGTCTCAAGGCAATTTCATCATCTCATGCTCTTCATCTTCATTTTCCATAGGTATTTTTGTCTTTTTGCGTACCGAATTGTGATCTTGAAATATGCTTGATTGATTGTGTTTCAGGATTTGAAGAATCTGAGGAAACAATTGTATGCAGCTGCTGAATATTTTGAATTATCTTACACTAATGATAACCAAAAGCAACTGTGAGTTATAGGTTAAGAAAAGTAGTAATCTTTTTCTTAAAAAAGTTGCATTTCCACCTGAAATTTACTTGTTTGTCCTACTGCAGAGTGGTTGATACATTGAAAGATTATGCCATCAAGGCTATAGTCAACACGGTTGACCATTTGGGGGCAGTGTCCAGTAAAGTCAATGACTTGTTAGGGGAAAAAGTGAATGAAGTATCCCAAACCGAGCATCGGGTGTCATGTATTCAACAGGTGCTTTAAAACTACATCATTATAGTTTAAGCACATATTACACTGGATTGTGGTTTTAATGATGCTTTTAATCTCTTTTCAAACCTTTACAATATGATATGGCTTGTGTGCAAAGATCTCAAAAAAACACGCGTATAGATAGAACTCAAGAAGGATTCATAATTTGACCCATTTTGTTCTTTTGATGTGGTATTTCAGAGACTAAGTATATGCCAGGGGTGTTTTGATCATGAAGGTCTCGCGCAGCAGTCTTCGTTAATAAACATTCCAAAGTACCATAAAAGATACATCTTGCCAGGTAAACAAAACTTAATGTTAATCTTTTTATAGTTATGATATGAGATAACTGTTGTCTTATAACGAACTCATACTCTTCAGTTGGAGAGACCATGCAAGGCGGTATTAGAACTAAAACAAAGTACCAAGGACGCAGTTTGGAAGACGAAGATGACTGGCATGAATTCAAGAATGGTAAATAAGTTTAATGATTTCTCGCTCTTAAACGTTCATCTTCAAAAGTTTATTAAACCTGTTTATGAATTTTCATCTCTAGCGGTTCGGGCTACAATCAGAGAAACACCACCATCTTCATTCAGGTAAATATGTTGTTTTCCTTTATTTTTTATATCACATTCAAGATTCAACTTGTAAGTCTTAACTTTGAAGAATAAACCGATTAAAATTGTAGAAAAGGGCGATCCATGTCGCCTTCTCCACGAGCTTCCGAGCAATCTGGATCGTTTGCCTTCACAGGCGCAGTGACCAGAAAAGACTTGGGTATGAATGCATATATTTAAACACTTTTTTTTTATTAAAAGTTTGTTTCCATACACAGGGGTGTTTAGATGTGTTTTTGAAATTGATTATGTGATATTAAATGTTTTGTGTATTTAGAATATAATTATAATTAAGGAACTAATAGATAGAATGACCAAAAAATATACTTTTGTGAAAGGGAAAATGATACTTGACCCTTATGTAATTATATAATTATTTGGAATTTGTTTTATCCAAACGTTAAACAACTTAGTCATAATAATCAACTCCAAAATGAAAATCCAAACACCCCCTTTTTGATGAATTCATAGCTGATGTTATTTGGATGATGAATCAGAGAAGAGATCGGTTTCACCACGAAGATTCTCTCTGTTGCGTATTGGATCTCTGTCTAGTAGGCCAACCACCCCCAATTCAAGAGCAAACTCAAGACCCACAACGCCCGATCTCCGTAGGCCAACAACGCCAAATTCTAGCGGCCGACATAGGGTAATTCACACACTTAGACTTTTGAGGTCAAACATTCTAAATTCATTAGTCAAATGGATTCTGGTGTACATTGACTACTAAGAAATTCAATCTGCTGTAATGCTCTGGATCATATGGTTCTTCTATCTAGTCATCAAACTCTGGTTGAAATCATAAAGAATACTACTAATTTTGAAATTCAAAAATAGCCCTTTTTGACCTCAAAAGTCAACCTTTCATGTTTTGAAGCTAAAAGACCGCTCTTTTTCGAGTTTCCAGTACTAATCTTTTTGACAAAATTGGTTGTTTTGTGTGCAGTTTTCAGAGTCTCCAAAATCAGCTTCAATGCGTGTTCACAGTGATAGAGACAGATATAAAGAGAGCGATCCAAATCAGATACCAAGCAAAAGCAAACGTCTACTCAAGGCGTTGCTTAGTAGACGCAAGTCGAAGAAAGATGACACGCTATACACTTACTTGGATGAATACTGAATCTTATGCATCACCACATGGAGTCAAAGTTACTTGTTGTTTAAACAATAGTTAGAATGTATTACTCTCATATGCTTCACCACTTTACTTTCACCACAATGTTTAATGTTAACCACACCATCCGAGGTGATCCAAAAACTGCGCCTCAAACGAACTTCTTCGAGACAGTTTCCATTTTATGGAGCCAAGACACATGTTAGATCGAGAGCGTCCAGAGTTAGGTTGTTCACGAATCGACCCCTCATTGGTTTTGTAGATGATTTTGTTATGGTTGTTCAAGCCACATGTTCAGTTTTCTTGGTTTTGTAGAGCATATGTAAGATAATTTTTGTTATATGTATTTTTTTATTTGTATAATATGGAGTCATTGGTTGTTAACATAGGCATGCAAAAAAAGAACAAGCTTACACAATAGATCCAACTCATAGCAAGTATTAGCATAAAATGACATTATTACTAGTACAGTAGTATAGCATACAAATTAAAAGCATACCACAAGATAAGACATACAATAAAATAAAAAAAACAAATTGTCCAAAATAGAATGATACTCAGGTCTGCTCAAGAAACAAATCTACAGTAACATCTGTATGAGAATCCAAATTCTTCCTCATGAATATAGAGAATCCTATGAAACTTTTACCTAGGATGCTAGCAAATAAGGAAAAATATATTAAAAAAATCCCAAAAATAGAACACGTTTCAATTTCATGGGATATATATATAATACTTGATAAAATACCTTAAGACATGCATAAATATTTGCATGGTATTCTATGTTTAATAGTTCCAATTTAAAGTAAAAAAAATTATAATTAAACCATAAAGAAAGTCACTACAACTCAATTATGGCTGTCTTCATTTAATTATTGGTCACCCAAATTGATTACAAGCAGTCTAAATTCTTCATTAAGTTAGTTGGAAACAAAATGATGACAAATAAAGAAAAAGCATTGGGAGTATTTTTTTTTTCTTTAGAAAATAGAGTATAATTTTAAAGTGAACAACAAATATAAGCTAAAAGTCTCTAATGGGACATGTATGGTGCTTTTTATTTTCTATTAAAGAGGTAGAGGATTTAAATCTTGTAATACATAGGTGCATATGCGGTTAGTAGAAGGGAAATGAGAGCGGTTTAGAGAAACATA
>CM046034.1:7517464-7630244 GCA_025215565.1 Flaveria ramosissima
GTTTTCGGCTTGTAAGCCATTAAATTTAAGTATGAAACAATAACCTTAGTTTCTGTATTGTTTGATATTTTGACATAATACCACAGAATCAACACATGTTATTTTGTTGTTTTGACGCAAAACAACATAGAACATGTCACACAAAAAAACACACAATTATGCTGTTTGACGCAAAACAACACAGTACTGTGCTGTTTTGATGAAATCACATAATACATCACGAAAACAACACATAATTATTTGTTGTTTTGACGCATAAAAACAAAGAACATATTACACAAAACAACATAAAACGCTGCTGTTTGACGCAAAACAACACAATTCTGTGCTATTTTGACGAAATAAGCACAAAAAGTTAAAATACAGCACAACTTACATCGTTTGTTTTCTATTTTGTAAAAAATATGGCAATACTATACTCAGCGAGAGATCAAATGAGAACTCCCTTTATTTGTGAGAACTTTAGAAACCAATGTGAGCCACTAGTTTTCAATGGCAAAATTCTAATTAACAAAAACATAATAAAAAATTATAAAATAAATTATAACAAAAAATTCAAAAATAAAAAAAACACAAAAATGTTTTCCTAGTTTCCCTTTTTCATAAAAAAATAAAAAATATAAAAAATAAAAAAATCTCATTTTTTACGAAATTTATTTTAAACATGTGTAATACCGGATTTACACATGTGTAAATCCAGTATTACACATGAGTTTAGGTTTGTGTAAATCCGGTATTACACATGTGTATAACCAGATTTACACATATGTAAATAATAAGTGCACAATTTTTTTAAAAAAAGTATATATCAATATTGTACGCGTTAGAAAGATAAAAAATACTGAAATTAGTGGTTGAATTTTTTTTGAAAAAATAATATCGTGAAAAGAAGTTATAAATGTTTTAAAAAAAGGTGGAAATAGCATGTTACTTGAATGTGATTAAAATGTGTGACTAATATTGTGTCACACCCCCGCTTATAGCGGAAACACGAGGATGTAACGGACGGGATCGTCATAACACATTGTTAAATTAATAGAGATGCATTAAATGATGAAGGTCAACGTGTCATGACGTCACCGGACACAAACGGAGACTTGTGCCATGGTTAGTCAGTTCCACGACAAACATAGTCATACAAAACAAATAAGTATAAGTCCCACAACCCGGGAACAAGTAATCGAATGTGAATAATAAGTAAATGTCAAATGCAACTGTCGAAGACATCCAAAGTTTAAATGATGTAAGTCTAAGGTCATCGCTAAGGCAGCATCCCTAGCAATCCTCAATGATTATTACCTGAAAAGATATGCTCAAAATGGTCAACATAATGTTGGTGAGTTCGCAGGTTTAAATAATAACAAAACTTGATGCTGTATAATAGTGTAGTAGGACATGAGTGCATACAATTATAATAAAGTAATATCACATGAGCATCACAACTAAACCTACGACGTACACAAAGACTTTGTCGGAACATATTCACCCAAGGGCCTGTTCCTGGCCAGTGTCAGTCCCAACTAGTATACGAACAAACAAGGGTGGGGGTGTCAGCCAAATAGTACTATTAATATCTGTCCGTCGGCTCTAACACTGGAGTTAAATAGTTGTGAATACAGAACCACAAAGACAACTCATACATGTACTCGATAAATACTTACAAAAAGTAAACACAACAGTCCCAAAAGAATTGAATAAGTTTACAGCATAAAAAGGGTGAGCATACTTTTCATAAAAATAATAAATGCGCGAAAAGAGAATTAACGGATTTCGAGTCAATTGACGGACCTGATAGTGACGGATGTCACATATTGGTTCCTAATGTTCTCATAAAAAGGGTGGTCTCAAGATAGCCATACCCTACTATACTCAATTTAAAGAGAAAAAAAATGCTTGATTTTATGGTGTAATTTGTTTTTAAAAAAGTATCCGGTATGAAAAAGTTATAAACGTTTTATAAAATAGAAGGAAACTCAAAAAAGTTAACAAAAAAGTAGTTACATACCAAAAATACCCTTTCTATTTTTTCTATCTTACATTTGTATATTAATCAATGATTAAAAATAGAAGGCTAAAATCATTTTTTAGTTTTCTTAGCCAAAATACATTTCATAATGGAACCTCCCTCCATGTATATATCTATGTATATATAGGGTGTAGTTTGCTGTACAAAGTGTTATTTTTTGTAAAAAGCGTAGGAAATAATAAGGGTGTGACATGTGTACATGCATGTGTTTTATGGGAGAGGTGTAACATTTGACCCATTTTGAATATCCGAAACCCAAACCCGAACCATTTTGAACTTTCACGTAATGGAAAAAATACATTATTAAATTATTTTATTTATTTTAATGAATCAAATGCATTAAATGTGTAGTTTAACCAATATTGTGAATTGTTTTATTCAAATTTTCATTTATTAAATCATTTAAACAACTTATAATAATTTTATGATTTATAAATAATTTTTTTATAAAGTTGTAAACTTTAATTTGTCATTTTACAATAAATAACTAAATTGAAAAATTTTATTAAAATTTTTAACTTTTATAAATATATATTTTATAAAATAAATGGATTTATTATTTAAATTAAGTTTAGGGTGGAAATTGTCATTTATAAAACTTAAATTATAAGCTTTTCATATAAAATAATAAGCATTCTAAACTACAAGGGCCAAACTGTAAATTTATTTAAAACCCAACCCTTCCCTTTTTCCCCCTCATCGGCTGTATCTTTTCCTGCACTTTTGGCCACCACTCCGGCAGCTTCAGGTGACCCCCAACCAACCGAATCCCATCGATTCAATTCAATCAAAACATTCCTCATTGATCCCATGTTAGTTTTGAACCTTAAACCCCTCATCAGTTAGAATTAAAACCATATGTTTCATTCTCTGCATTCGAAACCGAAATCTCTATTCAAGATCAAATCAGTTTCGCAAGAAACTCGATCAATTGACTCAAAACATTACTTGAAATGTAGTGATGATCACTGCGGTCATAAATAATCAGTCCAATTTGATTTGTAACTGAAACAAACACACAATGCATTCAAGATGAAACTCATGAAATCAGTCCTATATAACAGATATTAATCATTCTAAATGAACCCTTAGACCTTCCTGCAATCTCAATTCATTCAAATAACACCACACATTAGGTTCAATGCTTTTCTTCATCACGATCTACATCATAGTCGATATCTATCTTCCGAGCATTCTAAACCTGCAATTGATTGAGGGCTTTTACTCATCATCGATCTCTAAAGCTTCATCAAACATCAATTGAACCAATAGCATCATCATTATCTCTATCAAATTTTGCTCTTTGTCGCGACTTGTTCTATCATCTGTGACCATCAATTCCATCTTAATCAAGTAAGTTAATAACACGTTCACACTCGGTTTTACTTTGGGATTAAAAGCCCTAATGTTAATTCGATTAACATGCACGAATTGGGATTCAATTTGATGGAAATCGAAACTAGGGTTCTTGATAATTGGAGCTTTTTCTAATTAATGTTTTTAAATTTTTTGGTGGATCTAGAACAGATTCGGGCCTCTAGCCCATCGTTTAACACCGTGTACATACAAACAAGAGGTCGTTCGACCCCGAGCATCCTCAAACTAGTTTTAAAACTTTTTTTTTTAATTCAATTGCGGAAAACTTACTATTATATAATTGTATTGATATAAAAATTATTTTGTTAACTACAACATTTCAAAAACAAATAATTAATTTACGAAGGTGTTAAAAGATATAAATTTATATTCAATTATCTTTTAAAGAATAAAAATGTTGTAAAAATTATAGTAAATTTACTTATAAGTCTTAAAGTTGTACAAAATTATTTTGTCAATAATATCTATTCTGAAAATCTCTATTTATTTTTTTTGAAATTCTAAACCATATAATTTTCTACTTTTTTATTTTTCAAGGGTTTAACATTATAAAATTATTACAAAGGTAACTGATGGATTATTTTTTAAAAGACTTTATAAAATGGCTTTAAATTAAACAAATTATTTATGACTTATTTGCAAAATTAATTATTTTAACCAAGTTATTTAATAATTAATTATTTCTTTTCACACTTTAACTCAACCTTATTTGTTCAATTAAATATTTAAATAATATTTAATAATATAATTTCACTAATTATTCATTTCCATTTTCAACCTTAGTTATTTAATCAATTTATTTTTTCTAAATAAATTATTCTTAAACTATTATTAAAACCATCAAATCCCAATAGGATCCCTAATTTATATTTAGTCTTTAACCACATTATTATTCTAATCAAAGACCCCAAACCGTAGGTTGAACTGTGAGTAATTTTAGTGTCAAGTCTAGCATTTTATTATTTTCAAATCGACTATAATTAAAAAGTGAGTATTCATAGCCCTTTTTATGTGTTTTATATTTTAGAAAAATCATGTGATTCAATATTCAAACATTGTTATTTATTGTTATTTTATTCCATTCTAAATTCAATTCAAAACATGCTATGTTATTACTTGCAAATATGTGTTCATTGTTTGATAAACTTGATGATAACATAATCATTAATTCATGCTACCACGGTAACAATGATAGATCTATTGGTTTGAAAAACCCACCCAATTTGTTTAGTCGTGTGGTTATTGGAACCGAAATCATTCATTTTATAAGGCTTCATCTACGGACCGAGTCAATTCAGTCATTAGGTTTGATTGTGTTGGTTTGTCTTTTATGTTACAATATTGCATTATAAGTCTTGACATTGCCATGTGAATTGAATTGTTTTCAACCTGTTTAATCAATCTATATATGTATGCAAACCTATGTTTACTCACAAGCTAATTCGTTAGCTGACTAGTTACTTTTTCACATAATTTCAGGATGCAGTTTAGAGGACTTCTTCATGATCATATAGGACTTGGACCTAGATTAATAAAAGACTTTATTATGTTATTTGAATCTTTATTGCATTGTATTATATCATTTGATTAGTATCATTCAATGAAAATGACATTTAATATTATTTCAACTTGTTTAATTCTATGTGATATGAACAATCGATTCACATTCGTCCGCCCCGATGATTCCGCCGTCGGTCGGGTATGACAAGAGGGTATTTGTGTCCATTTAAAAATTTGGCTCTAGCCAACCCATATTAACACCCATTTTCAAACCAAAAAACATAACAACACATTAATAAATTCTAGCATTGTATGAATAATAAACACTAAATATATTCATGATCCACATCAAAATGGGTTTCTTCCCCTTTAAGTAGTGCATCCGGTTAATTACTTTATACAACTTGGGTTTCTTCCCCTTTAAGTAGTGCATCCGTTTGTAGTGCACCCATGGACGAAGTTTACTTGGGGAACGCGGGGCCTAGGGCTGTTAAAATAGCTCGACGCTCGAAACTCGCTCGAACTCGCTCGAAAAAAGCTCGAAATTTTACTCGTTCGATTTTCCGTTCGGTTGTAAACGAATCGAACGGCTCGGTTGGTTTGAGAACGAATCGAGCACGAGCAAATGTACGCTCGGTCGGTTTCACTCGAATTATTTTTTAGTTTAGTTTTTATATATTATATATATGTTAATTTATTTATTTTAAAACCTTAATCCTCAAATCCTTTATTCACTTTTTTAACTTTTATCCCAATTAAAATCTCATAACAGCCTCTGCCCTCTCGATATTCAACACTCCAGCAGTCCAGCCCTAGCCTCCTTGTGTTTTCACTCATAAATGAAATTTATGTGTGTATATTGTTCAAAAATTTGATACGTATTGAACCGTCTCCCTTTGATTTGGGTCTCGAGACTTTCGTCCACACCCATAATAAAAAGTTTCAAGCTCCGTCACTCAATGCAACTAATTAATCAATAATAGTAGAAATCCATAAAAATTCACATCATCGGCATTTTCAAACAACTTGCAAGCCCCCAAGAAAAAAATAAAAATGCTTTTTTAAAAATTTAATCAGGAAGAAAAATGCTTAATGCAGGAAAAGTATAAAGACGAAATGCCTGTTAGCCGATTTCTAATTTAGTGAAGAACATTTAACAGAGAATGTAGAAAAGAACTAAATAATTGTGGGAGAAATCTAGTCTGTACACATGAATCAGAGATATCATCAGCATGTTAATGTGGGAATATCTATCTAAGGTTAGATTGAATGCCAGTTTGAATGAGACAGATCAGATGGATGGTTCCCATCATCAACATCATCAACATCATTATCATATTGTATTCCTTTTGCTGCACTTTTCTTCACACAGTGACGGATCAATCTCGTCTGGCTCACACACAACAGCATCATGCAAGGCCGTCGGGCCTTCATTATCCTTTAGTTCACATATATAAAACACAAACCATCAGTCAGTTTAAGCCAGAAGCATAGCTTATTTGTTTCTTTTGCACGCAATTGCATCTAATTAATTACCTTTTGATTTATGTCAGCATTGCTGCTCGATAGCATTTCTGCAACATCAAAATGGCCGTGATCAACAGTCCCATGCAAAGGCGTATGGCCCTCACAATCTGCAAATTCCACAGGATAATTGTGACAATAGATAACGATAAAATCAACTTGAAGTGATGGTTTGGATAGAATATGAAATGTGACCACATTAGAGCAAGATATCTGCATCACCTTCTCTTGTAAAGTCATGTATAGCATCCAATTCACTGAAAATAAATAAGATATTATTAGGAAGCAATAACATTATCTCATGTATATGTAAGAATATTTGAAATTTAAATTAGTATATGAAATTTTAAACAACTAAAAGACATGGGTAAGTTGAATCTTTAATTATTAATAATATCATACAAAAAGGTTACAAGAATCTCACTAGTCATATCCTGACTCTTCCTCATATACTGGATGTCTCATTAGTATCTCCACCTCTCCTCTTTTGTAAATATATTTATATAAAAAGAAAACAGAGAATAAAGGTGACAGAAGTTCTATGATAGAATATAAAACGATTATACTTATGAATGGCGGAATAGGGTGAATATCATTTCTAACAGGTCAAACAAGGGTAGTAAAAGGATAGCTTAAAAGAAAATGAGTAACATAGGTAAAAAAGGTGAATGGGACAATAGCAGACTATATTTTGTGTTTCAATTAAAAACAGGTTATTATTGACATAGTCTAACTTTTGTGATAGCATTTTACAAACTAATCAACTAATGAATAACTTTGGACAAAAAGAGTTTTGGGTCAAGCCAGCCTGACTCGATTTGACACTGAACAAAACTAACTGCTTTGACCCGTTACCCAAATTATCCAATTTGCCACTATTAGGTTTTACTGTGAGAGAAAACAAGGGAGAGTGTGATCCTCACAGAAGTTGAACCATCAGCCAAATTAGGGTATAGCTCTGTGATAATCTCAAGATACTTCTGCAATGCTTCTTCTGGAGACATAGAGCCCAGTTTATGCCATGCAATCCTGCACATAACAACAAAAATGCCAAGAGTTCCAAATGAAAAAAACATAATGAACATTATCATATTCCTAATAGATACTACCAGGTTCATATGACTATTATCAGTGAAAAAGTTCAGATCTTTGTGCTCATAATAGATAAATATAACATAAAATCACCAATAGATATATAAAAAAATGCACATTAATGTCTTACATACCATTCAAGCAGAAAACAAAAATTAAAGACCTATAATAAATAATCGTTTGCCGTAATTCTTTAGAAAACAAACATTAAAAACTATAGTAAATAATCGTTTGCCGTACTTCTTTAGAAAACAAACATTGTGGAAATACTTAACATGACATATCAAAAACTGTGTTCATAAATATATACAGAAATGCATCAAATTTGATAAAAAATTATGTAAGAATTTCCATATATGTTCATGATTTGGTTGGTCAAAAACTCAAATAGAATCCAACTATGTATTAAATTTGTTTTAGATAAACATTTTGGATATACTTAACACGACATATTAGTACGTGCTTTCCAAATCAAAAAGATAATGAACAGCAACAGAGTCCCAATAGATACTATTAACGATGAAAAATTTGATCGTAGTGTTCATAATACATAGTTAAAGCACAAATTACCCGCATCCCATATAGAGAGAAATGCACATTAGAATGTTACATGTCATTTAAGTAGAAAACAAACTCTAAAGACAATGATAAACAATCTTGTGCCATAATTCTATAGAAAACTCATACAAAAAACAATACTAGACGAAACGTAATGGGGCATTAAGAAAGCATTAAAGGGGCATTATAACACCTTAGAATGCCCTTACACCTGTTATAGGCAGGGGCGTCTCTACAGTATAAACAACTAAAGCAACCGTTTTAGGCCCCCAAATTTAAGGGCTCCGTATTTCAAAATAAAAACATACGTTTTTAGAGATAAATGAGAAAGATAACATAAATTATCGAATGATAACAAAACTATTGAAGGTTTATCGAGGTCAACTTACAAAACTTTGTTCATCGAGGTTGACTTACGAAACTTGTTCACCAAAAGTTCATTGAGTGTTCAATGTTGACGGTTATTTTGAGTTCATCAATTCTAAATTCTCTTTTGCAATTAATAATTTGATCTACTAACTATTATCGTCTGATTTTGATTCATGTCCAATTGTTTTAATCTATCATTATTCGTTTGCTTATGTAAGTTTATTGTTGTTAGTTTTCATTTTAATCTACATTTGCTATTGATTTTATCTTTACTTTAATCAATTATTACTTGTTTATCATTTAATATGCTCTTTTTTTAGTTGATGATGTTTAAGTTAATTAAGTTGTTTTCTACCACACTATAAACAAATTTGTTTATGTTGCCGGTTTGAGGCAAAGGTCTTTAGGAATAACATATAGATGAAGGCCTCAAAATTTTGTTTCGCTTTAGGCCTCTAGAAATATTGAGCCGACCCTGGTTATAGGTGTGTCCGTTTCCATCATAACACCATAACTCGTTATAAATCTCAAATATGTTCATAAGTACATCGTTTTCACATATATATATTATAAGGCAGAATCAATTAAACCTCTGTAATCCTCTCAATAGATTTTGTAACTAAAGGCAGCACAACATTGAAATCACAAGACTGAATCAATGAAACCTCTGTTTTCACAGAAAACTCACCACTTGGCTCGAGCACGGATGTTAATGGCAGAAGGCTGAGGAACAGCACAAGCACCCTCAGTGGCAACCTTATACAATCCATAAAGCTTCAACCGCACACCACTCGAAACCTTCAACGACGACCGATCGACAGCAAACGCAGTGGCCGCACAAAACACATCATCCAACTCCGTAGTCTCCACACCCTCCCAATCCAAATCATCATCGCTTTTATCCGGTCGTTGATCAGAAACAAGGTGCAATTGGAGGTCGTTAGGGTTAGCATGAGCAATGAAATTAGAGTTTTGGTGAGCGGAGGAGAAGAGATTGGCGAGAAGGAAGGAGACAATGAGCGCGATGAGAGAGAAGGAGACAATGAGCGCGATGAGAAGGAAGGAGAGTGTGCATAGTGCAGAAGTCGGTGATCGCCATGAAAGAGAACTTCCGTGGGGGGAGATGGAGATGGTCGCCGGAGAAAGATGAAGGAGATATGGGGGGACGTAAACAGTGTTTGCATGATTTCGCAGCGCACGTGACCAATTCCACTGAATTTCCCTCGATTTTCAAACTACTAACATTACATTCACATGTTATCGTTTCAGTTTTTTAATCACGTTTCAGATCTAGAATTAACCATTAAGTTAATATTTGCATTTAGAGTTAATCTTGGTTTTGGTCCCTGTGTTTTCTAGATTATCTCCACTTGAGTACCAAGGTTTATTTTGTCTTGATTATTGGCCTGAGTTTTTAAAATCATTTCTGTTTTCGTCCTTCTACCTAACAGTGTTAACATTTTATGTTAGATTTGTTGAAAAGACGAAAATACCCTTGGGGCTGAAATGGTTATTACATATGGATGATGATGAAGGTTTCAGATCTAATTTCAAAGAAAGTTTCAAAGGTGATTGTAGGTGGTTGTGTTGGTGGCTAGTGTGGTGGAGGTTGTGTGACATCCGTCACCTTAAGGTCCGTCAATTAACGTGTTTGTCCGTTATCTATTCTATGATCGGTCATTCCTCATCTCTATTTGACTCTTTATGTGGATATCATGTGTGCTTTATTATCGTTGTGTGTGCATTCGTTATAACCATGTGATGACCTTAAAAAGACTTTTAAAACCTTCATTTCAGAAAACGTCAGATATATCATTTTATAAATATAATAAATGTTTCTAATATAACAATTTCTTAAGTCATGACAACATTAAATATGCTTTTACAATTAATATAAAACACCTAACAAAGTCGTTTTTCAACCGAACAAAATTTGGGAAAACTCGGGGGTTAAGTGCAGGGACTAAACTTGTAATTTTGCAAACTTGGGCTGGGTATAAATACCCTCTTATCAGCCCTAGAATCTCATTATCACCATCTTCTTCATCTTCTCATCCTCTTCACACACAAAATCACCATTCTTGCACCGAATCCAACCCGAGAGGTCTCGTTTTCTTCGTCTTGACACCGTCTACAGCTTAGACTACCCCCTTTCTAGCAGGTAGTTGTCTTTGGTTCTCCGTTTTCTAGCCTTTTCACGGCTGTCCAAACTAGGGTTTCGGGTGTTCGGGTTCAACCCGAACACACAAGGTCGTATGGGTGCGTGTGAGGTCTCCTTGCTTGTGTTTCATGCTTGTGTATGTTTGTTGAGTGTTTCTGGAGGTCTTTGTGGTGTAAAACCCGTGTTTAGAGCAGCTCGGGGGCTGCTCCTCCCGACCACAGTCGCGATTCTGCAGATCAGGCGACTGGGTCATCCATGCGATTGAGCCGTGCAACTGAGTGGGTCGTGCGACTGAATCATGCGTTTGAGTTAATCGCGCGACTGAGTTGGGCGACTAGGCATGTCGTGCGACTAAGTTATGCGACTGAGTGTCTGTATGCGATCGAGTCATGCGTGCGAATGAATCTATGCGATTGAGTCATGCGATTGAGTGATTGTGTGCGATTGAGTCAGGTGACTGACTGAATGTGTGCGAATGTGCGTGATTCGCACGACTGGAGTCCAATCGCACGAATGAAGGTTCAATCGTACGAAGTAGCTAATTCGCACGATTGAAGGTTGATTCGTGCGTATGGAGGTTGAGTCGTGCGAATGGATGTTGTGTGGTATGACTGAATGCCAGTCATACGAATGAAGGCTCAATCGTACGAATGAAGCTGATTCGCACGATTGAGGGTTGATTCGCACGAATGGAGGTTGAGTCGTGCGTTTGGCCTTGTTATGCGACTGAAATTGTTGAGTTTGATCCCTTGTGCGTGGTGTGAGTATGTCGTGTGGTGTTGAGGTAACATTAACACAATAATGCCATTGTTCGGCCACAAAGATTAAAGTCAACGCGAGAAAGGGCACACGAACTATTTTGAACAATTGAACTAACGTTTTACAACGATCAACTGACTTAAAACTATTGACACTTATTCAATGCTTCTTCAATAACAACGAGACTTTTACTTAAACATCATCATTAGTGGCGACAATGTCTTGTACTTGGACCTACATAAGATCTAGTACGTGTGTCAGTCTGTTGTGTATTATACGCGACCCGGCCGATACGACCCGAACCGACCCATCATTATTGCGCGCTTATACATATATCATATCATTAATGCTATACAATAACTGTCAATAGGTGTTTGACTGTTTATTTGCATTCAACATTTGGGATACATCGATCATACATACTTACCACCTAACAAGTGAGTTTCGTGGCCCCTTTTACGCTTATACAATATTTCAATCATTTACAACTTGGGGGAAAAGTATGCTTACTCATTTTCAATGCTGTACAACTTACATACAAGGAATCAACGTGATACTATGTTGCAAGTACTATTTGATACATGCTTGGGTCTGCTGTGTGGTTCTATCTTTGCAACTATTTAATTCCAGTGTGGGAACCGACGGTTAGGTATTGGTAGTACTACTGGGTTGACACCCCCACCCTTGTTCGATGGTATACTAGTTGGTACCATCAGTGGCCAGGAACGGGCCCTTAGGTGAATATATGCCGACAATTTCTTTGTGTACGTTGCTAGGTTTGGTTGCAAAGCTCATGTCATGTGATATTTACTTGTGTATATAACTGTATTCACGGTATTCCAACGCGCTTACTTATTACAACATCACTTACATTTTTATTACTTAAACCTGCGAGCTCACCAACAATTATGTTGACCGTTTTAAGCATATCTTTTCAGGTGATCATGCAAGTCCAGGAATCTAGGTGTGCTGCCTTAGTGGAGACCCTAGGATGCATTTTTGGGACTTAACATGTTTTGATAAACCATCTTTTGAACAATGTTAACGCTTGTAAACAATTATCAACTTTTGAAACTTGTTCCCGGGTTGTGGGAATTAACATTTACATTTTCATCTTTATGTGAATATGTGTATCATTATCATGTTATGCTTATGGCTATGTTGTCGTGAACATTGACTAAACATGACACAAGTCCCCTTGTTGTCGGGTGTCGTCATGACACGCTTGTCATCATTTATTTATATTGCTCTCTATCGCTTACCATGTGTTATGACGATCCCGGTCTCGTTACATCCCCGTGTTTCCGCTTTTAGCGGGGGTGTGACAGATTGGTATCAGAGCCATTGGTTATAGAGAATTAGGCAATACGCTTGACCTAGACTATAACCTAGGAACCTTCATGTAGATTTGCATGCTAGGACTCTGTATGCATATTATATCTCGTGTATGTGTTCCTCGCTGCTTGATTTGTTCATCTATTTGTTATGTGATCTTTCCACCCTATGAGAGAGCCCTTGTGCTCACTCTTTTATGGGGATGCTTCTATTGAATCTTCCGTTCCCTCTGCGCGCCGAGTTAGTTTATCAGATCCGGGTATGAGACCCGAAGAGATCTTCACAGATCATGCTATTGCGCTTGACCTTGGACATTGAGATTAACTCTGAGGAGGAATATGTCTGAAACCTCGAAAGAGGAAGGAAATAGACAACCTCCGCCAGACTAAACGTGATTGTATACATGGACTTACAACTGTTGTGATGGATTATCATTGAAACATTATCAATTCATGGTGTGTGAACTGCACGAATTGCATGCGATGTGTGTATTGACATGAAATACATGGACTTGATGGATTATTATGGATATGATGTAAAGGAAGTCGGATGTCATGTAACCGGATCGGGCATCATTCTCGGTACATCGTGGGTGTGGTGGGAACGCTGCGGGGAACCCTATATATAAAATCACCGGTATACCAAGAATATGCTTGAAATGGGCTGCATGGTGATCTTGACCGACCGGAACATGAACATTGGAACTTGATTAGTGGAATACTTTTGTATCTTATGGTGACTAAAGCTTATATGTTACCTCTTTTATGATTAGAACATGCCACCTCGAAGAGTTACCCGTAGCAATAGTGGCAGGAGTGAAGCCGCAAGGGGCAGAGGTCGAGGCAGAGCACCAAGAGCAAGAGCAAACGATGCTCCTGCCAGTAACAGTCAAGGAACAGGGAACGCCGACATGGCAGCCCTGATCGCTCAGCAATTGGCCGCGCTGATTCCTACTATTGTGGCCCAAGTGAGAGACGCACTCCAACAACACCACCCTCACGGGGATGGTGGCAACGATGATGGAGCCCAAGGTGGGATCGAGACTGAGACGGGAAACGGAAACCCGACCGGAAACGAGAGCAACCAGGAAACCGGGAATGGTGGTACTGCCGGTATTGAGACTGGGGTGGTTAATGCTCGTCGGGGATGTTCGTACAAGGAGTTCGTGGCTTGTAAGCCAAGGGAATTTGATGGGAAAGGTGGGGCGATAGCCCTAACCAGGTGGCTAGAAAAGATGGAGGCAGTGATCGACATCAGTGAGTGCCTCGATAGTCAAAGGATCAAGTATGCCACTTGTTCTCTACAGGGTAAGGCCCTAACCTGGTGGAACACCCAGGTTCAAGCTCGAGGAAGAGAATCTGCGATGCAGATGTCATGGGATGAATTCAAAGCCTTGATCACCGAGGAATACTGCCCTCTCAACGAGATGCAGAAGTTGGAGCATGAGTTCTGGAATCATGCCATGGTGGGGGCAGGGCATGCAGCTTATACTGATCGTTTTCACGAGCTAGCAAGATTGGTTCCGCATCTAGTCACGCCAGAATAAAAGAGGATTGAAAGGTACATTGGGGACTCGCGCCTCAAATTAGAGCGATGGTCACAGCAGGCCTCTGCTCCTACTATTCAGAGCGCAATTCTGAAAGCTGGCGCTTTGACTGATGAGATGGTTAGAACTGGGGTTTTGGGCAGAGGAGCCGAGAAGAGAAAGGATGTTGGGGAGTCGAGCCGGTCGAGTGCCGGAAAATTGAGAAGAGGTCCAAGCCGACCAGGAATTTTGTGGCCGTGTCTCAGGCCAGGAGAGAGTATGTGGGGCCGCACCCCAAATGTGACAGGTGCAATTATCATCATCCCTCAGGGACGCAGTGCCGGGTGTGCGCTAACTATAGGCGCCCGGGTCATTTGGCAAGAGATTGCAGAACTGCGCCGAATCTTGTAGCACCCGTCAACGCGGTTAACCCCGCCAGGAATGCAAGGGCTTGCTTTGAGTGTGGGAGCCCCGATCACTACAGGAATATGTGCCCCAGGCTGAATCGGGCACCGGGTCAACAGGGGAACAACCAGCAGCAGGTGTTGGCTATCGCTGGGAATCAAGGCCCGGCTACTCAGGGGAATGCAGCTCGGGGACGTGCATTCGTCATTGGAGCCAATGATGCTCGTCAGGACCCGAATGTTGTCACGGGTACGCACTTACTCAATCATCACTTCGCATCTATATTATTTGATACCGGAGCAGACAATAGTTTCATATCTTCTGAGTTTGTGCAATTACTTGATTTGAGTCCTAGTAGGTTAGAAACTAGCTACTCCGTAGAAATGGCCAATGGTAGGGTTGTTCAGGCCGATGAGATCATTAGGAAGTGTTCGTTAACGCTGGAGGATCATACCTTTGAGATAGATTTGATACCCTTTGAGTTAGGAAGCTTCGATGTTATCGTGGGTATGGATTGGTTGTCGCAAAACGGAGCAGAGATTGTTTGTCGAGACAAAGTAGTACGTATCCCTATGCCAAACGGGGAAGTACTCAAGGTTCAGGGAGAACGACCGGGTAAGAATTTAAAGCTTATTTCCTGCATGAAAGCACGCCAGAGTTTACGAAAGCAGTGCTACGCTTTTCTGGCTCATGTGGTTGAAAAGAAAGACGAAGAAAGGAAACTAGCAGATATTCCAGTGGTACGGGATTACCCAGAAGTATTTCCAGATGACTTGTCTGGTTTGCCTCCTCCACGACAGGTGGAATTCCGTATTGAGTTGGTTCCTGGAGCTACACCGGTAGCGAAAACGCCATACCGTCTAGCGCCATCCGAGATGCAAGAGTTGTCTAGTCAGTTACAGGAACTACTGAGGAGAGGGTTTTATTCGACCGAGTCATTCGCCGTGGGGAGCACCGGTACTATTTGTCAAGAAGAAGGATGGATCGTTCCGTATGTGCATCGATTACCGTGAACTGAACAAGTTAACGGTGAAGAACTGATATCCTCTCCCAGGATCGACGATTTATTTGATCAGCTGCAAGGAGCTTCGTATTTTTCAAAGATCGATCTTCGTTCTGGTTATCATCAGCTAAGGGTTTTCGAGGACGACATACCGAAGACTGCGTTCAGGACTCGTTATGGGCACTATGAGTTCTTGGTCATGCTGTTCGGATTGACTAACGCACCAGCTGTGTTCATGGATCTAATGAATCGGGTGTGCAAACCTTACTTGGATAAGTTCGTGATCGTGTTCATAGACGACATACTTATCTACTCCCGATCAAAAGAATCATGTAGAACATCTTCGGGCAATTCTGGAGCTGCTACGCGAAGAGAAACTTTTCGCCAAGTTCTCAAAATGTGAGTTTTGGTTGCGAGAAGTGAAATTTTTGGGTCATGTGGTTAATGAGAACGGGATTCACGTAGATCCCGGCAAGATCGAAGCGGTGAAGAAATGGGATACGCCCCAAATACCATCAGAGATACGACAATTCTTAGGATTGGCCGGTTATTATCGTCGCTTCTCATCACGAATTTCTCAAGATCGCGCAACCGTTAACCCTGCTTACTCAGAAAGACAAGAAATTTGACTGGGGATATGCACAAGAGCAAGCGTTCCAAACGTTGAAAGAGAAGTTGTGCAACGCGCCGATATTGTCTCTCCCAGACGGAACCGATGATTTTGTGGTGTACTGCGATGCGTCACATCAAGGATTGGGATGTGTGCTAATGCAGAAGGATAAGGTGATTGCCTACGCTTCGCGACAGCTTAAAGTGCACGAAAAGAACTACACCACTCATGATCTTGAGTTGGGCGCTGTAGTATTTGCACTCAAAATTGGAGGCATTACCTGTATGGCACTAAATGCATCATCTTCACCGATCATAAGAGCCTTCAACATATTCTGGATCAGAAGGAACTTAATATGCGCCAACAACGTTGGGTAGAGCTTCTTAGTGACTACGATTGTGAGATCCGGTATCATCCGGGGAAAGCTAACGTGGTGGCTGATGCCTTAAGCCGTAAAGAACGAGTGAAACCACTACGTGCACGAGCGTTGGGATTGACCATCCAACCAACTTGAAAGCTCAGATTCAAATTGCACAGAGTGAGGCATTAAAGAAGAAAACCTTGCGGGAGAAGAATTCCGGGGGTTAGATAAACAGATGATACGCAAAGATGACGGTATTCAGTACTTTATGGATCGCATATGGGTACCCAAATGGGGAGGTGTTCGAACCTTAGTCATGGATGAAGCCCACAAGACGCGATATTCTATTCATCCTGGTGCAGACAAGATGTATCATGATCTCAAGGATCTATACTGGTGGCCAGGCATGAAGAAAGACATTGCCTTATACGTCAGCCAATGCTTGACGTGTTCGAAAGTCAAAGCTGAACATCAGAAGCCATCGGGATTATTACAGCAACCTGAAATTCCCGAGTGGAAATGGGAGAACATAGCCATGGATTTTATTACCAAACTCCCTAGAACAAGCAGCTGTCATGACTCGATATGGGTCATTGTTGATCGAATGACAAATTCAGCACATTTCTTGCCTATCCGAGAAGATTTCAAGATGGATAAGTTGGCGAGATTGTACATCAAAGAGGTCGTGACACGGCACGGGGTGCCGGTGTCAATCATATCCGACCGTGATAGCAGATTCACTTCACGTTTTTGGCAGACACTACAGAAAGCGATGGGCACTCGGTTAGACATGAGTACAGCCTATCACCCTCAAACAGATGGCCAAAGTGAACGAACTATACAGACGCTAGAAGATATGTTGAGAGCGTGTGTAATCGATTTTGGTGGTAGTTGGGATGCTCATCTACCATTGATTGAGTTCTCCTACGACAACAGCTACCATACAAGCATTGGATGTGCTCCATTTGAAGCGTTGTATGGAAGGAAATGCAGATCTCCCGTTTGTTGGGCCAAATTGGTGAAAGTCAACTGACAGGCCCTGAGATCATCCAAGAAACAACAGACAAGATTTTCCAATCAAAGATCGACTTAAAGCCGCCGCGCGAGATCGCCAAAAGAGCTATGCCAACAATCGTCGGAAGCCTCTAGAATTCAATGTTGGGGATCGGTGGGGTGTTACTCAAAGTCTCCCCTTGGGAAGGAGTCGTTCGATTCGGAAAGAAAGGGAAGTTAGCCCCAAGATACGTTGGACCATTTGAGATCACTGAAAGGATCGGTCCAGTGGCTTACCGGTTAAGGTTGCCACAAGAGCTTAGCGGTGTGCATGATACTTTTCATGTGTGCAACCTCAAGAAGTGTTTGGACGATGAATCCCTTCACGTGCCAATCGAGGAAATCAAGATTGACGACAAGCTTCACTTTGTTGAAGAACCCATTGAGATCATGGATCGAAAGGTCAAGCAACTGAAGCGCAGTAGGATACCTATTGTTCGCGTAAGGTGGAATTCAAAACGAGGGCCAGAGTTTACATGGGAACGTGAAGATCAGATGAAACTCAAATATCCACATCTTTTCGAGGATGACACTCTTGGACCTAACTCCAGCTGAATTTCGGGACGAAATTCTCTCAACTGGGGGATACTGTGACATCCGTCACCTTAAGGTCCGTCAATTAACGTGTTTGTCTGTTATCTATTCTATGATCGGTCATTCCTCATCTCTATTTGACTCTTTATGTGGATATCATGTGTGCTTTATTATCGTTGTGTGTGCATTCGTTATAACCATGTGATGACCTTAAAAAGACTTTTAAAACCTTCATTTCAGAAAACGTCAGATATATCATTTTATAAATATAATAAATGTTTTTAATATAACCATTTCTTAAGTCATGACAACATTAAATATGCTTTTACAATTAATATAAAACACCTAACAAAGTCGTTTTTCAACCGAACAAAATTTGGGAAAACTCGGGGGTTAAGTGTAGGGACTAAACTTGTAATTTTGCAAACTTGGGCTGTGTATAAATACCCTCTTATCAGCCCTAGAATCTCATTATCACCATCTTCTTCATCTTCATCCTCTTCACACACAAAATCACCATTCTTGCACCGAATCCAACCCGAGAGGTCTCGTTTTCTTCGTCTTGACACCGTCTACAGCTTAGACTACCCCTTTCTAGCAGGTAGTTGTCTTTGGTTGTCCGTTTTCTAGCCTTTTTACGGCTGTCCAAACTAGGGTTTCGGGTGTTCGGGTTCAACCCGAACACACAAGGTCGTATGGGTGCGTGTGAGGTCTCCTTGCTTGTGTTTCATGCTTGTGTATGTTTGTTGAGTGTTTCTGGAGGTCTTTGTGGTGTAAAACCCGTGTTTAGAGCAGCTCGAGGGCTGCTCCTCCCGACCACAGTCGCGATTCTGCAGATCAGGCGACTGGTTCATCTATGCGATTGAGCCGTGCGACTGAGTGGGTCGTGCGACTGAATCATGCGTTTGAGTCAATCGCGCGACTGAGTTGGGCGACTAGGCATGTCGTGCGACTGAGTTATGCGACTGAGTGTCTGTATGCGATCGAGTCATGCGTGCGAATGAATCTATGCGATTGAGTCATGCGATTGAGTGATTGTGTGCGATTGAGTCAGGTGACCGACTGAATGTGTGCGAATGTGCGTGATTCGCACGACTGGAGTCCAATCGCACGAATGAAGGTTCAATCGTACGGAAGTAGCTAATTCGCACGATTGAAGGTTGATTCGTGCGTATAGAGGTTGAGTCGTGCGAATGGGTGTTGTGTGGTACGACTGAATGCCAGTCATACGAATGAAGGCTCAATCGTACGAATGAAGCTGATTCGCACGATTGAGGGTTGATTCGCACGAATGGAGGTTGAGTCGTGCGTCTGGCCTTGTTATGCGACTGAAATTGTTGAGTTTGATCCCTTGTGCGTGGTGTGAGTATGTCGTGTGATGTTGAGGTAACATTAACACAATAATGCCATTGTTTGGCCACAAAGATTAAGTCAACGCGAGAAAGGGCACACGAACTATTTTGAACAATTGAACTAACGTTTTACAACGATCAATTGACTTAAAACTATTGACACTTATTCAATGCTTCTTCAATAACAACGAGACTTTTACTTAAAACATCATCATTAGTGGCGACAATGTCTTGTACTTGGACCTACATAAGATCTAGTACGTGTGTCAGTCTGTGTGTATTATACGCGACCCAGCCGATACGACCCGAACCGACCCATCATTATTGCGCGCTTATACATATATCATATCATTAATGCTATACAATAACTGTCAATAGGTGTTTGACTGTTTATTTGCATTCAACATTTGGGATACATCGATCATACATACTTACCACCTAACAAGTGAGTTTCGTGGCCCCTTTTACGCTTATACAATATTTCAATCATTTACAACTTGGGGGAAAAGTATGCTTACTCATTTTCAATGCTGTACAACTTACATATATTTTACATACAAGGAATCAACGTGATACTGTGTTGCAAGTACTATTTGATACATGCTTGGGTCTGCTGTGTGGTTCTATCTTTACAACTATTTAATTCCAGTGTGGGAACCGATGGTTAGGTATTGGTAGTACTACTGGGTTGACACTCCCACCCTCGTTCGATGGTATACTAGTTGGTACCATCAGTGGCCAGGAACGGGCCCTTGGGTGAATATATGCCGATAATTTCTTTGTGTACGTTGCTAGGTTTGGTTGCAAAGCTCATGTCATGTGATATTTACTTGTGTATATAACTGTATTCACGGTATTCCAACGCGCTTACTTATTACAGCATCACTTACATTTTTATTACTTAAACCTGTGAGCTCACCAACAATTATGTTGACCGTTTTAAGCATATCTTTTCAGGTGATCATGCAAGTCCAGGAATCTAGGTGTGCTGCCTTAGTGGAGACCCTAGGATGCATTTTTGGGACTTAACATGTTTTGATAAACCATCTTTTGAACAATGTTAACGCTTGTAAACAATTATCAACTTTTGAAACTTGTTCCCGGGTTGTGAGAATTAACATTTACATTTTCATCTTTATGTGAATATGTGTATCATTATCATGTTATGCTTATGGCTATGTTGTCGTGAACATTGACTAAACACGACACAAGTCCCCTTGTTGTCGGGTGTCGTCATGACACGCTTGTCATCATTTATTTATATTGCTCTCTATCGCTTACCATGTGTTATGACGATCCCGGTCTCGTTACATCCCCGTGTTTCCGCTTTTAGCGGGGGTGTGACAGATTGGTATCAGAGCCATTGGTTATAGAGAATTAGGCAATACGCTTGACCTAGACTATAACCTAGGAACCTTCATGTAGATTTGCATGCTAGGACTTTGTATGCATATTATATCTCGTGTATGTGTTCCTCGCTGCTGTTGTTCATCTATTTGTTATGTGATCTTTCCACCCTATGAGAGAGCCCTTGTGCTCACTCTTTTATGGGGATGCTTCTATTGAATCTTCCGTTCCCTCTGCGCGCCGAGTTAGTTTATCAGATCCGGGTATTAGACCCGAAGAGATCTTCACAGATCATGCTATTGCGCTTGACCTTGGACATTGAGATTAACTCTGAGGAGGAATATGTCTGAAACCTCGAAAGAGGAAGGAAATGGACAACCTCCGCCAGACTAAACGTGATTGTATACATGGACTTACAACTGTTGTGATGGATTATCATTGAAACATTATCAATTCATGGTGTGTGAACTGCACGAATTGCATGCGATGTGTGTTATTGACATGAAATACATGGACTTGATGGATTATTATGGATATGATGTAAAGGAAGTCAGATGTCATGTAACCGGATCGGGCATCATTCTCGGTACATCGTGGGTATGGTGGGAACGCTGCGGGGAACCCTATATATAAACATCACCGGTATACCGAGAATATGCTTGAAATGGGCTGCATGGTGGGAACGCTTACCATGTGTTATGACGATCCCGGTCTCGTTACATCCCCGTGTTTCCGCTTTTAGCGGGGGTATGACAGGTTGTGAACTCGTGGTCTGTGGTTGAAGAAGGGACGGATGGCGGAGGGATGTGATAGCGGTGGTGTGGCTGAGGTACAGTGGCGGCGGTAATTATGGTGTGGGGAGGTGCGATTGTGCCAACGGTGGTACGACGAAGGTGTAGTGGCGGCGGTAGCTGCGTTGTGGCGGATGTGCGGTGGGGGACGGAGGTGGTGTGGGTTAGGGTTTGGATAGAGAATAGGGAGTTAAGAGAGTGGGAAGAGGGTTGAGCGGAACCTTATCGAATCACAAACTTTTAGGATTGCCGAAGGTTGGCCGAAACATTGCCGGAAAACCTTTGAGGTCGAACGACCATGAGTTGGAGAACACCACCACCACCATTGGACTCAAGAACCAAGAGCTACAAAGTGGACTATAACACTCGTCGGAAATCCCCCTCTCTTGTGCCAACGCCGCCAGTCACCACTGCATCACTATCGTCTTCCGCCTACCAGCGTTGGCGGAAGGGATTTGGTCGCCGCCATCAACCCATCTCCGATATATTTCTCTCTCCCTCTCTATAGTTTTCATTCTCTTTCTAAGTATGTGTGTTTTTCATGGTGTATGGAGTGGGTGTGAAATGAAGCTAGGGGTTTATCAATGGGTATTTTGGTTATTTAACACTCATTTTACACTTAGTTAACGGAAACGATTAACACCGTTATTCAAAACGATGACAACATAAACGATTTTGAAAACTCAGGCCAATAATTGAGACAAATTAAACATACTGCAAGTTTGTATTTTGAAAACTCAGGCCAATAAACGATTCAAAACTCATTTTATTTTGAAAGTTGATTTTTATGCTAATTGTATGTACTGCAAGTTTGCAACTTCCATTTTTTTCTCCACTACTTCCTTCAAGTATGAGGATTGGCCTTCGGCATCCCTTAGGTGTAGATGAGACTGAATCTTTGCTGCGGATATGGTGACTTTGTATCTTTGTACTTTGGTGGTCAACATTATATGCGAGGGTGGTAGTAAGATTTGATATGATAAATAATTTACTTGCACCCGTCGGTTAATGTTTAACTGTTTAGTATCGTTGATTACGATTCACCAAATCTAGAGTGGTCTTACTCGACTTACAACGAGAAACGTTGCTTCGTGAAACATTAGATCAGGAGATGGAGATATTCCTCAAACAGTATGATGATGTCCCCTAATCGATGTTGAAGTACGTTTTTAAACATAAACGTCAAATTGTTCGGATACGTTAGGAGTTTAATTTGTAGATTTTTAGTTTTAATATTTTAATATTTTTAATTTTTATGTTTTTTATTTAATGTAGTTTATTTTTTATATTTATAATTTTTAATTTATTTGTATTAATGAAGTAATTTTTTTAATTGAAGAAAAAGATTTGGTGGGTGTAATGTGGTGTGAGTGCATCCGGTTGTATTTTTGCTTCTACATTTAAGTCTCGGGTTAGAAACTCGGAATTAGGTGACGTTACACTATTTACCGATAGAATGTTGCCTTTGAGATTGTTTTTTTTTTGTTTTTTTTAATTGTAGTGCACCCATGGGCAAAATTTACTTGGGGCACGCGGGGCCTAGGGCTGTTAAAATAGCTCGACACTCGGAACGCGTTCGAACTCGTTCAAAAAAAGCTCGGAATTTTACTCGTTCGATTTTCCATTCGGTTGTAAACGAATCAAGCAGCTCGGTTCGGTTTGAAAACGAACCGAGCACGAGCAAAGGTACGCTCGGTCGGTTTCACTCGAATTATTTTTTAGTTTAGTTTTTATATATTATATATATGTTAATTTATTTATTATAAAAACCTTAACCCTCAAATCCTTTATTCATTTTTTTAACTTTTATCCCAATTAAAATCTCATAATAGCCTCTGCCCTCTCGACATTCAACACTCCAGCAGTCCAGCCCTAGCCCCCTTGTGTTTTCACTCATAAATGAAAATTTATGTGTGTATATTGTTCAAAAATTTGATACGTATTGAACCGTCTCCCTTTGATTGGGTCTCGAGACTTTCGCCCACACCCATAATAAAAAGTTCCAAGCTCCGCCACTCAATGCAACTAATTAATCAATAATAGTAGAAATCCATAAAAATTCACATCATCGGCATTTTTAAACAACTTGCAAGCCCCCAAGAAAAAAATAAAAATGCTTTTTTAAAAATTTAATCAGGAAGAAAAATGCTTAATGTAGGAAAAGTATAAAGACGAAATGCCTGTTAGCCGATTTCTAATTTAGTGAAGAACATTTAACAGAGAATGTAGAAAAGAACTAAATGATTGTGGGAGAAATCTAGTCTGTACACATGAATCAGAGATATCATCAGCATGTTAATGTGGGACTATCTATCTAAGGTTAGATTGAATGCCAGTTTGAATGAGACAGATCAGATGGATGGTTCCCATCATCAACATCATCAACATCATTATCATTTTGTATTCCTTTTGCTGCACTTTTCTTCACAAGTGACAGATCAATCTCGTCTAGCTCACACACAACAGCATCATGCAAGGGCGTCGGGCCTTCATTATCCTTTAGTTCACATATAATAAACACAAACCATCAGTTAGTTTATGCCAAAAGGATAGCTTATTTGTTTCTCTTGCACGCAATTGCATCTAATTAATTACCTTTTGATTTATGTCAGCATTGCTGCTCGATAGCATTTCTGCAACATCAAAATGGCCGTGATCAACAGTCCCATGCAAAGGCGTATGGCCCTCACTATCTGTAAATTCCACAGGATAATTGTGACAATAAGTAACGATAAAATCGACTTGAAGTGATGGTTTGGATAGAATATGAAATGTGACCACATTAGAGCAAGATATCTGCATCACCTTCTCTTGTAAAGTCATGTATACCATCCAATTCACTGAAAATAAAGATGATATTATTAGAAAGCAATAACATTACTTCATGTATTAATATTATATAAGAATATTTGAAATTTAAATTAGTATATGCAATTCTAAAGAACTAAAAGACCTGGGTAATTGAATCTTTAAATATTAATAATATCATACAAAAAGGTTACAAGAATCTCACTAGTCATATCCTGACTCTTCCTCATATACTGGATGTCTCATTAGTATCTCCACCTCTCCTCTTTTGTAAATATATTTATATAAAAAAACAGAGAATAAAGGTGACAGAAGTTCCATGATAGAATATAAAACGGTTATACTTATGAATGGCGGAATAGGGTGAATATTATTTCTAACAGGTCAAACAGGGGTAGTAAAAAGATAGCTTAAAAGAAAATGAGTAACATAGGTCAAAAAAGGTGAATGGGACAATAGCAGACTATAGTTTGTGTTTCAATTAAAAAAACAGGTTATTATTGACATAGTCTAACTTTTGTGATAGCATTTTACAAACTAACCAACTAATGAATAACTTTGGACAAAAAGAGTTTTGGTTCAAGCCAACCTGACTCGATTTGACACTGAACAAAACTAACTGTTCATCACGATCTACATCATAGTCGATATCTATCTTCCGAGCATTCTAAACCTGCAACTGATTGAGGGCTTTTACTCATCATCGATCTCTAAAGCTTCATCAAACATCAATTGAACCAATAGCATCATCATTATCTCTATCAAATTTTGCTCTTTGTCGCGACTTGTTCTATCATCTGTGACCATCAATTCCATCTTAATCAAGTAAGTTAATAACATGTTCACACTCGGTTTTACTTTGGGATTAAAAGCCCTAATGTTAATTCGATTAACATGCACGAATTGGGATTCAATTTGATGGAAATCGAAACTAGGGTTCTTGATAATTGGAGCTTTTTCTAATTAATGTTTTTAAATTTTTTGGTGGATCTAGAACAGATTCGGGCCTCTAGCCCATCGTTTAACACCGTGTACATACAAACAAGAGGTCGTTCGACCCCGAGCATCCTCAAACTAGTTTTAAAACTTTTTTTAATTCAATTGCGGAAAACTTATTATTATATAATTGTATTGATATAAAAATTATTTTGTTAACTACAACATTTCAAAAACAAATAATTAATTTACGAAGGTGTTAAAAGATATAAATTTATATTCAATTATCTTTTAAAGAATAAAAATGTTGTAAAAATTATTAGTAAATTTACTTATAAGTCTTAAAGTTGTACAAAATTTATTTTGTCAATAATATCTATTCTAAAAATCTCTATTTATTTTTTTTGAAATTCTAAACCATATAATTTTCTATTTTTTTATTTTTCAAGGGTTTAACATTATAAAATTATTACAAAGGTAACTGATGGATTATTTTTTAAAAGACTTTATAAAATGGCTTTAAATCAAACAAATTATTTATTACTTATTTGCAAAATTAATTATTTTAACCAAGTTATTTAATAATTAATTATTTCTTTTCACACTTTAACTCAACCTTATTTGTTCAATTAAATATTTAAATAATATTTAATAATATAATTTCACTAATTATTCATTTCCATTTTCAACCTTAGTTATTTAATCAATTTATTTTTTTGTAAATAAATTATTCTTAAACTATTATTAAAACCATCAAATCCCAATAGGATCCCTAATTTATATTTAGTCTTTAACCATATTATTATTCTAATCAAAGACCCCAAACCGTAGGTTGAACTGTGAGTAATTTTAGTGTCAAGTCTAGCATTTTATTATTTTCAAATCGACTATAATTAAGAAGTGAGTATTCATAGCCTTTTTTATGTGTTTTATATTTTAGAAAAATCATGTGATTCAATATTCAAACATTGTTATTTATTGTTATTTTATTCCATTCTAAATTCAATTCAAAACATGCTATGTTATGTGTTCATTGTTTGATAAACTTGATGATAACATAATCATTAATTCATGCTACCACGGTAACAATGATATATCTATGGTTTGAAAAACCCACCCAATTTGTTTAGTCGTGTGGTTATTGGAACCGAAATCATTCATTTTATAAGGCTTCATCTACGGACCGAGTCAATTCAGTCATTAGGTTTGATTGTGTTGGTTTGTCTTTTATGTTACAATATTGCATTATAAGTCTTGACATTGCCATGTGAATTGAATTGTTTTCAACCTATTTAATCAATCTATATATGTATGCAAACCTATGTTTACTCACAAGCTAATTCGTTAGCTGACTAATTACTTTTTCACATAATTTCAGGATGCAATTTAGAGGACTTCTTCATGATCATATAGGACTTGGACTTGGATTAATAAAAGACTTTATTATGTTATTTGATTCTTTATTGCATTGTATTATATCATTTGATTAGTATCATTCAATGAAAATGACATTTAATATTATTTCAACTTGTTTAATTCTATGTGATATGAACAATCGATTCACATTCGTCCGCCCCGATGATTCCGCCGTCGGTCGGGTATGACAAGAGGGTATTTGTGTCCATTTAAAAATTTGGCTCTAGCCAACCCATATTAACACCCATTTTCAAACCAAAAAACATAACAACACATTAATAAATTCTAGCATTGTATGAATAATAAACACTAAATATATTCATGATCCACATCAAAATGGGTTTCTTCCCCTTTAAGTAGTGCATCCGGTTAATTACTTTATACAACTTGGGTTTCTTCCCCTTTAAGTAGTGCATCCGGTTGTAGTGCACCCATGGACGAAGTTTACTTGGGGAACGCGGGGCCTAGGGCTGTTAAAATAGCTCGACGCTCGAAACTCGCTCGAACTCGCTCGAAAAAAGCTCGAAATTTTACTCGTTCGATTTTCCGTTCGGTTGTAAACGAATCGAACGGCTCGGTTGGTTTGAGAACGAATCGAGCACGAGCAAATGTACGCTCGGTCGGTTTCACTCGAATTATTTTTTAGTTTAGTTTTTATATATTATATATATGTTAATTTATTTATTTTAAAACCTTAATCCTCAAATCCTTTATTCACTTTTTTAACTTTTATCCCAATTAAAATCTCATAACAGCCTCTGCCCTCTCGATATTCAACACTCCAGCAGTCCAGCCCTAGCCCCCTTGTGTTTTCACTCATAAATGAAAATTTATGTGTGTATATTGTTCAAAAATTTGATACGTATTGAACCGTCTCCCTTTGATTGGGTCTCGAGACTTTCGCCCACACCCATAATAAAAAGTTTCAAGCTCCGCCACTCAATGCAACTAATTAATCAATAATAGTAGAAATCCATAAAAATTCACATCATCGGCATTTTTAAACAACTTGCAAGCCCCCAAGAAAAAAATAAAAATGCTTTTTTAAAAATTTAATCAGGAAGAAAAATGCTTAATGTAGGAAAAGTATAAAGACGAAATGCCTGTTAGCCGATTTCTAATTTAGTGAAGAACATTTAACAGAGAATGTAGAAAAGAACTAAATAATTGTGGGAGAAATCTAGTCTGTACACATGAATCAGAGATATCATCAGCATGTTAATGTGGGACTATCTATCTAAGGTTAGATTGAATGCCAGTTTGAATGAGACAGATCAGATGGATGGTTCCCATCATCAACATCATTATCATTTTGTATTCCTTTTGCTGCACTTTTCTTCACAAGTGACGGATCAATCTCGTCTGGCTCACACACAACAGCATCATGCAAGGGCGTCGGGCCTTCATTATCCTTTAGTTCACATATAATAAACACAAACCATCAGTCAGTTTATGCCAGAAGCATAGCTTATTTGTTTCTTTTGCACGCAATTGCATCTAATTAATTACCTTTTGATTTATGTCAGCATTGCTGCTCGATAGCATTTCTGCAACATCAAAATGGCCGTGATCAACAGTCCCATGCAAAGGCGTATGGCCCTCACAATCTGCAAATTCCACAGGATAATTGTGACAATAGATAACGATAAAATCAACTTGAAGTGATGGTTTGGATAGAATATGAAATGTGACCACATTAGAGCAAGATATCTGCATCACCTTCTCTTGTAAAGTCATGTATAGCATCCAATTCACTGAAAATAAATAAGATATTATTAGGAAGCAATAACATTATCTCATGTATATGTAAGAATATTTGAAATTTAAATTAGTATATGAAATTTTAAACAACTAAAAGACATGGGTAAGTTGAATCTTTAATTATTAATAATATCATACAAAAAGGTTACAAGAATCTCACTAGTCATATCCTGACTCTTCCTCATATACTGGATGTCTCATTAGTATCTCCACCTCTCCTCTTTTGTAAATATATTTATATAAAAAAACAGAGAATAAAGGTGACAGAAGTTCCATGATAGAATATAAAACGGTTATACTTATGAATGGCGGAATAGGGTGAATATTATTTCTAACAGGTCAAACAGGGGTAGTAAAAAGATAGCTTAAAAGAAAATGAGTAACATAGGTCAGAAAAGGTGAATGGGACAATATCAGACTATAGTTTGTGTTTCAATTAAAAAACAGGTTATTATTGACATAGTCTAACTTTTGTGATAGCATTTTACAAACTAATCAACTAATGAATAACTTTGGACAAAAAGAGTTTTGGGTCAAGCCAACCTGACTCGATTTGACAGTGAACAAAATTAACTGTTTTGACCCGTTACCCAAATTATCCATTTTGCCAGTTTTAGGTTTTACTGTGAGAGAAAACAAGGGAGAGTGTGATCCTCATAGAAGTTGAACCATCAGCCCAATTAGGGTATAGCTCTGTGATAATCTCAAGATACTTCTGCATTGCTTCTTCTGCATTGCTTCTTCTGGAGACATAGAGCCCAGTTTATGCCATGCAATCCTGGCACATAACAACAAAAATGCCAAGAGTTCCAAATGGAAAAAGATAATGAACATTATCATATTCCTAATAGATACTACCAGGTTCATATGACTATTATCAATAAAAAAGTTTAGATCTTTGTGCTCATAATAGATAAATATAACATAAAATCACCAATAAATATATACAAAAATGCACATTAATGTCTTACATGCCATTCAAGCAGAAAACAAAAATTAAAGACCTATAATAAATAATCGTTTGCCGTAATTCTTTAGAAAACAAACATTAAAAGCTATAGTAAATAATCGTTTGCCGTACTTCTTTAGAAAACAAACATTTTGGAAATACTTAACATGACATATCAAAAACTATGTTCATAAATATATACAGAAATGCATCAAATTTGATAAAAAAAATTATGTAAGAATTTCCATATATGCTCATGATTTTGTTGGTCAAATACTCTAATAGAATTGAACTATGTAATCAATTTGTTTTAGATAAACATTTTGGATATACTTAACACGATATATTAGTACGTGCTTTCCAAATCAAAAAGATAATGAACAACAACAGAGTCCCAATAGATACTATTATCGATGAAAAATTTGATCATAGTGTTCATAATACAAAGTTAAAGCACAAATTACCCACATCCCATATAGAGAGAAATGCACATTAGAATGTTACATGTCATTTAAGTAGAAAACAAACTCTAAAGACAATGATAAACAATCTTGTGCCATAATTCTATAGAAAACTCATACAAAAAACAATACTAGACGAAACGTAATGGGGCATTAAGAAAGCATTAAAGGGGCATTATAACACCTTAGAATGCCCTTACACCCGTTATAGGCAGGGGCGTCTCTACAGTATAAACAACTAAAGCAACCGTTTTAGGCCCCCAAATTTAAGGGCTCCGTATTTCAAAATAAAAACATCCGTTTTTAGAGATAAATGAGAAAGATAACATAAATTATAGAATGATAACAAAACTATTGAAGGTTTATCGAGGTCAACTTACAAAACTTGGTTCATCGAGGTTGACTTACGAAACTTGTTCACCAAAAGTTCATTGAGTGTTCAATGTTGACGGTTATTTTGAGTTCATCAATTCTAAATTCTCTTTTGCAATTAATAATTTGATCTACTAACTATTATCGTCTGATTTTGATTCATGTCCAATTGTTTTAATCTATCATTATTCGTTTGCTTATGTAAGTTTATTGTTGTTAGTTTTGATTTTAATCTACATTTGCTATTGATTTTATCTTTACTTTAATCAATTGTTACTTGTTTATCATTTAATATGCTCTTTTTTTAGTTGATGATGTTTAAATTAATTAAGTTGTTTTCTACCACACTATAAACAAATTTGTTTATGTCGCCGGTTTGAGGCAAAGGTCTTTAGGAATAACATATAGATGAAGGCCTCAAAATTTTGTTTCGCTTTAGGCCTCTAGAAATGTTGAGTCGGCCCTGGTTATAGGTGTGTCCGTTTCCATCATAACACCATAACTCCTTATAAATCTCAAATATGTTCATGAGTACATCGTTTTCATATATATATTATAAGGCAGAATCAATTAAACCTCTGTAATCCTCTCAATAGATTTTGTAACTAAAGGCAGCACAACATTGAAATCACAAGACTGAATCAATGAAACCTCTGTTTTCACAAAAAACTCACCACTTGGCTCGAGCACGGATCTTAATGGCAGAAGGCTGAGGAACAGCACAAGCACCCTCAGTGGCAACCTTATACAATCCATAAAGCTTCAACCGCACACCACTCGAAACCTTCAACGACGTCCGATAGACAACAAACGCAGTGGCCGCACAAAACACATCATCCAACTCCGTAGTCTCCACACCCTCCCAATCCGAATCATCATCGCTTTTATCCAATCGTTGATCAGAAACAAGGTGCGATTGGAGGTCGTTAGGGTTAGCATCAACAATGAAATTAGAGTTGAGGAGGTTGGAGAGTGTGCGTAGTGTAGGACGTCGGTGATCGCCATGAAAGAGAACTCCGGTGGGAGGAGATGGAGATGGAGATGGTCGCCGGAGAAAGATGAAGGAGATGAGGGGGGACGTAAACAGTGTTTGCATGATTTCGCAGCGCACGTGACCAAATTCGACTGGATTTCCCTCGGTTTTCAAACTACTAACATTACATTCACATGTTATCGTTTCAGTTTTTTAATCACGTTTCAGATTTAGAATTAACCATTAAGTTAATATTTGCATTTAGAGTTAATCTCGGTTTTGGTCCCTGTGTTTTCTAGATTGTCTCCGCTTGAGTACCAACGTTTATTTTGTATTGATTATTGGCCTGAGTTTTTAAAATCGTTTCTGTTTTCGTCCTTCTACCTAACAGTGTTAACATTTTATGTTAGATTTGTTGAAAAGACGAAAATACCCTTGGGGCTGAAATGGTTATTACATATGGATGATGATGAAGGTTTCAGATCTAATTTCAAAGAAAGTTTCAAAGGTGATTGTAGGTGGTTGTGTTGGTGGCTAGTGTGGTGGAGGTGGTGAACTCGTGGTCTGTGGTTGAAGAAGGGACGGATGGCGGAGGTATGTGATAGCGGTGGTGTGGCTGAGGTACAGTGGCGGCGGTAATTATGGTGTGGGGAGGTGCGATTGTGCCAACGGTGGTACGGCGAAGGTGTAGTAGCGGCGGTAGCTGTTGTTGTGGCGGATGTGCAGTGGGGGACGGAGGTGGTGTGGGTTAGGGTTTGGATAGAGAATAGGGAGTTAAGAGAGTGGGAAGAGGGTTTAGCGGAACCTTATCGAATCACAAAGTTTTAGGATTGCCGAAGGTTGGCCGAAACATTGCCGGAAAACCTTTGAGGTCGAACGACCATGAGTTGGAGAACACCACCACCACCATTGGACTCAAGAACCAAAAGCTACAAAGTGGAGTATAACACTCGTCGGAAATCCCCCCTCTTGTGCCAACACCGCCAGTCACCACTGCATCACTACCGTCTTCCGCCTACCAGCGTTGGCGGAAGGGATGTGGTCGCCGCCATCAACCCCATCTCCGATATATTTCTCTCTCCCTCTCTATGGTTTTCATTCTCTTTCTAAGTATGTGTGTTTTTCATGGTGTATGGAGTGGGTGTGAAATGAAGCTAGGGGTTTAACAATGGGTATTTTGGTCATTTAACACTCATTTTACACTTAGTTAACGGAAACCATTAACACCGTTATTCAAAACGATGTCAACAGAAACGATTTTGAAAACTCAGGCCAATAATTGAGACAAATTAAACATACTGCAAGTTTGTATTTTGAAAACTCAGGCCAATAAACGATTCAAAACTCATTTTATTTTGAAAGTTGATTTTTATGCTAATTGTATGTACTGCAAGTTTGCAACTTCCATTTTTTTCACCATCAAGTTTCAAGCATTTGGTTTGATTGATGCCGTGATGGGTAATACATAAAGGTATATTAATATAACACGATATATTATCAAGATCCCATCAGTCAATTTTCAAAAAGAGAAATATATGTAGTTGCATATCAAGAATCAAAACAACTTGCAGTTCCTTCACAAAAAAATGAAATCTTGCTTCAAAATCTTGATTTATTATGTTTGATGGGTCACTGGGTCAAGGATAGTAATACCAAACAAACTCATCGAGGGCTGTGAGTAATCATGCATCCTTTATTTGAAAAAAGTTGAATTCTAGCAAATTTTAAGAATTGACCCATAGTAACCCGTACCCATTTTGACCGAACCCATCTTGACCCATGCCCAACCAAACCTTTTTTTTAAATTGACCCGTCCTGACCCGAACCCATTTTAACCCGAACCCATCCTAACTTGGCATCCTACCCGACCCGACCCGCCCATTTTGCCGGCTATAGCTCCTATGTTTGGTTTCGCATAAGAGCATCCATCTCAACTTTTATCGCCCTAACCCATTCTTCCTTTTGACTAGCTTCTTGATAACTTTCTAGTTCACGAAGACTTTCTTCAACTATTGACACATGTGCATTCTTTGGATTACCCTGCTTTTCCCGTTATGACCTCCTCAAACTGGATTGCGATTCAGATCTTAGTGGTTCAATTTGCTCTTGTCCACCAGATTCTTCTTCAAGGTTTACCATGCCACTGTTGTTTTCTTCCATCTTTAACCACTTTAACACCTCCAGCCTTTTCTCTCTGGGTCATAGCCTACAAACATACAACAAATTGCCTTTTTCTCCAGTTTATGGCGCATGTGGTTAGGCACAAACACATAGCATACACTATAAAACAACTCGAAAGTAGTGAACTGTAGGTTTAGTTTGGAATACCCTTACAAATGAAGATGTGTACTGTAAGCTTTGTGATGGGGTTCGGTTGATAATGTAGTTTGCGGTTCGCATTCCTTCTGCCCAAAAACGTCCCGGTAGATTTTTATCATGAATTAAGCATCTCGTGACCTCTACTAAGTGTCGGTTCTTACCCTCGGACATTAGTCGGCATTATGAGTCTCTTTTGTCTTTTCCACATAGGCATCTTCAGCGAACAACACATAAACAACATCTGTTTTATGCCCTTTGAGAATGGGAGTAGATGAAGTCTTGAAATCTATCTACTGTTGGTTTCAGACCTAAGATTATACTCACAAACTCATGCATTTCATTAATATTTCAACACTTACATTATATAGAAAATATACATGCACTCCTAAATAAGTGGCACTACTCCACTATCCCTAATACATGCCCACTGCTTGCTAACTAATAAGACTAATTCAAACTAAAACTTGTTGCATACTCTAAACAAAACATGACTCAAATACTAAACCCGTGACCCGTAACTTGACCCGACTTGACCCAATCAAGATTAACCCAACATTCACCCCTTTAATCTTGATTCAGTCTTGTTTCTTGATTGAACCACACAGGTTTGATTCTTAATACTTCCTTTAAGAACTTATAGTTCTTATCTCTTGCTCTATTCTTGCTTGATATCTTCTTGCTTGATTGAATCGATTCATCTTGCATGCTCTTGCTACTTGCTACTTGCCACTTGCTCTTGCTCTTGCTACACACCTCCTATTTCTTTACTTTCATTCTCATAAACCTGCTCAAGAACACCCGATTTGAATTCCACTATCGACCTCGAAACCGAATCCGAAATCACCATATTTGTTCTCCTGCTTGCTGTCCTATTCGTGTAGTTGCTACCAATGTAATGAGGTGTGATTTGGTCACCGTTTCAGTCCCGAAACTGAGCCCGAAACACCTGTTGTTTTCTTCTTTCTTGAACTCAGCCTCAAACTTTCACCTATTTGGTTGTAAGCTTCACCTGCTTGATTATGTGCTTCAAATGCTTGCCTACTTGTCTGCTTCTTGGATTCAAATCATCGAACAAATGTAGCAGTTTGCTTTCCTTCTTGCTTACAATTTTCTTCAAGGTATGTCGGTTAGTAGAAATGCTAGGCTGCCTGCTTGTTTCATCGATGAACTATTTTAACTAATTCAGCAAGTAGCTAGCCAGCTTCATCCTTTTATTTATTTATTCCAATGTAACCGCCTCCCCCTCAAAATGATTTCTTCCTTCCTTGTCTCGATAATTTCTTCTTGCTTCAACAGTAACCTTTGGTTTCTTTCTTCCTCTCAACAATAATCACCGCCACAAAATCCGCTGCTCCTCTCATGCCCTGAATGATCAGGTCTTTAGTGACTGCTGCTTGTGATCACTTGCTAATGCTGTATTCTTACTCGATTACCACTTTAGACTTCTTTTTTTCTGCTCACCTCTCGTTCTTCAGCCCTGCAGCCAAGGGCTGCTCCTCCTCTCACAAGCCGACTCTCAAAATGCCTCTCTTTTCTAACCTTGTGATCTGATACCAAATGTTGGTTTCAGACCCAAGATTATACTCACAAACTCATGCATTTCATTTAATATTTCAACACTTACATTATATAGAAAATATACATGCACTCCTAAATAAGTGGCACTACTCCATTATCCCTAATACATGCCCACTGCTTGCTAACTAATAAGACTAATTCAAACTAAAACTTGTTGCATACTCTAAACAAAACATGACTCAAATACTAAACCCGTGACCCGTAACTTGACCCGACTTGACCCAATCAAGATTAACCCAACATATACACCTTCATATCATTTGGACCAAATAGTACGTAGTTGTTTATCTGTAGTTAACTAAAGCACGGACAGGAGGTTTTTCTTAACTCCAGGCACATGATACACATCTGACAGCTTTAGTTTATGCCTTAGATCTTCAGAGGGGAAAACAACATCTCTGATATGTGTTATCGTATGTCGTGTATTATCAGCAATGACAACTACTCGGCTGCCCTCATACTTAATTGGATTGCTTAACTTCTCTTTGTCCCTGGTAAGGTGATTCGTACAACCCGAATCAACAATCCACTCATCAAGTCGGTTGGATGGCTTGTCGGATGTGCTTGTTGTGAAAGCTGTGGTAATCTCTTCTGTTTGTGCAACCAAGGCTTCCACATCCCAAGTCTCTTATGTTTGCACAATGGCTGAATTACCCTGTTTCGGTTGCTTCGATCGACAATATCCGGCCAGGTGACCTCTACGACCACACTAATAACACTTACAAGGGAAGCGTATCATGACTTTTCTTCGACTGCGTATCTCCTTTGTTGATCCGGGTTGGGCCTCGGTTTGAACTCTTGTACCGACTCCTGCCTTTGGTTTTGTCAACATACAACACCTTAGACTCAACTTTGGATGTGCTCCAAAAGGTCATCATTGACAGTAGTTTTCAACACAAACAAAGCCTTCCCAGCCTTCACTTTCCACTTCCTTAACAATCCATTGACATCTTCTCGTACTGGCGGTGTGGTTTCTCAACCGTTCACCACTTCCCAAAGGTCTTGGCCTTGCAGATATGACGTGAGGCATGTTGGCCAAGCATTGTAGTTGTTGTTGTTCAGTTTCTTCTCACCACCAATAAGTTGAAGGTCAGCCATGGAGAACTAGTGGATTGAGATGGCTCTGATACCAATTGATGAGTTTGGTACAGAGAACACAACAGCCTTCAACGATGCTCGCACACACACAAATTACACACACTGAACTTTCTAAGTGTGGCTTGTTCTTCTGCATTCGATTATAATGAAAACTAGAAGCATTAATGTTTACATACTAGGAATTAGAAAACTACCTACAACCACTATACACTAATAGATAATGGAGCAACCACCCACTACTTTAATTAAATAAAGAAAACATGAAGAAACTGAAAACATTACAGAATATGACTATAAATAAAAACTATTAATTAATACTCTCATGCATGCAAGCATGTTAGTCTTCAACCATGAGAACTTGAGCTGCACTTAGATGCTTTGATATTGGACTTCAACACTCCCTCTCAATATCAAAAACCAAACATCCCCATACTTTCACAGTGCTTCAGTAGCTTTGGGCTTGTCAGACATTTGGTTAATGCATCCGCCACTTGATCTTATATATTCACAGCCTCCATGTCAATTTCACCCCTTAGAACCTTTTCTCTAAAGAAGTGATAATGAACTTCAATGTGTTTCGTCCTAGCATGAAACATGGGATTTTACAAACAAACAAACAAACAAACAAACATACCCAGTAAATCCCACTCAAGAGCAGGGTCTGGGAGGGGTGGTTGGTGGCGAGTCTTTCCTCTATCTTGGAAAATAGAGAGACCGCTTCCGAAGAGACCCCCGACTCAGTAAGGAAAACAATAACCGTAACAATTATGGTATACAGCATACAACACACAGGTAAAGATCACATAAAAGCTGAGAAATTGAGTACAACAGATACTCTTCAAGAAACGCGCGAAAGGGCAGATTAAAGAAAACAGGGGTCCCGCAACTAAGTCTACGACTACCCTTCCTACCCACAGATCCCGCTAAAAGTCCTTAATTTTAATTCTACGCCTCCACGCACTCCTATCCTCGATCATGTGCTCAGAGAGGTGCAAGTCTACCATATCTCGCCTAATTACCTCGTCCCAAGTCAACCTAGGTCTACCTCTACTCCTCCTACCCTCTACGTTGATGTTCTCTACTGCTCTAACAGGTGCTACGAACGGCCTCCGCTTTACGTGCCCAAACCATCTTAATCTTCCCTCTCGTATTTTATCTGTGATACCAGCCACCTCTAGCCTCTGTCGAAACACGTCGTTTCTTGTTCGGTCCAATCTTGTGTGGCCACACATCCACCTCAGCATTCGCATTTCCGCGACCTCAATTTGTCTCTGGTGCGATTTCTTTATGGCCCAACATTCTGTTCCGTATAACATAGCTGGACGAACTGCCGCTCTGTATAGTTTTCCCTTTAGTTTTGCTGGGAACCTCTTATCACACAGGATCCCTGATGCTGCTCTCCATTTGCACCATCCGGACTGCACACGGTGAGCTACATCGTTGTGTATCTCTCCGTCCTCCTGTACGTACGAGCCCAAGTATTTAAACCTAGATGTCTGTGGTACTGTCATACCCTGGATACTTATTTGGGTGTCCTCTTCATCCCCCCCACTAAAGTTACAATGCATGTATTCCGTCTTAGAGCGACTTATCCTTAAGCCTCTTCTCTCTAGTGCGGCTCTCCACTGTTCTAGCCTCTCGTTAAGCACCTTTTTTGATTCTGATATTAAGACGATATCATCCGCAAACAGCATGCACCACGGGACTGGTTCTTGTATGATGTTGTCACACATTAGCCGGATAGGATAGTTCACATTCTATCCGGGAAGGAGGTAGGACTGAGGCTTGGGGGGATGGTGATGTAGGGGAACCTTATGATGGGGAGTTTAGCTGGTGACATGAGCTTGTATTTAGCGCCGCCGCCGGCGGATCCGGCTCTAGCGGTGGCTCCGCCGTGAGTGAGGTCGTCGGAGGTGTCGACGTTGGTGGTGGTGGCGGTGGTGGCGGTGGTGGCAGTGGTGGTGGTGATGGAGTGAGGGGAATGGTGGTCATTCATGGTGGAATGTTGTGATCCAGTTTTAGGTTATCGTGAGGGAGAAGAAGGGGGAGAAAGTGATGGGGGTAATTTCGTCATTGGGAGTTTTGAGTGTTAATTTGTGGGAAGTAGATTGTCTTATTTGTTCAAGCAATAATTATTTAGGTTAGTGAGCTGATAAAATTACTATTTATATTTTTTTAGCGTCAACAATGAAAATATGAAAATATATTTATATGAGTCTAGCGGGAAGCTAGCAAATAGAATTCATGTGAGCTGATAAAATTATTATTCATATTTTTTACCGTACACCCCTCACATTTTAGGGTTCCCACGAAGTGAAAGAGAGGAGCCGCCACACCGCTCCCTCCGCTTCTTGTGTCCTCTGACCACCATGATGATGGTGGCGGCGTTGCATGGTGGTTCAGCGGTGGTGGTAATACAACAGCCGCAAAGGAGGCGGTGGTAATGGTGGTTGTGTTGGTTGTGGTTGTAGTTGTTGGTTATGGGGGTGGTTTTAGGCGTTGTATGTGTGTTGATAACAGTGGTCGACAATGGCATAGGCAAGTGATGAAGATAGCGGGCGTGACTCGTGGTATGTTAAGATGATGGCGGGCCTCAATCAACCATGGTTAATCCTAGTCAAAGCTGGTCATAGTTTGGTCGAACGAGACAATAGCCAATCAACAATAAGAACGAGTCGAGCTAAAGTCAAATATAAGTGGGTTCGAGTACGCAAACTAAGTATCATGGCTTGCTTATAACCGACATATATTAAATATGCAAAAACCAATATAAAACATTTAAATACTGCTGTGCATACATACACACTCTTATACAAGTAAATATAACTGAGCACATATATAGAACAACTAGAACTTCTAAAGTTTATATGTGAAAACAAATTCAAACTTTAGGATTCTTAAGATTGATTTAAATAACTCATACAACGTTAATCAACTTGCAACACAACAACGATCATCATCAATTAACATACTTTAATGAATCAATAAAGCTCAACCACAAATATGACAATGTTATTGTATCATTAAAGATTGACGATAGATATGCAATTAGGATTACGTCAGTGAAATCTATATAGTTGTGAGCTTTTAACGTTAGAGTAAGAACCATTCTCATCTTCTTTCCGAACTTTGTATGGAAGGAAACTCCGACGCGCAACTCTATAATTAATTTACTGCATAACCAGACTTTTATCAAGACGTGGATTATACGGATTCAACTAAAGAAAAATTAACTAACCTAGATGGTTGTCCGAATTGGAAAGTCCCCTGTAGAAACAAGATGATTATTTTAAAGGATATGGTGATATGCTACAAGGGAACTAATTGGAATGATGAAGTAACTTAAAGGTGATCTTGCAATTGATGTTGCACGTGAGAGATAAGCAATAGAGAAATGTGATACATGCTTTACGCCATCAAACAAGTTAGACATCATTTGGTATGGCTTGTGTGCCTTGAGCAAACTGTTCTGCGTCTTTCGACTTTAGTATCCATAATTAAAAATACAGCTTGAGAGAATGCTTATCTCTATTGGTAAGTAACATGGCACGTGCTTTGTGACTTATTCTTTATGAAATTTAGAAAGGAATCAATTAGGATTATGTCTTCAGATTATTATTCAAGTTTTGTTTTCCGTCCATATTAATAAGCTCATTAACCCTATTCATTTGTTTAGTTTTAGTACTTAAGGAATCAAGACTCAAGGTTCTTGGGGTTCATCATCCATGATTCATAAATTGGTAGCGTAAAACAAATCGGATTTCTAGATCCAAGTGATCTTTTAGATGATATCCAATCTAATCTTAATCAGGCATTGTTAATTAGGTGTGATTAATCTTTATTAGGTGCTATGTTTGTGTCTTTTGAAGATATGTTTAATCGCTTATCTTTTCATATTTGTTTATGGATTTTCAATGAAAGAGAGTTTCAACTCATATAAACTATAGGTTTTTTAAATGCTATTTTGGTTGTCAAATGGGTAATTTTGTGGGTGTTGGTCTAAACAAGATGGGTTGACCAGGTTAAACTATTTAATCACTTTATACTCTACTGTTTTGGTTATTATTATTTTTTGTGTTTTTGAAACATTGATTAATGAAATATTATTATGAAAACTATGCTATTAGGAGAATACAATTGTCAATGTGAGGCTAGCCCACTTGGTAGAGACTTTGCCTCTTAAAAAGAAGGTATTGGGTTCAATACAAAACAATAATGTAATTTGGTGTAGTTTAGAGTTATGATATATTTGCCGTTAAAAAAAAGGAAGAATACGATTATTTTAATCATTTTTATTAATGATTTAGATCATTTATTAATCTTAAATCTTGAATGATCTGTTTCTATATGAATGATTCAAATATAGGATTGGCTAATGGCTATGTAGCATGATGAATTTAATAAAGAAATAATAAAAATTTATAAATACTCCAAGCTGGTGTTTCCAAGGATTCATCTAGGAAGGAAATGCTTTGGTTGCATATTGGCCCTTGAAAGATTATTCGGTTTGCATCCAACCCCTCAATATGACAATCTTTCCTCCTTGCATATTTTTAGTTTGTCTTTTTTGTTTTTAATTTATTTTTATGTCTTAACGTTAAAGATCTTATGGGTTGTTTGACAATTTTTAAATGATTAAGTGCTGAACCAATAAGAGGTTTTAACCATTAAGTGTTGAACCATTAAGAGGTCTGAACCATTAAAAACTAGTATATCGCTTAATTATTTAAAGACAAATATTTGACCAATTTAGATAAGAGGTCTTAACCATTTAACATTAAACCTTTTAACCATTCAGTATTAGTATAATGCTTAACCATTCAGAGGCAAGTGTTTGAATTATTCAGACACTTGCTCGCGAAACAAACAGTCTGAACTATTAAGTGCTGAACCATTTAGACATCTGAACCATTAAGAGGTTGATTCAGATGCTATCAACAACCCTTTATTCTTCTTTTGCGCCCCAATGTATGGGTTTACATCATAGGTCGAACTATTTTTATTTTATAACTATAATTTTTTTCCCTCTTGAAATTCTCAGTAAATGTCTTTAATCACATCACGAACTCCCCTAACACGCGATAACACCATCTAGTTAAAAATAATTCATTTGAATGGCGATTGTGTGATCCTGATTCGTAGATAGATGTTATATTAATCGAGCTCATCTATCCTACCCCCAACCCCCTCAGAAGTTAACTTATTGCTGAGAAAACCTACTGGATCAACTGTGAGTATTTTGCTCAAAGTAAAACCCTAATATTTACATGTACTAACTAACTTAACTTAGTCGATTAGGCTAAGAATCATTGGTTACGTGACTAGATTATATTTAAACATTGCTGCGTGACTAGATTTTCAAATCCATGGCATCCCCAATGTCTAACCAAACGGTAATATTTTTAGGGGCATTTACATATTTCCCCTTATTAAAGTTATTAATTACAAGTTTACCCAAGTCAAAAACTTAATTACATATTTTCCATTTTAAAAACATATATATTACATGTTTACCCATTTTAGTCAAATTACTAAATGATTATTTTACTTGTGTTTTCATTAAAATATTTTTAAACATTTCACTCTCTAATACTATCAATTACATACTGGCTCAAGTTCGAATCTTCTATATAAATAGAAACAAAAAAAATCACATCTCGTTTAAAACTTTATTTCAAAACAACAATAATCGATAATCAAAGCTATATCTTCAAATATAAAACACAATTGTCAAAAGTGTTAAACAATTTTAATAATAAAACATCAGTATGTATAAATCTATTAGTAAAAACAAGGTAAAATAATTATTTAATAGTTTAAGTTGAATTAAATGAATATATATGTTATATATATGTTTTAGGAAGAGAAAATATGTAATTTATTTTTTTTGCTTGGGGAAATATGAAATTTATGTTATTAATGGGAGGAAATATGTAAAAATTTCTATTTTTTAATGTTAGATTCGAGAAATTTACACACACCGGTAGAAATGCATGTTTTGTCTTCAACACAAGATCAACATACAAACACACACACACACACACACACACACACACACACCACCACCACCACCACCTCCACCACCACCGCAATTTACACACACGGGTAGAAATGCTTTGATACAACGCCTTCGATCACCAATATAGAGAAAGAATCCTATTACACTCTCAAATGGATCATAGTCATTGCTCTGTGAGTTGTAAATTCTTCTTACAGTATTACTTTGCAACACTAAATCGAATCGAAGCTTGTGATCGTATTCGGTGTCACCAACAACTGTGTATTCCATCATTCTTCAGGTATCTTCCGTCTTGTGTCTCCATACTGTAGACGATTTCTGTTTCGTTTTATATTACATTACCGCTAATGTGTCGGTTGTCGCCTAGGTTTTGTAATAATGTGTGATTTGGGCGTATTCAAGTCAAGATGGAAGACGTACCGTGTGTTTTGATCAAGTATTCGAGTTTCACCAACAATATTTCAGGTCCTCTATTCTATTTCGATTTTGTTCTTCTTTGGATGATTTCTGTTGTTATTTGATGTTACATTGGCGCTAAATGTGTCGTTCATCGTCTAGGGTTTGTATCAATGTGTTGTAACACCCGGAAATTTTCTTTGAAGCCGATGAAAGAAGAAAAAGAAATAAAGTCCAAAGTCGAGGGACCAAACTCGCCAACGAGAGAAACTTCGATGAATGGGGGTATAAAAGGGGGAGGGCAGCCCACACCCTCCCCGTTCTTTCCATTTTCAGCCAAAGAGAGGGAGAAGAGAAGGAGAAAAGAGGAGAAAAGCTTGGTTCGGGTGGATTCGAGCGTGGAAATCGTCGTGTAGCGGGTCAAATCGAAGCTCTACTCGACGAGATCTTTTATGTGAGTTCTAGGACCCCTCTTTTACACCGTTTTGAATGATTTTGGGGCTGGAACACATCTGAAAACCCTTTTTCGAGTTTTTGGGTGTAAACCCGATTTTATGCGTATGTCTATGTGTTTGGTGCGTTTGGGGTTGGATTTCGGGCTTGGGTATGCATGAATGGTGTTGTGGTAGGTGTTTCTAAGGTTTAGGATGGTTGATTTGGGCTAAAATCGAGTTTTTAGGAGCTTGGAGGCCGAAAGGGGCAGTTTGCGTTCGGCTGAAACTGCATTCTGCATCAGCTAGGGCTAGGCGACCGACTGGAGTGCGATTGGAAGCCATACGGCCGATTGGCTTGCGACTGAGGTCCATGCGCACGATTGCCATGCGACTGAGGTCCATACGCATGATGGTCATGCGACTGAAGTTCATGTGCCTGTAAGGCATGCGATTGAAGGATTGTGCGACTGAGGTCCATGCGCCTCGAGGCCATGCGACCGAGGTTCATTCGCACGAAGGTTATGTGACTGAGCTCCATGCGCTTGGAGGCCATGTGACTGAGGTTCATTCGCACGAAAAGTATGCGACTAAAGCCCATACGCCTGAAGTCATGCGACTGAACGCCATACGCATGAAAGCTATGCGACTGAGGGTCCATTCGCATAGGGTCCATTCGCCTAAGTGTTCAGTCGCCCGGAAGGCCATGCGACTGGAGTGTGTCCATACGCTCAAGTAGGGTTCATACGCCCGAAACAACAACGGTTTATCTTATGACCTTCGAGGGAAAGTGCAGTTGTGGGTTTTCACTCGGGAGGTTCTCGGAGGCTTGCGTAAGTTGACTTTCGAGGTCATAGACGTTATGTTGGGCATGTTGATGATGATGTGATGTATGATTGATGTGTGTGTATGATGGTATGTATGCATGATGTATGTTATGTATGTATGATGTTGCCTTGTGTGATTGATGTTGTATGTTGTTATGTTCCTTATTATTATGTATTATTGTCTTCCCGCGATTTGCGTTGAACGTTAGTGAATGTAATGAAAGTATTATGTAATGTAAAGTGGAACATAATGAAAAGAGGAATATGATGAATGAATGCATCATTAATGAACGAATGAAAACGTGAAAGGCTTGCAAGCAAAGTATACCGAAGTGCATGACTCTAAATGCCTTAATCTCAACCGCGTGTGGTTCAGCTAGTCCTTAAGGGTGCACACAGGGGCTCTAGTCTTTGTGACTGACCATCGGTGTGGTGCATGGTGTATAGTTGTTACCCATATTGTTGGGGGTGTAGTACCCATATTGTTGGGGGTGTAGTATGTCATAGTACCCACATTGTTGGGGTGTAGTACCCATATTGTTGGGGATGTAGTACCCATATTGTTGGGGGTGTAGTACCCACACTGTTGGCGGTGTAGTACCCATATTGTTGGGAGTGTAGTACCCATATCGTTGGGGGTGTAGTATGTCATAGTACCCACATTGTTGGGGGTGTAGTACCCATATTGGTTGGGGTGTAGTACCCATATTGTTGGGGGTGTAGTACCCACATTGTTAGGGGTGTAGTACCCATATTGTTCGGGGTGTAGTAGCCATATTGTTGGGGGTGTAGTATGTCATAGTTACCCATATTGTTGGGGGTGTAGTATATGATAGTTACCCGTGTTACCCATAATGTTGGGGGTGAATAATATAGTTGGGATCTTTGTCGCTTACCCCGGTGCTGGTGCCAGGCTATGTGCCGTGTGGAAGTCGTTTATGAACTTCAACCCAGTAGCCATATAGTTCGGGGCATAGCTGCTGACGCTGATCCAGAACGTGATGAAATAACAGATGTAATGATACTAAACTTTACCTTAGGTACTGTGGCCAGAGGTGCTGTGCACCGTTAACGAAGGTCTATGATAGGCTTAGGCTCAGTACCAGGAAACTGAATGGTAAAGTTCAGGGTTTTAATGGAAAGAAAAGATGTAATAATAATTAACGAATGAATGAAAGTAAGAACGTATGATCGAATGAAAGTTAAAGTACGAATGTAATGATGAAGATAATAAACATTATCTATGTGTACGTATGATGTGGGATCGCATGTATGTAAAGAATGGTTTTAACGAAAGAAAAGTATGTTTTATTATAAAACTAGAACTCACTCAGCAACGCTGACTTTGATGTGTTTCCAGTTGGCAGGTATGTTGCTGAGGATGGCACGGGGCGGCTACCCAGCTTATTTTGGATGGCATCCAATGTTATAATGCTTTTGTAATGAAATAAATAATGAAATTGTGAACTGAACGGTTGTATTATTTTGCATAAGTATTTTGAGGAAATGAAAATGTTGTTTTTAATGTTTCAGCTGCAAGATTTTATTAAAGTGAATTGTAATTATATGTTTTATGTGCGATGAGGATCCAACTGTAAGTGTCCCGGGAACGGGGCCTTACATGTGTCGTTTAACGTATTCAAGTCAAGATGGAAGATGTGCTGTGCGTTTTGATCCGGTTTCACCAACTATGGTTATCTTTAAGGTATTGTCTTCTATTTCGATTTTGTTGTTCATTGGACGATTTTCGTTGTTATTTGATGTTACTAGTACAAATATACCAGATGCTTATGGAAATGGGTCAAGTGAGGAGCAGGTGATTGTAGGGTTTAACAGGAAGGGCATGTTATGTTTGAGCAATTTGCTTTTAAACAAACCTTGACTCATTAAGTTTTCTTTTCTCTGCTTTCAGACATTTATTCAGAATCTGGCATTGTTTTTTACTTCATTTTACAAGGCAAGTTTGTGTTTCATGGCTATTCTTTCTCTGCATGCGTACCTAAGTATGTCTCTGCTACGTTCTTTTTAAGTTAAATAGAAGCCTTGTATGACTTAATGAGCCTCTACTGGCTGTTGCATTACTTTGACATGGCATGTAGTCTTATTGGCGTGATTACTGAACTAACCTAACAAAATACAAAGAGAACTCGTTGACCAAAATCAATTTAAAAATATCATAAAAGGATTATTCATCGGTAAAAAGCAGGTTTGGATCAACGGTTGCCAAAAAAGGAAATGTTGCCTCTTTTTAGACAATTAAAAATCTAAATTTGCATTTCCTTCTCAGATCGAAGGAAATAGTTACATAATGTAATAAGTATAAGATAATTATTATGTTTAATCCAAAATAAACACCCTAGATGCAGTTTCATATCCGTATACTTGAATCCTCACAATAGAACATTGCTGTACTTATGATTGGCCTTGAGTATCTCTTGAACATTACTTATGTGGATGATACAGAAGTTTTTAAGGTATGATTATATTGTTTTTGTTTCATTTTCTTTCCAAACAAGATAGTAAATCTATAGTTCGTGTGTTGTTTGGCAGGTATTTAGTGCAAGCATTATGTAAAAAAGGAAATCTTTTCATGTCAACCATAGGCTCGCTCTATTCTTTTGTTAAGTGATATGATGGTTTGCATTCTGTATTATCTACCATTTTCATCAATCTATTTGAACAGGTTTGCTTGGATTATTGGAATTTATTGGTGTTAGAGCTTTTCGAAACAAACCACAATCTTGATAATCCTGCAGCAATTGCAAGCATGATGGGACTGCAGGTAGATTATTTTTTTGCATGGCATGTTTTGTATAATTATGCTCTTGATCTTGGATCTTGTGAATATTGTTTTTTGTTTCTTTATAAAAAACTTAGATTTCAATGATTCCTGGTATGATTGAGGGTCATGGTACACAATTGATGCAAGACGTCAACTCTACTCTGGACCAATGTCAAAGTTAAGACTACTTATGATATCTCGTATGGCGGAACTAGAAGAAGTTTTGATTGTTGAAGATGAAAATGGGAATATAGTTTGTGAAACTTTAAAAGACAATGACGTCCTTGTTCAATACAAGGTATATTCGAACATATATGGGAAGATTAGTACTTGAAACATAGCAGTGATTTTCTAGGGATAAACTAAGTATATTGTTGCAGATAATGAGAGAAACACTTATCTACTTGTCCCATCTTGATCATAATGACACTGAAAAGCAGGTACGACTTTTCAGAACTTTTATTGTTTCTAATATCCCACTTATTAATCAAATTTCATGAAACCTCAATAGTTGAATTCACATATTTTGTTTTCAGTCCATTCTTATTTTCTAAATGAAATGTTGTAATTATTTTTGTTTGTACCAATCTCTGAGAGTAAACAGATGTTGAAGAAACTAAGTAAACAACTAAATGGTGAGGATTGGACATGGAACAAGTTGAACACGTTATGCTGGGCAATAGGATCAATATCTGGGTCCATGATGGAAGATCAAGTATACCTATTTTTTGTCCCATGGACAACATATAGTTTCAGATTATATTAATGTTATAATATTTGTTTTTTTCTTGGCAGGAGAATAGATTTCTTCTGATGGTTATTCGTGATCTATTAAATCTCTGTGAAATCACAAAAGGAAAGGACAATAAAGCTGTTATTGCAAGTAATATCATGTATGTTTGTTAGCTGTTTTAGTATAACTAATAGTTTAAGCATTGATCAGGCAGTAGTTCATTTAGTTTAATGTTCTACTTTTTGGTGCACTGCCAGGTATGTTGTTGGACAATATCCAAGATTTGTAAGAGCCCACTGGAAGTTCTTGAAAACTGTCATAAACAAGTTGTTTGAGTTCATGCATGAAACACACCCTGGGGTTCAGGTTGTATGACTATGACGCTCTATTTTTTGTTTCGATCTGCACCTGGTGCTACTGATGTCTCCAGATCCACTTTCTCTGTTGTTTAATACTATTTTTTTAATCTACACCTGGTGCTATTGATATGTTTGGATCCTCCTTAATTGTTTAGTTTAGGCCTTTAGTTTACAGGGAACTTTGTTGAACTTTTAAACTAAAACTTTCTAATCAGACATGAGTACTTAAAATTTCATTAACAGAATTCATTGCAGTTTTTCTAAATACCATTTGTTCTGGCCGTAGTATTATATTGTTTAATTTCTCATCCCATCAGGACATGGCATGTGATACATTCTTGAAAATTGTTCAGAAATGCAAGCGCAAGTTCGTCATATTGCAGGTAATAATGTAATGTGTGATTTGATATATTTCTAAATTTCGCAGTTGTTTGATATCATTATAGCTGCTTGGATATAATACACAATAATGTAAATTATTTAATATTGTTGTACATTTATGCTGTTTTAGGTTGGGGAAAGTGAGCCTTTTGTCTCAAAACTGCTTACCACTCTCCCAACAACCATTGCAGACCTTGAGCCACATCAGATACATACATTCTATGAGTCTGTAAGTTGAATTGTCCTGATAACTTGATACCAATTCACTCAATTAGTATAAAAATTTTCTTATAGGTTTACAACATTTGTCGCATTATTCTTTTTGGTAGGTTGGTTATATGATTCAGGCAGAATCCGAGGCTGCAAAACGGGAGGAATATTTGCAGAGGCTGATGAGTCTTCCTAATTAGGTAGGATTTTTCTAGGATCTTTTTATATAAAAGAACCTGAACATTATGCTATATGATGCCTTTTTTATGCAGAAATGGACTGAGATTATACGACATGCGCGTGGTAGTGTTGATTTCTTAAAGGATCCAGATGTGATTAGGTCTGTGCTTAATATATTGCAGGTTTGCATCTGTACTAAACATTTGAATTTCTTTTGTACTCGTTAGCAATCCTAGCCATATGTGTTAGACCTTTGAATTATGTATAATTTTATGTATGTTTTTGGTTTATTGTTTGTTATTTTAGTATGGTTCTGTTTTCTGCAGACAAATACAAGTGCCGCCAGTGCACTTGGGACACATTTTCTGTCACAAATAACCCTCATCTTTTTCGACATGCTTAACGTCTACAAGTATGTTCTAAAGTTCAATCACCTTTTCTACCACATGATCTGATGTTTTCAAATGGCTTATACTTATCTCCCTAATGTATCATGCTTTAATCAGAATGTACAGTGAGCTTGTATCATCATCCATTGCTAAAGGGGGGCCCTATGCATCTAGAACTTCTTACGTAAAACTTCTGAGGTACAATGTTATATTATTTAATTAATAACATGTTGGATTATTCTTCCTACGTATCCATTTGTCACAAAACAGATCTGTGAAGAGGGAAACACTGAAGCTGATTGAGACATTTATGGATAAGGCTGAAGATCAACCACAAATAGGAAAGCAATTTGTGCCCCCGATGATGGATCCAGTGCTTGGTGATTATGCTAGGAATTTGCCAGATGCTCGAGAGTCTGAAGTTCTGTCTGCAGGTTTAGAGGGTGTTAATTCTAAGCACGTTCGTGAAGACTACGACTATGGACCAACTAGTGGGCTTGGATGCACTAGTATTAGTACATCAGATATTCAGCAATTTGTTTTTGATCATAAGTCTAGTTTAAATTATGTCTTTGTTTCTAGTTCACCTGTAACCGACACTGTCACTTCATGTTCTCATGATGTTTGTATTTCATCTCTAAATTCTGTACACTATAGTGATGTCTTTTGTTCTAGTGATGATAATGGTGCAACTGATCTTTCTACAAAGCTTAACGAGAAATCTAAAAGTAATTGTTTTGATAAATTCTTTTATCATCCTATTCCATCTTTTACTCTATTAAATATTTCTTTATCAAATGAAAGAATTGCTACTTCGTCTGAAGCTAGCACTAGTGGAACTAGTTCTATTGGTACTTCAGATGATCATTCATCTATTTTTGTAAATAATAATTCTTGTTCACATAAACTTCGACCTTGTGGCATGTATGAGACATTTAGTGACATTGATTCTAGTGTGTCTGAATGTGATGAGGAAATTCACATTGATCCTATTCCAATCTCATCACATCACACACCGAGACTCAAACCACATTGTTTCAGGTGTGGTCAAGAGGATCATCTTGTCAAGAATTGTCCTACATTGCTTCATGGTCATATAAATAGGAATTATTTTGGAAATAAATTAACAAAATTGGTCAATAATTTCTTTTGCAAAAAATTTGCTTCTTCTAAAGATAAAGTTGTTCAAACTTGGGTTCCTATTTCACCTGGTTAATCTATTCTTTATTTAAATTCAGGAGTCATCCACTAAGATTGTAAACAGCGTGTGGCATGTCGATAGTGGATGCTCCAGACATATGACGGGATTGAAAGACTTGCTGACCAATTATCGAATTATAAATGGAGGACATGTTGCTTTTGCTGGTGACAAAAAGGGTGGAAAGATGATTGGTCAAGGAGAAGTTTCCAATGGTTCTTTAACTTTTGAGAAAGTCAACTATGTTCCTGAGCTGGCGTTTAATCTCTTGAGTGTCTCTTAAATCTGCGATAAAGACATTCCAGTCTTGTTTAAATCCGATGAATGTCTATTTTTAAAATCAGAGATTGATATTCCAGATGACTTGATTCTTATGTGTGCCCCAAGAAAACATGACACTTATCTTCTTGATATGAACTCAAGGGAGTCAAAGTCTACTGCAACTTGTCTTCTTTCAAAAGCTTCAACCTTTGAGTCTCTGTTATGGCATCGGCGATTGGGCCACATTAATTTTAAAATAATAAACAAATTAGTCAAAAACAACTTGTTAGAGGACTTCCTAAAAGATTTTTCTGTAAATGAAAAATGTATGGCTTGTGCTAAGGGCAAACAACATAAAAAACCACATAAGCCCAAACTCGAAAATAGCATAACTTGTCCTCTCGAGTTGTTACATACTGATTTGTTTGGCCCAATCAGCGTTAAATCAATTGCTAAAAAATCCTTTTGTCTTGTTGTTACAGATGATTTCTCAAGATATTCATGGATGAGATTTCTTGCTCACAAGGGAGAGGTTGCAGAGGAATTGCATAAGTTAATACTTTTAATCGAGACAATTAGCAAGAGAAAGGTTCTAGCCCTGAGAAGTGACAACGGTACTGAGTTCAAAAATCAAATTATTGATTCGTTGGTGCTCAAAAGGGAATTGTGAGACAATTTAGTGCTGCAAGGACACCTCAACAGAATGGTGTAGCTGAACGAAAGAATCGCACTCTCATTGAAGCCGCCCGTACCATGCTGATAGAATCTTCGTTACCTATTATCTTTTGGGCTAAAGCGGTAAATTGTGTTTCATATGTTCTAAATCGAGTGTTGATTGTTAAGGACAAAGTGAAGACTCCTTATGAACTTTTTCATAAAAGAAAACCTTTAATTGACTTCTTTCGGCCATTTGGTTGTTCTTGCACTCTTCTAAATACTCAATCACAAAAGACAAAGTTCGGTGCCATGTCTGACGAGTGTTACTTTGTCGGTTACTCTTCTTCTCAAAAGGCCTATCGAGTATACAACAAGAGAACACATAGCGTTCAAGAGTCGTTCTATGTTGATTGGCAGAAGTCCAACTCTTCTGATGTTCGATCTGAACCAGCATGGTTCTTTGACTCTGATACTGTGTTTAATTCTTTTAATCATCCAGTTTTCGATGATGATGCGTCCATTCCCAATGTTCAAACCAATATTATCTCCTCCACTCCATCTCCTACCCATTCCACCTCTTCAACACATGATGCCACTTCAGCTAATGTTAGATCATCTTCTCCATCATTTGAGCTGTCACCAACACCTGTTTCTTCATCACCAACATCCGTTCCACCACCAACATCTCTTCCTTCATCACCTACGTCTATCCCATCTCAGCCTGTTCCATCTCTCTCACCCTTATCTAATCATTCACAATCTATGAGCAAAACTTCTCCAAACATCTTTCCTTTAGACACAGATTTCAAAACTTTGAATGATCATCCTCATGATAACATCACTGGATCTATCACTGATGGTGTGTGGACGCGGAGTCAATCTGGTTTGATTAATATTTGTTTCTTCTCTTGTTTTATCTCTCAAACTGCCCTGAAAAACATGCATGCAGCTCTCCAGGATCCTTGCTGGGTGGAATCAATGCAATTGGAACATCAACAATTCAGAAAGCTCAAAGTATGGACTTTGGTTGACCTGCCTCCCAACAAATGCCCAATTGGTACAAAATGGATGTTCAAGAACAAACCTAACGACCTGCCTCCCAACAAATGCCCAATTGGTACAAAATGGGTGTTCAAGAACAAACCTGATGATCGTGGTGTGGTGGTGCGTAACAAGTCTAGATTGGTGGTGCAAGGATTTGCTCAAGAAGAAGGGATTGACTATACTGAAGTCTTCGCTCCGGTCGCCCGTCTTGAAGCAATCAGGATTTTTCTCGCTCATGCTGCGAATAAACAATTCAAGGTCTATTAGATGGACGTCAAGTGTGCCTTTCTCTACGGAGACATTGATGAAGAGATATATGTGTGTCAACCACCAGGTTTTGAGGATCCTGACTTCCCCGATAAAGTCTTTAAGCTTGACAAGTCTCTGTATGGTCTTCATCAGGCACCTAGGATCTGGTATGAGACCCTGACCCAGTATCTCTTAAGCAATGGTTTCTCTCGTGGCACCATCGATATGACTCTTTTCAAGAAAGAAGTGAATGGTGAAATGTTGTTTGTCCAAGTTTATGTCGATGATATTATTTTTGGCTCCACCAATTCACTGTTATGTCGGGAGTTCGAAGAAGTGATGCGTAATCGGTTTGAAATGAGTATGATGGGAGAAATGTGCTTTTTTCTTGGATTACAAGTAGAACAAAAGCATGAAGGCATTCTAATTCATCAGGAGAAGTATGTTAAAGAAATCTTGAAGAAATTCCAGATGGATGACACCTCTCCTGAAATGACTCCCTTTAATACTCAGACTTGTCTCACTCCTGATGAGAACGAGAAACTTGTTGATTCTCATCTCTATAGACCTATGATCGGTTCCCTCATGTATCTTACAGCAAGTCGTCCTGATATCACTTTTGCTGTAGGATATTGTGCTCGATATCAGTCGGCCCCTAAAGAGTCTCATGAGAAAGCTGTCAAGAGAATCTTTCGTTATCTCAAAGGCTCATCTCGTTTAGGTCTTTGGTATCCATATGAAGGGAATTTTGTTTTACATGCTTATTCTGACAATGATTCTAATGGTTGTAGGTTAAACAGAAAATCGGTGACTGGGGGGTGTCAATATCTGGGCAATTGTCTGGTGTCTTGGTAGAGCAAGAAACAGACCACTGTTTCCCTTTCTACAGGGAGAGCATAATACATTGCTGCCTCTAGTTGTTGTTTCCAAGTCCTTTGGATACAGCACCAAATGATTGACTATGGAATCAACTTTCTCCACACGTCGTTGTTTTGTGACAACGAAGCAGCCATTGGGATTGCTAAAAATCCTATTCATCATTCTCGAACCAAGCACATCGAAACACGGATTCATGCAATTCGTGATGCCCAAGAAAAAGGTTTTATCGATATTATTCCCATTGACACTAAAAATCAAAAGGCAGATCTTTTCACAAAAACTTTTGATAAACCTCGCTTTTATGAATTGATCTCTATGCTCGGGTTAATATCCTTTTAAACCTCTTTTCTTTTCTTTTATAAAATTTTCTTTTAAAATAAAATAATAACAATAATCATTTTAATAATATTATCCTTTTAAAATAAAATTTTGGGGGAGTAACTAAATAACCTGAGTGTTGAATTTGAAATGACGAGAAATGATTTTATATCTTCTGGATATGTTCCTTTATGCATGACTGGTACTTAAATGAGAAATGATAGTAACTGATGCTGATCTCTGTTTCACATCTTATTTTTTATTGAATATTAAAGTCAAGAAAACAGACTCTTTAAACGATATGCTTGGTAGGCTCAGCCTGAAGAATAAAGTATACAGCAGCAATATGATTTAAATTAAAATCCCTACTTAAGGATGTCTGGTTTTACGCAATCATTTTGGCCTGCACGAGATCGAGTCCCAGCAAAAAGTGGATTGAGAATTGAACTTTGGCTCTTGTCTTGTAAATTTGTGTCTTGTACTTGTGCTAATCTCCTCTGCTCCACAGTAGTACTGACCTAGAGTAATGATCTCCTCTGCTGTACGGTAGTACTGACCTGGAGCTCTCATCGGCAAATGATTAAATGGTCATCTCTTTTGTTATACATGAGTATAGACCTGGAGCTCTCACCAATCTTAATCTAAGTTGTATCAAGTTGTATCAAATCATCAAATGATGAATTCATCACAGAATGCAATATTTTGTTGATAATCTCTTACACTCTATTGCACAAACCTTGTTCTATAAAGATCATATCAAAATTCAAGAAATCCTGAGCTTGGGTGAGGGTTTTTGCCAAATGATTGTGGGGTCCTAACATTCTAAAGCATCTAATCGAACCTTAACAAATCATACGTTGTTTGTTGAAAAGGATAAGGCATGGGTTTAAGTGGACAAATATATCAGTAATCGTTATTGATTTGTTTCTGAATTTCAACAATCCCTTTGCAGATTTGATCAGATTCAGCCATTAGTATGATCTCATTACCAGTCGATGATTAAAGTCATCTTTGTGCTAATGCATATCTCGAGGATGTGATCTCTGATTGATTTAGATCTCAGTTTTTGTTGTTAAAAAAAAGGCGAAACTATACTTTCGCTGTTTGTTTCGCTAGACGAAATTGCAATTTCGCTCAGCTATCTCATTCTGTGCGAGGTCATTTTTTATATGTGTTTCACTTGGCGAAATTGCAGCTTCGCTTGACGAAATTGTAGGTTCGTCAGGCGAAACTATAGTTTCGCTATCAGCGAAACTATATGCTATTTAAGTCAGTTTGCGAAATTAACTTGTCATTTTCGCACAATCGAACATTTTATCTTTCTAGGGTTGTTCTGTGCGCTCCTTAGGCGATTTTGACATCTTCTTGATTTTGTTATCGATTAATTGTTGATTATTGTTCGCAAGTGAGTTTCAAACTCTGGACCTTGGATTTATCTCGTTAAATCTTTCTCATTGTGAGTTTATTCGATCGAGACTCTTCGGTAACCTCGCTGTTCTTCTAGCGAAATTACCGATAGTCCAGCGAAACTAAACGAAAGTTCTTGAGTTCTCAGCGAAACTGTGAGGTTATGCTATCCGAGCGAACTTAACAGTTTCGCTGACTAATTTTCAGTTTCGCTGTGCCGAAACTATTGTTTCGGCATGTCGAATCTACCTCACTGTCTTGGCGAAACTAATGTGATTTTGCTGGCGAAACTATACTTTCGACTGCCGAAACTATATATCATTCTGCGAAACTATAGTTTTGGCCAGCGAATTTTTTTTATTATTGTTTATTGTTTATTCTTTTCTTATTTTTTTTATTATTTTAGTACTTAATACTTTATTCTAATGTATTTCATTTGTATTTCAGATATAAATGGCAAATCTAAAATTCGATGAGAGAAACAACATCACGGCTATTCTGGATGATACACATCCTAAAGCAGCAGGGTTTAGAGACTGTATTCGGTGGCTGCAAAGATCTCCCATATCTTATGCTATATCTCATTCCACTACCATATATGACCTTCATATCAGAGATTTCTGGAGATTACTGAATATGACACAAGAGGAAATAGTCAAAGAAGAACTGCCAAAGTCTTAGAGCACAAGGTGATTATTACTACAGAGATAGTTTCGAGGATTTTGAGGCTAGAGGAGGATGCTGGTGAAGAGGTTTCTATGACTGATACAGAGGTGTTTGAAGCATTTAGGAGCATGGGTTATGAGGGGCCAGCTTTTGGTTCCCGAAAGGAGATCAAGAAGTCTTTTCTCTCCAAGGAATGGAGATTTATTGCTCACGTATTCATCATGTGCCTAGATCACCGTAAAGGTGGATCAGACGGGCTAAACATTGACTGGGCTAAAGCAATGGTGTTGTGTTGCAAAGGAGAAAAGGCAAACATAGCCAGACTGATATTCGCTTGCATGGCTGAGAATGTTATGGCCTTGAAGAAAGATAAATGGTTGTTGTATCCTCGATTTCTTCAAATGATCTTTGACGACCTTATACCAAATATGCCAAAACACAAGGAGGTGAAAAGGCTGGAACAAATGAATCCTCGTATCTTTGCTGATTGTTGTGCTATTCGCCATGATTTTAGTGGAAAGATAAATCATCTCTGGGAAAACATGTACCCACCGGAGAGATGGAACTACATTAGACGGGTGGATGAATCTGAGAATAAAAGAACTGAAGAAACCAGGGCACAGCAATCTGATGCAACCAAGAAAAGAAAAAGATATGCTAAAGAGAAGGATTATGATTTTGAAGAAGATATAAATGAAAGAGCGGAAGAGCTAAGGATAGAAAAGGAGAAGAGGTCAAAGAAGAAAGCTGATACAGTAGATTCAGAGAGGCGAACTAAACAGAGACATCAAGCATTCACTGATAGGACGGAAGAAAGAGGAGATCTAGATGAAGATATGATCCGTAATCTAAACAGTTCTTTGGCAAATGAACTGAGTATGATAAAGACGAAGCTCATCAACCAAGAGATACAGGAGAAGCAAAAAGATGAGATGATAGATGGAATGAAGAAAATGCTTGTTGATCAAAACTGTCTCCTGAAGAAGTTGTTTGAGGAGACTGGCTAACTGAAAGCTACAGCCGGCCTGCCTAATCAACTAGCTCAATCTGAGTTAGATGATTTGACTGATACTTCTAAATACCCGTTCTTGAACGTGGGTACTTCCTCCAGGGCAGGAGATGGCACATCTGGTGCAACATCTGCTGGTGTTGAAATTCCTGAAATAAGACGTGAAGATGAAGGTAGGGAAAATGAGGAGGAGATTATTGAAGCTGGGTTTGTCAGTATGCAGTTTGATTTTGAGAAGGATTTGGTGGGTGAAGAGGTGATAGTAGAGAAAAATGCTGAAGAAGTTGCTGAGAAAGGAAATGGATTAGTTAATGAAGAAGAGGATGATAAACAACTTGTAAACTATGATTCTGAACCTGAGTTCTATGAAGTGGATGAGAGGCCGTTGACTTATGTAGCCAAGAAAGAAGAGCTTGATGACGATGTATTTGAGATGGCTAAAGATGAGTGGTTTGTTAAGGAGAAAGAGGCAGAAGAACTGACTCCCCTATTCCAACACATGGAAGGGTTGAGTAGGAAAGAGGCTGACAAGCGGATTATAAGTTGGTGCTATAACCCCGGCCTCAAAATGTTCATGATAAAGAGGAGAGGGGGTGGAATTAGCTACTTGCATAAAAGGAAGGCTTTCAAGACCTTACCTAAATGGGATCTAAGGAACCTGGAAACACTACCATTACTGAAGGCAAATCTGAGTGAACAAGCCTCTCTGTTAGAAAAGGAAATTCAGAATGGGCTAAATGACAATTTTGAGTCTTTTGGTTACATGAAGGCTGAGAGGAAACATTCAAAAAGAGACAAGGATTGGGAGACCGGGAAGGGAAGAATTGTACTAAGGGTGAAACCCCCAAGGACCGTGAATAGGGTCAGATTAGCAGATCCCCTTCCCCAACGATTACAAAGCTTTGAAAAGTGGTTTTATGACAATAATACAGGGGAGGCTGTCATCAGAGTGAAGAATGGTACTGAAATCAAAGTTTTTGATCCAATGAAACTCTTCAACTTTTGTGATGAAGACCTGCTGGTTCTTTGCGAGAATCATATCAAAGCAAGTGCAGGTGAAGGAACGAGGAAGGAAGCCAGTCTCTTTATGATTGTAGCAATAAAGATCAGAGGAGTGAAGGCAGAGGTGAAGAGATTAGCTGAGAGAGTAAGGGCCCAAGATGACTTAAACATGGATATTCAAGATTTGGCCAAGAAGTTTGAGCGAGCAAGTGCTCATCCCGAGGGGGCTCGTGAAGCAGGAGGAGACCATGGAGAATCATGTGCTGAAGCCTTTGAGGAAGTCATTGCAGGAGGTGTAAAAGACAAATCAAATACAGCAGAGGAAACTGGAGCTGACGAGATAAATCAAGATGAGTGAAGGCGGTGAGGTCCAACCTAGGGGGAGTATTGAAGATCATGCATAGGTTGGACTCACCTTGGATTAGAATGTTTATTTTTGCTTGTATTAGGTCTTATGTTAGTTTCCTTTTATATGTTATTAGCTTTATATAGTTTTGCAGTCCAGTTAAACTGTGAGCGAAACTATAGTTTCGCTCACAGTTAGCTGTTTAGTTCGCTGGGCGAAACTGCTGTTTCTGCCGGGCGAAACTACAGTTTCGGCAGAAAAGTTTCACTGACAGCGAAACTGTCTGCTAAACTAAGATTGCTATATATACTTATGTTCATTTCCATTGTGGTAAGCTTGCAAAACCCTAATCGTGAATCATTATTGCAAGTTACCTTTTCAAAGCAGTTATTACACAGAAATATCATTGTGCTTGAGGTTATTGATTGTTATGGTGTTCATTGTCTTATATTGAATGAGTTCTTATTGTGATCAATCTTCTTTGGTCATGTTGTTTATTGTGTTTGTTGGATATTGATAGATTCTTCATATCATTTGCACTGTAATACGATCAAATGGACCAACAATTATATTATTTAATTAATAACATGTTGGATTATTCTTCCTACGTATCCATTTGTCACAAACAGATCCGTGAAGAGGGAAACACTGAAGCTGATTGAGACATTTGTGGATAAGGATGAAGATCAACCACAAATAGGAAAGCAATTTGTGCCCCCGATGATAGATCCAGTGCTTGGTGATTATGCTAGGAATTTGCTTGATGCTCGAGAGCCTGAAGTTTTGTCTCTCTTTGCCACAATTAAACAAGTATGATTTTCTTGTTCACACATTCAATTATAATTTTTTTTTTCCACGAGGAAAAAAAATTGTAGGTATCTTTTACATGTTAATTTCTTTTTCTTTTTTTCTCGTGACTAAAACATACGGCCAGATTTCAATAGTCAATTATCATTATCTACATCTTTGTTCATGCACTGGAAACAAAATGATTACCTAAAGCGATTGTTTGAACATTGAATTTGTGTCAACTGTTAACAGCTGGCGAGTACCATTCTAATTGTGCTGAAGGCTACATGATTGCTGCACGTCTACTAGTGCACTGTAAGTTATAAAGTTCAAGTTGTTTCTATGTATAGTAAATGGTTAGACTGTATTTTCCCTGTTACTTCAGCTACAAACGTATGCAATTTTAAAGGCTGTTTCAAAGCAAACTAGCAAAGTTACAAATAAAGCAGCCAACTTTATGAACCGAAAAAGATGTGGTTTTAACAAGTTGTCCTGTTTTCTTTTTATCACATTGTTTTATAAGCTTATTTAGTTTGTTACACGAGGCGTATTCATCATTCTCTGTTGTAAATGTAATTATTGTAACTTTTGTTTATTTTTAATCAAAATGGTAATACAAACAATCAACTTTCTTGCTTTGAATGTAGTCAAATGTTAATTTCAAGATCAGGTGTAGCCGTATTGTCTGCTTGATCTTAGTCTTTTCACTCTGGTTTGATGAATTTGTGATTTATTCAATTTGGGTTCTTCACATTTGTTTCAAATCAAAACTCAAGGCTTACATAACAAAAGTGTTTGACTGTATGAAACCTTATTTATGAAAAAAATTATTTAAAATGCGTTAAAGGCTTTTAAAACTGAATGTTTCAATTACTTTGGTAGGGTTATAAAGCAACAATAGTGTTTAAATGTTTGAAGCTCCATGCTTACAATTCTATCAATTCTTTTTATAGATGATATGCCTTTTGAATTTAACGGCTTTGTGTCAACAGTTCTGCGTTGAATTTAAGTGAATGTGTTTGTTTGCTTTCTTTGCAGACGGACCGGTGATTAGGAAAAGATTGTTGCAGAAAAAATACATAAAGCAAAAGTTGAGGTTTAACAAAGTGAGAACCTTTTTCCTGTACTTTGTTAACCTGCTGCTAGCCTGCTACTTATTATCAGTCTATTTCATTTGTCTTATAAATTGATAATTCACCAAGTAATTAGTAATATCTAATAGTATTTAACTTATCATATGCTAACCACTGATTAAAACAATTTTATGGTTGCTTAAATAAAATTTTACACAGGTTGCAATTTCTACTGAATCAAGTTAGTAATTGGACATCAGACTCGTTTTGATTCTATAATAAGGTTTGGACGTTGTCCAGGTTTTAGGTGTAGGATTGGTTTCCTCTTGTAGTACCAGTAGCTATAAAAAACCTGTTTGCTAACTCACAGTTTTATTCTAAGACACCAAGCCCATGGACCAACTTTTGAAAAACCTCCTTTCATACAACACACTTTCGTAACCTGAAACGTAGGCTGTGCTGTAAAAAACAAGTAGTTCCCTATTTTGTTTAACTACAAATAGCACATTTAAATCAACTATCCGGCGTGTCGCTGGGACACATTCCTAGGTAATTGTTATAAGGGTAGTTTTGTGGCATATGCAACCTGGGACTTGTCGAAATCTTTAATTTTCTTCTTCTTCATAAATGAATTTTTGCTTTTCTTTTGAAATTATGTCCAGCTTTTGGTACATCTTCCTTGAATATGATTTAAATTGCGTTCAACTTTTTAAACATAACTTTTGTCTGTTTCCTCTGCTTTAGGCCACTGTCATATATTTGAATTGGTTATACTTTTATTAGTTCTCAAAGCTCTCTTTTTTATGTTAAATTATGTGTGGTTGTTGAGTATATATTTTATTTCTGATCTCATTTTCAGGCTTGCTAATTATATACTTGGCCAAATGAGAAAGTGACTACACATCAAGCTCGTGCGATTTTTGTAAAAGAGGTTCAAGTCAGCTACGCCTCTTGTGCAGGGTACGCCTTTTTTTTCTCCACCATAGTGTTTTTACATATCATTTTGCTGTGGTTTTAGTTTTTGTTGTTTACAATTGTCCATGTTACTATGTAAGATCATCTCTGCCTTTATGCTCTAGAAATTACCAAAAATTTCTTATATTGTTTCATAATTTTTTGAATTAAAATCCAACTTTAATTTAGAAATAAGTGAAGTAAAAAAGAAAAAGGGGTTAGTTTGTGACATAAATGCTAATGGCAGTGAGCCTATAATTTATTTTGTTCTTCGGATGTTAATGTTTCTCTATAATCATAAATTTAAGAGTAAATTTTGAAGAATTTTGTGCCAATTATTTAATAGTGAGCTATTGTAGGATGCTTAAATTGTGTCGAGGTGCTTGCATCTACTAGTTTATAATGAAACAAAAGATTCAATAATCTTTGTAAGAAATTCATTAATATTAAAAGTAGGTGGGATTGTCAGATGAATTAATCTTAAAGACGATGTAAGGATTTATAATTTGCTATCTGAGTGAACATGGTGTGAGATTTAAAAAATGATTATATGGTTTTCTTCATCACTTCAGCATCAAATCTAGATTGTTTGTGGGATTGAAGGACTGATTCCATCCTAGATTATCATTCTTTTTCCTTTTTCTCACTGCTTGTTATGTACTCTCTTCTATATCCATGATTAGTGGTTTGAGAAAGACTCTGTTTCCAAGTGCCGTTAGTCAGACCTTCTTCTATTTTTGTTATTTTCATCTTTAAATGAAAATAGTGGTGATAATTAGTTTTTTTTAATTCATTAGTCATTACAAGGATAGTAATGTGCCATATGCAACTTCAGACTTCAATTACCCATGTTGGTCCTTGTTTTTGCTTCTTTTTTGAATTATGCTTCTAAAATTGGGTATATGTTTATAACTAAAATCTTGGTTGAACATTTATATTTAAGTTCTGTATGTTGTTCTTTGCCCAAATCTAGACCACTTTATCTTATTCTTGAATTTGTTAGTTCTCTAGAACATACTTTATTTTTATGTTTAGTTATGTTTGGTGTTTGATATATTTTATTCTGAATCTTAATTTTCAAGCTATGCTTGACCAAATGAGAAAGCAAACAAATCAAGCTGCTGGATTTTTTGCCAAAGGCTGGAATTAGCTATGCCCCTTCTGGTATGTGTTCTTTCTTTAACACCACATTGTCTTTATATTTCTATTTTCTAGTGGTTTTATGGTCTTGAGAAATGCAAAATGCAATATCATATGCCATGTATATATGTCTGCATGCTTGCTTTATTATTTATATATATTCTATTTATGATAGCCTTTGCATTTATTTTATCTTTGTTAAGCTATCCTAGTTATTGTCTCTAACTTAAATACAAGACTTATTATCTAATTGTAATTTGTTATATTTTCATGTATGTGTAACTTTTACTATTATATATATCCATGGCAACCCCCATATAGTCTGCGAGAGTTTAACCATCAATATGGTATCAGCTTAAAAATATGGGCTTTTCCAAATCTCCTTTATCTCCATCGATTCCCTTTCTTCCCCAACCTTCTTTCTTCCCTGCTCGATTCCATAGCGTCTTCTTCATCTTCCTCCTCCGAAAACCTTCTCAAACATCAATACTATTCTACACATGATTACCATTAAATTATCACCCTCTAATTACTTTTTATGGAAAAATAAAATGGTTCCACGCTTATCCTTCCAAAACTTACTTTCCCATGTTGATGGCTCCTTAGATATGCCTCCACGGAAGCAACTCAGGGAGACAAGTTGGCTACAAATCCTTTCCATACCGCCTACGTCCTTGCGTATTAGAAAACCATAATCATTCTTCACATGTCCCACACTCAAGATGCTTTCGCTATAGTCACTAACCTTCAACCGCAAGACGAATTTGGTTTACCCTTGACTCTGCCTACAGTAATATATCTATTGAACATGTCCAAAGTCTTCGAGATCAGTTATGACATATGATAGACCTTGATGCTTTGAATAATATAATCAACGAATTGACCGATAGAATGGGCAACATGGTTGGCCTCCCTCTAGTTGCCTATACAATACACACTCCTTGGTGCGCGCTTTGTGATCCAAGGATCTCAATTAACCTGCCGATCAACTTTTCGTGAATAAAAGAGGGCGCATTGGGATTCGGAAGACGAGGAGTGTTCTGTGCCCTACGTCGAAGGTTCCCAATTAGCTTGTTGGTTTCATATTAGTTGATGGGTATCGAAAACGAAAATTGAGATCAAAACTAGGTGGGCGTGTTGGGATTTGGAAGACGAGACAGTGTAGACACCAATCGGCCTTTGTCCTGATTGCCGAGTGTTCTATGCTTGACGTCGAAAGATCTCAATTAACCTGTTATAGTAGCGACTTGACTTGAAGCGTTTCGCATCATTCGGTGCATTCTAAGGATTGCTCTGGCTTTTGTTGCTTACTTGGCCTATGTGCTTGGTTGGGGGCTATTTGTTAAACGATTTGAGACTGTAGACCGTAAAGGTGCATGAGTGGTGTTTGTTATGTTTGAGTGGATGGCTTTCTGCTAGCGCAACAACTTTCACCTAGCATACCTCCTAAGTTCATGGTTATGACATGTCTTGCCTAATCTGATTATGGGTTTCTTGTGTTGCATACCTAAATTATGTCGTCTTGATCGAAGGTAATTGTATTTCATCGTGTGTCAAGCTTATGGCATATGATGGACCTTGATGCTTTGAATAATATAATCAACGAATTGACCGATAAAGTGTGCAACATGGCTGGCCTCCCTCTAGTTGTCTATACAATACACACTCCTTGGCGCGCGCTTTGTGATCCAAGGATCTCAATTAACCTGCTAATCATCTTACCGTGAATATAGGTGGGCGCATTGGGATCCGGAAGACGAGCAAGGTTCTGTGCCCTATGTCGAAGGTTCCCAATTAGCTTGCTTGTTTCCTATTAGTTACTGAGTATCGAGAACGAAAGTTGAGATCAAAACTAGGTGGGTGTGTTGGGATTTGGAAGACGAAAAGGTGTAAACACCAATCGACCTTTGTCCCGATTGCTAAGTGTTCTGTGCTTGACATCAAAAAGTTCTCAGTTAACCTGCTATAGTAGCGACTCGACTTGAAGGATCTAAATTAAGTTCATTGTTCCTTATTAGTTGTTTTGTATTAAGAACGAAGGTTGAGATGAGAACTAGGTGGGTGTGTTGGGATCTGGAAGATGAGAAGGTGTAGACACCAATCGGCCTTTGTCCCGATTGCCGAGTGTTCTGTGCTTGACGTCGAAGGGTCTTAATTAACCTGCTATAGTAGCAACTCGACTTGAAGTGCTCTGCATCATTCGATGCATTCTAAGGGTTGATCTGGCTTTTGGTTGCTTGCTTGGCCTATGTGCTTGGTTGGTGGCTATTTGCTTGACGATTTGGGAATGTAGACCGTAAAGGTGCATGAGTGGTGTTTGGTATGTTTGGGTGGATGGCTTTCTGCTTGCGTAACAACTTTCACCTGGCATACCTCCTAAGTTCATGGCTATGACATGTCTTGCCTAATCTGATTGTGGGTTTCTTGTGTTGCATACCTAAATTATGTCGTCTTGATCGAAGGTAATTGTATTTCATCGGGTGTCAAGCTTATGACATATGATGGAATTTGATGCTTTGAATAATATAATCAACGAATATACTGATAGATTGTGCAACATTGCTGCCTCCCTCTAGTTACCCATACAATACACATTCCTTGGCACGCGTTTTATGATCCAAGGATCTAATTAACCTGCCGATAAACTTATCGTGAATAAAAGTGTGCGCATTGAGATCTGGAAGACGAGGAGTGTTCTGTGCCCTACGTCGAAGGTTCTCAATTAGCTTGCTGGTTTCCTATTAGTTGCTGGGTATCGAGAACGAAAGTTGAGATCAAAACTAGGTGGGTGTGTTGGGATTTGGAAGACGAGACGGTGTAAACACCAATCGGCATTTGTCCCGATTGCTAAGTGTTCTGTGCTTTATGTCGAAAGGTCTCTATTAACCTGCTATAGTAGCGACTCGACTTGAAGGATCTAAATTACCTTGCTTGTTTCTTATTAGTTGTTTTGTATGAAGAATGAAAGTTGAGATCAAAACTAGGTGGTGTGTTAGGATCTGGAAGATGAGATGGTGTAAATACCAATCGGCCTTTGTCCCGATTACCGAGTGTTTTGTGCTTGACGTCGAAGGGTCTCAATCAACCTTCTATAGTAACGACTCGACTTGAAGCGTTTCGTATCGTTCAGTGCATTCTAAGGATTGCTCTGGCTTTTAGTTGCTTCCTTGGCCTATGTGCTTGGTTGGTGGCTATTTGCTAGACGATTTTGGAATGTAGACCGTAAAGGTGCATGAGTGGTGTTTGGTAGGTTTGGGTGGATGGCTTTCTACTTGCGCAACAACTTTCACCTAGCATAGCTTCTAAGTTCATGGTTATGACATGTCTTGCCTAATCAGATTGTGGGTTTCTTGTGTTGCATACCTAAATTATGTCGTCTTGATCGAAGGTAATTGTATTTCATCGTGTGTCAAGCTTATGACATATGATGGACCTTGATGCTTTGAATAATATAATCAACGAATTGGCCGATAGTGTGTGCAACATGGCTGCCTCCCCCTAGTTTCCTATAGATGCACACTCCTTGGCGCACGCTTTATGATCCAAGGATCTCAATTAACCTGCCGATAAACTTATCGTGAATAAAAGTGGGCGCATTGGGATCCGGAAGACGAGGAGTGTTCTGTGCCTTACGTCGAAGGTTCCTAATTAGCTTGCTGGTTTCCTATTAATTGTTGCGTATCGAGAACGAAAGTTGAGATCAAAACTAGGTGGGTGTGTTGGGATTTGGAAGACGAGACGGTGTAAACACCAATCGGCCTTTGTCCCGATTGCTAAGTGTTCTGTGCTTTATGTCGAATGGTCTCAATTAACCTGTTGTAGTAGCGACTCGACTTGAAGGATCTAAATTACCTTGCTTGTTCCTTATTAGTTGTTTTGTATCGAGAACGAAAGTTGAGATCAAAACTAGGTGGGTGTGTTGGGATCTGGAAGATGAGACGGTGTAGACACAAATCGAACTTTGTCCCGATTACCAAGTTTTTGTGTTTGACGTCGAAGGGTCTCAATTAACCTGCTATAGTAGCGACTCGACTTGAAGCGTTTCGCATCATTCGATGCATTCTAAGGATTGCTCTGGCTTTTGGTTGCTTGCTTGGCCTATGTGCTTGGTTGGTGGCTATTTGCTAGACGATTTGGGAATGTAGACCGTAAAGATGCATGAGTGGTGTTTGGTATGTTTGCGTGAATGGCTTTCTTCTTGCGCAACAACTTTCACCTAGCATACCTCCTAAGTTCATGGCTATGACATGTCTTGCCTAATTTGATTGTGGGTTTCTTGTGTTGCATACCTAAATTATGTCATCTTGATCGAAGGTAATTGTATTTCATCGTGTGTCAAGCTTATGACATATGATGGACCTTGATGCTTTAAATAATATAATCAACGAATTGACCGATAGAGTGTGCAACATGGTTGGCCTCCCTCTAGTTTTCTATAGAATGCACACTCCTTGGCACGCGATTTATGATCCAAGGATCTCAATTAACCTGCTGATAAACTTATCGTGAATAAAAGTGGGCGCATTGGGATCCGGAAGACGAGGAGTGTTATGTGCCCTACGTCGAAGGTTCCCAATTAGCTTGCTAGTTTCCTATTAGTTCCTAGGTATCGAGAACGAAAATTGAGATCAAAACTAGGTGGGTGTGTTGGGATTTGGAAGACGAGACGGTGTAAACACCAATTGGCCTTTGTCCCGATTGCTAAGTGTTCAGTGCTTTATGTCGAAAGGTCTCAATTAACCTGCTATAGTAGCGACTCGAATTGAAGGATCTAAATTACCTTGCTTGTTCCTTATTAGTTGTTTTGTATCGAGAACGAAAGTTGAGATCAAAACTAGGTGGGTATGTTGGGATCTGGAAGATGAGACAGTGTAGACACCAATCGACCTTTGTCCCGATTACCGAGTGTTCTGTTCTTGACGTAGAAGGGTCTCAATTAACCTGCTATAGCAGCGACTCGACTTGAAGCGTGTCGCATCGTTTGGTGCATTCTAAGGATTGCTCTGGCTTTTGGTTGCTTGCTTGGCCTATGTGCTTCGTTGGTGGCTATTTGATAGACGATTTATGAATGTAGACCGTAAAGGTGCATGAGTGGTGTTTGGTATGTTTGGGTGGATGGCTTTCTGCTTGCGCAACAACTTTCACCTAGCATACCTCCTAAGTTCATGGCTATGACATGTCCTGCCTAATCTGATTGTGGGTTTCTTGTGTTGCATACGTAAATTATGTCGTCTTGATCGAAGGTAATTATATTTGATCGTGTGTCAAGCTTATGACATATGATGGACCTTGATGCTTAAAATAATATAATCAACGAATTGACCGATAGAGTTTGCAACATTGCTGCCTCCCTGTAGTTGCATATACAATACACACTCCTTGGTGCGCACTTTATGATCCAAGGATCACAATTAAACTACCGATAAACTTATCGTGAATAAAAGTGGGCGCATTGGGATCTGGAAGACGAGCAGTGTTCTTTCCCTACGTCGAAGGTTCCCAATTAGCTTGTTGGTTTCCTATTAGTTGTTGGGTATCGAGAATGAAAGTTTAGATTAAAACTAGGTGGGTGTCTTAGGATTTGGAAGATGAGACGGTGTAAACACCAATCGGCCTTTCTCCTGATTGCTAAGTGTTCTGTGCTTGACGTCGAAAGGTCTCAATTAACCTGCTATAGTAGCGACTTGACTTGAAGGATCTAAGTTACCTTGCTTGTTCCTTATAAGTTGTTTTGTATCAAGAACTAAAGTTGAGATCAAAACTAGGTGGGTGTGTTGGAATCTGGAAGATGAGACGATGTAGACACCAATCAGCCTTTTTCCCGATTGCCGAGTGTTCTGTAAGTGACGTGGAAGGGTCTCAATTAACCTGCTATAGTAGCGACTCGACTTGTAGTGTTTCACATCGTTGGTGGCTATTTGCTTGGTCTATGTGCTTGGTTGGTGGCTATTTGCTAGATGATTTGGGAATGTAGACCGTAAAGGTGCATGAGTGGTGTTTGGTATGTCTGCGTGGATGGCATTCTGCTTGCTCAACAACTTTCACCTAGCATACCTCCTAAGTTCATGGTTATGACATGTCTTGCCTAATCTGATTGTGGGTTTCTTGTGTTGCATACCTAAATTATGTCGTCTTGATCGAAGGTAATTGTATTTCATCGTGTGTCAAGCTTATGACATATGATGGACCTTGATGCTTTGAATAATATAATCAACGAATTGACCGATAGAGTGTGCAACATGGCTGGCCTCCCTCTAGTTTTCTATAGAATGCACACTCCTTGGCACGCGCTTTGTGATCCAAGGATCTCAATTAACCTGCCGATTAACTTATCGTGAATAAAAGTGGGCGCATTGGGATCCGGAAGACGAGGAGTGTTATGTGCCCTACGTCGAAGGTTCCCAATTAGCTTGCTGGTTTCCTATTAGTTCCTGGGTATCGAGAACGAAAGTTGAGATCAAAACTAGGTGGATGTGTTGGGATTTGGAAGACGAGACGGTGTAAACACCAATCGGCCTTTGTCCCGATTGCTAGGTGTTCTGTGCTTTATGTCGAATGGTCTCAATTAACCTGTTGTAGTAGCTACTCGACTTGAAGGATCTAAATTACCTTGCTTGTTCCTTATTAGTTGTTTTGTATAGAGAACGAAAGTTGAGATCAAAACTAGGTGGGTATGTTGGGATCTGGAAGATGAGACGGTGTAGACACCAATGGGCCTTTGTCCCGATTACCGAGTGTTCTGTGTTTGACTTCGAAGGGTCTCAATTAACCTGCTATAGTAGCAACTCGACTTGAAGCGTTTCGCATCGTTCGGAGCATTCTAAGGATTGCTCTGGCATTTGGTTGCTTGCTTGGCCTATGTGCTTGGTTGGTGGCTATTTGCTAGACGAATTGGGAATGTAGACCGTAAAGGTGCATGAGTGGTGTTTGGTATGTTTGGGTGGATGGCTTTCTGCTTGCGCAACAACTTTCACCTAGCATACCTCCTAAGTTCATGGCTATGACATGTCTTGCCTAATCTGATTGTGGGTTTCTTGTGTTGCATACCTAAATTATGTCGTCTTGATCGAATGTAATTGTATTCATCGTGTGTCAAGCTTATGACATATGATGGACCTTGATGCTTTGAATAATCAACGAATTGACCGATGGACTGTGCAACATTGTTGCCTCCTTCTAGTTGCCTATACAATACACACTCCTTGGCACGCGCTTTATGATCCAAGGATCTCAATTAACCTGCTGATAAACTTATCGTGAATAAAAGTTGGCGCATTAGGATCCAAAAGACGAGGAGTGTTCTATGCCCTACGTCGAAGGTTCCCAATTAGCTTGTTGGTTTCCTATTAGTTGCTGGGTATCGAGAACGAAAGTTGAGATCAAAACTAGGTGGGTGTGTTGGGATTTGGAAGACGAGACGGTGTAAACACCAATCGGCCTTTGTCCCGATTGCTAAGTGTTTTGTGCTTGACGTCGAACAGTCTCAATTAACCTACTGTAGTAGCAACTCGACTTGAAGGATCTAAATTACCTTGCTTGTTCCTTATTAGTTGTTTTGTATCGAGAACGAAAGTTGAGATCAAAACTAGGTGGGTGTGTTGGGATCTGGAAGATGAGATGGTGTAGACACCAATCGCCTTTTGTCCCGATTGTCGAGTGTTCTATGCTTGACGTCGAAGGGTCTCAATTAACTTGCTATAGTACGACTCGACTTGAAGCGTTTCACATCGTTCGGTGCATTCTAAGGATTGCTCTGGCTTTTGGTTGCTTGGTTGGTGGCTATTTGCTAGACGATTTGGGAATGTAGACCGTAAAGGTGCATGAGTGGTGTTTGGTATGTTTGCGTGGATGGCTTTCTACTAGCTCAACAACTTTCACCTAGCATACCTCCTAAGTTCATGGTTATGACATGTCTTGCCTAATCTGAGTGTGGGTTTCTTGTGTTGCATACCTAAATTATGTCGTCTTGATTGAATATAATTGTATTTCATCGTGTGTCAAGCTTATAAAATATGATGGACCTTGATCCCTTGAACAATATAATCAACGAATTAGCCGATAGAGTGTGCAACATGGCTGCCTACCCTAGTTTCCTATAGAATGCACACTCCTTGGCGCACGCTTTATGATCCAAGGATCTCAATTAACCTGCCGATAGACTTATCGTGAATAAAAGTGGGCGCATTGGGATCCAGAAGACGAGGAGTGTTCTGTGCCTTACGTCGAAGGTTCCCAATTAGCTTGCTGGTTTCCTATTAATTGCTGCGTATCGAGAACGAAAGTTGAGATCAAAACAAGTTGGGTGTGTTGGGATTTGGAAGACGAGACGGTGTAAACACCAATCGGCCTTTGTCCCGATTGCTAGGTGTTCTGTGCTTTATGTCGAATGGTCTCAATTAACCTGTTGTAGTAGCTACTCGACTTGAAGGATCTAAATTACCTTGCTTGTTCCTTATTAGTTGTTTTGTATAGAGAACGAAAGTTGAGATCAAAACTAGGTGGGTATGTTGGGATCTGGAAGATGAGACGGTGTAGACACCAATGGGCCATTGTCCCGATTACCGAGTGTTCTGTGTTTGACTTCGAAGGGTCTCAATTACCCTGCTATAGTAGCAACTTGACTTGAAGCGTTTCGCATCGTTCTGAGCATTCTAAGGATTGCTCTGGCAATTGGTTGCTTGCTTGGCCTATGTGTTTGGTTAGTGGCTATTTGCTATACGAATTGAGAATGTAGACCATAAAGGTGCATGAGTGGTGTTTGGTATGTTTGGGTGGATGACTTTCTCTGCTTGCGCAACAACTTTCACCTAGCATACCTCCTAAGTTCATGGCTATGACATGTCTTGCCTAATCTGATTGTGGGTTTCTTGTGTTGCATACCTAAATTATGTCGTCTTGATCGAAGGTAATTGTATTTCATCGTGTGTCAAGCTTATGACATATGATGGACCTTGATGCTTTGAATAATATAATCAACGAATTGACCGTTGAACTATGCAACATTGTTGCCTCCCTCTAGTTGCCAATACAATACACACTCCTTGGCATGCGCTTTATGATCCAAGGATCTCAATTAACTTGCCGATAAACTTATCGTGAATAAAAGTGGGCGCATTGGGATCCGGAAGACGAGGAGTGTTCCGTGCCCTACGTCGAAGGTTCCCAATTAGCTTGTTGGTTTCCTATTAGTTGTTGGGTATCGAGAACGAAAGTTGAGATCAAAACTAGGTGGGTGTGTTGGGATTTGGAAGACGAGACGGTGTAAACACCAATCGGCCTTTGTCCCGATTGCTAAGTGTTCTGTGCTTGACGTCGAACAGTCCCAATTAACCTACTGTAGTAGCAACTCGACTGGAAGGATCTAAATTACCTTGCTTGTTCCTTATTAGTTGTTTTGTATCGAGAACGAAAGTTGAGATCAAAACTAGGTGGGTGTGTTGGGATCTGGAAGATGAGATGGTGTAGACACCAATCGGCCTTTGTCCCGATTACCGAGTGTTCTGTGCTTGACGTCGAAGGGTCTCAATTAACCTGCTATAGTGACGACTCGACTTGAAGCGTTTCGCATCGTTCGGTGCATTCTAAGGATTGCTCTGGCTTTTGGTTGCTTGCTTGGCCTATGTGCTTGGTTGGTGGCTATTTGCTAGATGATTTGGGAATGTAGACCGTAAAGGTGCATGAGTGGTGTTTGGTATGTTTGGGTGGATGGCTTTCTGCTTGCGCAACAACTTTCACCTAGCATACCTTCTAAGTTCATGGCTATGACACGTCTTGCCTAATCTGAATGTGGGTTTCTTGTGTTGCATACCTAAATTATGTCGTCTTGATCGAATGTAATTGTATTTCATCGTGTCTCAAGCTTATGACATATGATGGACCTTTATGCTTTGAATAATATAATCAACGAATTGACTGATGGACTATGCAACATTGTTGCCTCCCTCTAGTTGCCTATACAATACACACTCCTTGGCACGCGATTTATGATCCAAGGATCTCAATTAACCTGCTGATAAACTTATCGTGAATAAAAGTGGGCGCATTGGGATCCGGAAGACGAGGAGTGTTCTTTGCCCTACGTCGAAGGTTCCCAATTAGCTTGTTGGCTTCCTATTATTTGTTGGGTATCGAGAACAAAATTGAGATCAAAACTAGGTGGGTGTGTTGGGATTTGGAAACGAGAAGGTGTAACACTAATCGGCCTTTGTCCCGATTGCTAAGTGTTCCGTGCTTGACGTCGAACAGTCTCAATTAACCTACTGTAGTAGCAACTCGACTTGAAGGATCTAAATTACTTTTCTTGTTCCTTACTAGTTGTTTTGTATCGAGAACGAAAGTTGAGATCAAAACTAGGTGGGTGTGTTGGGATCTGGAAGATGAGATAGTGTAGACACCAATCGGCCTTTGTCCCGATTACCGAGTGTTCTGTGCTTGACGTCGAAGGGTCTCAATTAACCTGCTATAGTAACGACTCGACTTGAAGCGTTTCGCATCGTTCGGTGCATTCTAAGGATTGCTTTGGCTTTTGGTTGCTTGCTTGGCCTATGTGCTTGGTTTGTGGCTATTTGCTAGACGATTTGGGAATGTAGACCGTAAAGGTGCATGAGTGGTGTTTGGTATGTTTGGGTGGATGGCTTTCTGTGTGCGCAACAACTTTCACCTAGCATACATCCTAAGTTCATGGCTATGACACGTCTTGCCTAATCTGATTGTGGGTTTCTTGTATTGCATACCTAAATTATGTCGTCGTGATCGATTGTAATTGTATTTCATCGTGTGTCAAGCTTATGACATATGATGGACCTTGATGCTTTGAATTATATAATCAACGAATTGATCGATGGACTGTGCAACATTGTTGCCTCCCTCTAGTTGCCTATACAATACACACTCCTTGGCATGCGCTTTATGATCCAAGGATCTTAATTAACCTGCTGATAAACTTATCGTGAATAAAAGTTGGCGCATTGGGATCCAGAAGACGAGGAGTGTTCTGTGCCCTACGTCGAAGGTTCCCAATTAGCTTGTTGGCTTCCTATTAGTTGTTGGGTATCGAGAACGAAAGTTGAGATCAAAACTAGGTGGGTGTGTTGGGATTTGGAAGACGAGACAGTGTAAACACCAATCGGCCTTTGTCCCAATTGCTAAGTGTTCTGTGCTTGACGTCGAACAGTCTCAGTTAACCTACTGTAGTAGCAGCTCGACTTGAAGGATCTAAATTACCTTTCTTGTTCCTTACTAGTTGTTTTGTATCAAGAACGAAAGTTGAGATCAAAACTAGTTAGGTGTGTTGGGATCTGGAAGATGAGATGGTGTAGACACCAATCGGCCTTTGTCCCGATTACCGAGTGTTCTGTGCTTGACGTCGAAGGGTCTCAATTAACCTGCTATAGTAGCGACTCGACTTGAAGCGTTTCGCATCGTTTGGTGCATTCTAAGGATTGCTCTGGCTTTTGGTTGCTTGCTTGGCCTATGTGCTTGGTTGGTGGCTATTTGCTAGACGATTTGGGAATGTAGACCGTAAAGGTGCATGAGTGGTGTTTGGTATGTTTAGGTGGATGGCTTTCTGCTTGCGCAACAACTTTCACCTAGCATACCTCCTAAGTTCATGGCTATGACATGTCTTGCCTAATCTGATTGTGGGTTTCTTGTGTTGCATACCTAAATTATGTCATCTTGATCGAAGGTAATTGTATTTCATCGTGTGTCAAGCTTATGACATATGATGGACCTTGATGCTTTGAATAATATAATCAACGAATTGACCGATAGAGTGTGCAACATTGCTGCCTCCCTCTAGTTGCCTATACAATACACACTCCTTGGCACGCGCTTTATGATTCAAGGATCTCAATTAACCTGCTGATAAACTTATCGTGAATAAAAGTTGGCGCATAGGGATCCAGAAGACGTGGAGTGTTCTGTGCCCTACATCGAAGGTTCCCAATTAGCTTGTTGGTTTCCTATTAGTTGTTGGGTATCGAGAACGAAAGTTGAGATCAAAACTAGGTGGGTGTGTTGGGATTTGGAAGACGAGACGTTGTAAACACTAATCGGCCTTTGTCTCGATTGCTAAGTGTTCGGTGCTTGACGTTAAACAGTCTCAATTAACCTACTGTAGTAGCAACTCGACTTGAAGGATCTAAATTATATTTCTTGTTCCTTACTAGTTGTTTTGTATCGAGAACGACAGTTGAGATCAAAACTAGGTGGGTGTGTTGGGATCTGGAAGATGAGATGGTGTAGACACAAATCGGCCTTTGTCCCGATTACCGGATGTTCTGTGCTTGACGTCGAAGGGTCTCAATTAACCTGCTATAGTAGCGACTCGACTTGAAGCGTTTCGCATCGTTTGGTGCATTCTAAGGATTGCTCTGGCTTTTGGTTGCTTGCTTGGCCTATGTGCTTGGTTGGTGGCTATTTGCTAGACGATTTGGGAATGTAGACCGTAAAGGTGCATGAGTGGTGTTTGGTATGTTTGGGTGGATGGCTTTCTGCTTGCGCAATAACTTTCACCTAGCATACCTCCTAAGTTCATGGCTATGACACGTCCTGCCTAATCTGATTGTGGGTTTCTTGTGTTGCATACCTAAATTATGTCGTCTTGATCGAAGGTAATTGTATTTAATCATGTGTCGAGCTTATGACATATGATGGACCTTGATGCTTTGAATAATATAATCAACGAATTGACCGATAGAGTGTGCAACATTGTTGCCTCCCTCTAGTTGCCTATACAATACACACTCCTTGGCGCGCTCTTTATGATCCAAGGATCTCAATTAACCTGCCGATAAACTTATCGTGAATAAAAGTGGGCGCATTGGGATCCGTGAGACGAGGAATGTTCGTTCTTTCCCTACGTCGAAGGTTCCCAATTAGCTTCCTGGTTTCCTATTAGTTGTTGGGTATCGAGAACGAAAGTTGAGATCAAAACTAGGTGGGTGTCTTGGGATTTGGAAGACGAGACGGTGTAAACACCAATCGACCTTTGTCCTGATTGCTAAGTGTTCTGTGCTTGACGTCGAAAGGTCTCAATTAACCTTCTATAGTAGCGACTCGACTTGAAGGATCTGAATTACCTTGCTTGTTCCTTATTACTTGTTTTGTATCGAGAACGAAAGTTGAGATCCAAACTAGGTTGGTATGTTGGGATCTGGAAGATGAGACGGTGTAGACACCAATCGACCTTTGTCCCGATTGTCGAGTGTTCTGTGCTTGACGTCGAAGGGTCTCAATTAACAGCTATTGTAGCGACTCGACTTGAACATCGTTCGATGCATTCTAAGGATTGCTTTGGCTTTTGGTTGCTTGCTTGGCCTATGTGCTTGGTTGGTGGCTATTTGCTAGACGATTTGGGAATGTAGACTGTAAAGGTGCATGAGTGGTGTTTGGTATGTTTGGGTGGATGGCTTTCTGTTTGCGCAACAACTTTCACCTAGCATAGCTCCTAAGTTCATGGCTATGACATGTCTTTCCTAATCTAATTGTGATTTTCTTGTGTTGCATACCTAAATTATGTCATCTTGATCGAAGGTAATTGTATTTCATCATGTGTCAAGCTTATGTTATATGATGGACCTTGATGCTTTGAATAATATAATCAAGGAATTCACCGATAGAGTGTTCAACATGGCTGCCTCCCTCTAGTTGCCTATACAATACACACTCCTTGGCGCGCTCTTTATGATCCAAGGATCTCAATTAACCTGCCGATAAACTTATCGTGAATAAAAGTGGGCGCATTGGGATCCGGAAGACGAGGAGTGTTCTCTGCCCTACGTCGAAGGTTCCCAATTAGCTTGCTGGTTTCCTATTAGTTGCTGGGTATCGAGAATGAAAGTTGTGAGCAAAACTAGGTGGGTGTGTTGGGATTTGGAAGACGAGACGGTGTAAACACCAATCGGCCTTTGTCCCGATTGCTAAGTGTTCTGTGCTTGACGTCGAAAGGTCTCAATTAACCTGCTATAGTAGCGACTTGACTTGAAGGATCTAAATTACCTTGCTTGTTCCTTATTAGTTGTTTTGTATCGAGAATGAAAGTTGAGATCAAAACTAGGTGGGTGTGTTGGGATCTGGAAGATGAGACGGTGTAGACACCAATCGGCCTTTGTCCCGATTGCCGAGTGTTCTGTGCTTGACGTCGAAGGGTCTCAATTAACCTACTATAGTAGCGACTCGACTTGAAGCGTTCGCATCGTTCGATGCATTCTAAGGATTGCTCTGGCTTTTGGTTGCTCGCTTGTCCTATGTGCTTGGTTGGATGCTATTTGCTAGACGATTTGGAAATGTAGACCGTATAGGTGCATGAGTGGTGTTGGTATGTTTGGGTGGATGGCTTTTTGCTTGCGCATCAACTTTCACCTAGCATACCTCCTAAGTTCATGGCTATGATATGTCCTGCCTAATGTGATGTGGGTTTCTTGTGTTGCATACCTAAATTATGTCGTCTTGATCGAAGGTAATTGTATTTCATCGTATGTCAAGCTTATGACATATGATGGACCTTGATGCTTTGAATAATATAATCAACGAATTGACCGATAGAGTGTGCAACATTGCTGCCTCCCTCTAGTTGCCTATACAATACACACTCCTTGGCGTTTATTGATCCATGGATCTCAATTAACCTGCCGATAAACTTATCATGAATAAAAGTGGGCGCATTGGGATCCAGAAGACGAGGAGTGTTCTTTCCCTACGTCGAAGGTTCCCAATTAGCTTGCTGGTTTCCTATTAGTTGTTGGGTATCGAGAACGAAAGTTGAGATCAAAACTAGGTGGGTGTGTTGGTATTTGGAAGTCGAGACGGTGTAAACACCAATCGGCCTTTGTCCTGATTGCTAAGTGTTCTGTGCTTGACGTCGAAAGGTCTCAATTAACCTGCTATAGTAGCGACTCGACTTGAAGGATCTAAATTACCTTGCTTGTTCCTTATTAGTTGTTTTGTATCGAGAACAAAAGTTGAGATCAAAACTAGGTGGGTGTGTTGGGATCTGGAAGATGAGACGTTGTAGACACCAATCGGCCTTGGTAGCGACTCGAGTTGAAGCGTTTCACATTGTTCGGTGCATTCTAAGGATTGCTTTGGCTTTTGGTTGCTTGCTTGGCCTATGTGCTTGGTTTGTGGCTATTTGCTAGACGATTTGGGAATGTAGACCGTAAAGGTGCATGAGTGGTGTTTGGTATGTTTGGGTGGATGGCTTTCTGCTTGCACAACAACTTTCACCTAGCATACATCCTAAGTTCATGGCTATGACATGTCCTGCCTAATATGATTGTGGGTTTCTTGTGTTGCATACCTAAATTATGTCGTCTTGATCGAAGGTAATTGTTTTAATCGTGTGTTAAGCTTATGACATATGATGGACCTTGATGCTTTGAATAACATAATCAACGAATTGAACGATAAAGTGTGCAACATTGCTGTCTCCCTCTACTTGCCTATACAATACATACTACTTGGCGCGCGCTTTATGATCCAAGGATCTCAATTAACCTGTCGATAAACTTATCATGAATAAAAGTGCGCATTGGGATCCAGAAGACGAAGAGTGTTTTTTTCCTACGTCGAAGGTTCCCAATTAGCTTGGTTTCCTATTAGTTGTTGCTTTCAATTGGCATACCTCCTAAGTTCATGGTTATGACATGTCTTGCCTAAATCTGATTGTGGGTTTCTTGTGTTGCATACCTAAATTATGTCGTCTTGATCGAAGGTAATCGTATTTCATCGTGTGATAAGCTAATGACTTATGATGGACCTTGATGCTTTGAATAATATAGTCAACAAATTGACCGATAGAGTGTGCAACATTGTTGCTTCCCTATAGTTGCCTATACAATACACACTCCTTGGCGCGCGCTTTATGATCCAAGGATCTCAATTAACCAGCCGATAAACTTATCGTGAATAAAAGTGGGCGCATTGGGATCCGGAAGACGAGGAGTGTTCTCTGCCCTACGTCAAAGGTTCCCAATTAGCTTGCTGGTTTCCTATTAGTTGTTGGGTATCGAGAACGAAAGTTGAGATCAAAACTAGGTGGGTGTGTTGGGATTTGGAAGACGACACAATGTAAACACCAATCAGCCTTTGCCCCGATTGCTATGTGTTGTGTTCTTGACGTCGAAAGGTCTCAATTAACCTGCTATAGTAGCGACTCGACTTGAAGGATCTAAATTACCTTGCTTGTTCCTTATTAGTTGTTTTGTATCGAGAATGAAAGTTGAGATCAAAACTAGGTGGGTGTGTTGGGATCTGGAAGATGAGACGGTGTAGACACCAATCAGCCTTTGTCCCGATTGCCGAGTGTTCTGTGCTTGATGTCGAAGGGTCTCAATTAACCTGCTATAGTAGTGACTCGACTTGAAGCGTTTCGCATCATTCGGTGCATTCTAAGGATTGCTCTGGCTTTTGGTTGCTTGCTTGGCCTATGTGCTTGGTTGGTGGCTATTTGCTAGACGATTTGGGAATGTAGACCATAAATGTGCATGAGTGGTGTTTGGTATGTTTGGGTGGATGGCTTTTTGCTTGCGCAACAACTTTCACCTAGCATACCTCCTAAGTTCATGGCTATGACATGTCCTGCCTAATCTGATTGTGGGTTTCTTGTGTTGCATACCTAAATTATGTCGTCTTGATCGAAGGTAATTGTATTTTATCGTGTGTTAAGCTTATGACATATGATGGACCTTGATGCTTTGAATAATATAATCAACGAATTGATCGATGGGCTATGCAACATTGCTACCTCCTTCCTTCTTTGCCGATACAATACACACTCCTTGGCGCGCGCCTTATGATCCAAGGATCTCAGTTAACATGCCGATAAACTTATCGTGAATAAAGTGTCTAAGCCTAAGGAGGAGTATTGTTGGATCTAGGAACAATAGATCAAGATCAACTTGTATAGGCTTAGAACTTGATCAATAATTGTAATGAATATTTGTAATTCATTATTATGATGTATGCATTATGTATATAGGTTAACCCATATATATGTGTTGATTTGTATGTATGATTGAAGGATCAAACATTAGACTTAGTCAATTTCTGAAATTGACTGAGTGTACGAAAGATCTACGAATGAACAAATTTGTTCTTCCGTATATATGAAATGCATCCGAGGAATTCCTACGGAAGAACACCAATGCAGACAAGTCTAAGGGAGCTGAGAGATCAAAGACCCAAAGGATGAACAACTTGTACAATGAAGATAAGTGAAGATTCCTACGGAAAGCAAACTCCTGCGGAAGACAAATGTGCTGCTGAAGACAAAACACTTGTACTCAAATGATACATGTAATTCAAGTAAACAAGTCAACAAGTCAAACCACGCATTCCAAGAGATTCGTTGTTTCCTTAAAAGAAACATGTGCGTCTTTAAATAGGAGTCCTAGGTTTCACATCAAGGAGAGGCGAACACAAGCAATAGACGGCAACCTAACAACCATCACATCAATTCACACAATCAAACACAAAACCCTAGCAACCGTCACATCAATACATCATAAACCTCAACACGTTCGAAGCAATTATTGTTTATAGCATTCATTATTTATTCATCTGTAATCATTAACAAGTTTTAATGAAATACTTTTGAATCAAATCTTATTCATTTATTTATTGTGTTGATATCATTGAGTTCTTTATCGTTAATATTCATTGTCATTGATTTTTTTAACAATTAATCAATTAAACAATGATTAATGATTATTCCGCAATCATTAACTCGATTTCAATCTAACACTGATAATTCCTGATTGCGATCCTTGGATTCACAACCTATTTAAAATTTAAAAAAAATAAATGAGCTTATGGAGTTAAATTGTAATGGGCTGCAACAGCCCAAGTACCGAACCCATTACATTTGTTAGTTTGTTTATGGATTGGACTTGAGAGACCAGGGCCACCATTGACCTCCACAAGACCACAAAATTACAACAGGTTGCTGCTCGATGCCTCGATCCCTGCTGGCTGTTGCGCTGCATTCTCGTCTGGCCGTCTTCCTGTTCCCGAGCCCTGAAGCCCGAATGTGATTTTACGAGCTACAACCCTGCCCAAAGGCTGCTGTTGTGCCGAGCTGCAACCCTGCCCGAAGTGAGTTACTGCCGACCAGGCCCGAAGGCTGCTGTTGTGCGAGTTGCGACAACCCACTACCAAGATGATGTGTGTGTGATGTGTTCAACCAGTTTAAAATAAGATTTACAAAAACTAAAATGAATACATGATGTGTGTGTGATGTGTTCAACCTCTAAACCCGTTTACGTGTTTATAGCAAGGCTCATCATAGATCCATTTGCAACTTTATGATAACTCGCAAACTTGTTTTGATATATCAATTCGTTTGAGTCGATTAGATTAATCAAATAAATGGTCATTAGTTACATTTTAAATGTGTTAGATTGATTATATAATAGTAAACAATTTAGATAGAAAATCATTAACTCACATAAAAAAATCCTTAATTGCTAAAATAGTCTAACAAATATCTTAATATTCATAACAAACCTTTAAGAGCGTGATGTTAAAGTTTGACGTTAACTAGAGTACAACATTAGAAATGTACAACATTAAAAGTGTACACTTTCCCCCTTGAAATTGCTCTAATATTTGCATCTTCCATAACCTAAAAAAATCAAAAATTTAAAACTTAATCAACCAAAATAACAACCATCGTGTGTTAAATAATTTCCATGTTTTTAGTTAAGGAAAACAGTTTTGTACCATAAATTATCAAAAAATTTGGTGTAATTTAAGAGTATAATAGTTTGCCGTTCAAAAAAAAAGATTATCAAATTAAAGTTATTATTATTAATGGAAATATATAGGCAGAGATTCATACTTGGATTGCTCGAAGTTACGACTCCGGTTCCTTTAAAGTCACAATCATAGTCGTGTCGTCCAGTAGCTTGGTAATATACATTCATGGCATAGGCCGCGTGGGCACGAACCGAGTCGGGATAAAAACATCTCCCACCCTCACGTATGGACTGGCAATCAAACCCGAGCCCACATACATAATCAATATTCGTCTGCAAAATCTTCTCGCTAGCGTCAGCTTTTGGAACACACCATGTTTTTCCTCCATTGGTTCGGGTGACCGGTGACTTAACCGGAGCCCCTCTCTCTGTGTTCGTATACGATGGCGAATTTGGCCCCGCCTGTCATAACAACGCCCATATAAATTCCTTAACCAAATGCATGTAAATTTTAAAAACATATATTATTTTAAAAGGGTTTTAAAACGTTACATTGTGTCTAAAGATGTCGACGTTATAAACAGGCGTCATATCGGGTTTGAAAAGCCCGAAGTTTCTTTCGGAAGTCGGGCCGGGCTTTAGATTCTCATTAAAGAGAGCGAAAATGTAAGTTTCAAAAGTTCTATTAGGCATGAGCGGTGTCCCGAGCCCGGACATGACATGTTTAATTAGTTTCCCATTAAATTCACGAGCACTCTCCGTGTCAACATCCACTTGGCCCGGGTCGCCTTTTGACGGCCACCCGGTCTCCGCGATAACGATATCGACATCACCAAACCCTAGCTGCTTCATAGCTGAATAAGTAGCATCCAACTGAGCATCCAACATATTTGTGTATTTTCTCTTAGACATTTTGTCGAACACCCCCGGGTTGGGTCTAAACATGGCGTAATCTAGCGTGTCACTCGAGTATCCAAAGAATGGGTATGGATTAATCATGAATGATGATCCCGTGGCTCGTAGAAACGATAGCAATTGTTTTATCATAGCTACATTCTCTTGTTTGAATCTCCCGGATGAAGGTGGGCTTGATGATGAGAGAATGCCTAACGAATGTGGTGTCGAGACCTTAATTCTACGATCCAGACCCTCTCCGACTAGAGCTGCATGGAGGGTCTGCATCGCGAGAACGAGGTGAGAGGATAGCGAGTGATCGGCCGTGGTGAGGACTTCGTTTCCCACGACGATACGGATGATGTTGGTGGCTGGAATGTGAGGGGAGATGTTGGTTTTGACCCATTGTTGGGAGAACTTGAGGTTTGTTAGATTTGGGATTATGTTGTTTGGGACGGCTACGGTGATTTGGATCCCGGTGTGAGCAAAGGCTTGTAGGATTTGTTGGTTGGCGTCGTAGAGCTTGACGCGGTTGATGATGGTGGAATCGAGGAGGAAGTGCGCCACTTGTGATGGTGGTGGTAGGTTGTCGGCGACGGTGCCATAGTTGACGCCGATGTTTCCTTCGACAACTCCTACGACAAATGCAAAACACTTAGTTGACCCTGATGAGTCCGAAATTATAAGGTTGAAGGTTCAAGTTTTATTATGAGCAAATAATATAGATTTATCTTGTTACAAAGATTGACGAAATCTTAAACACTCATAGTTACAATCTCTTCCTTTGACATGCTACAGTCTCTTTAATTGGCATAATATCCAATTTTAGGAATGTAATATGATATGCATATTATAATGGCATTCATATAGAACGTTAAAACGTAAGTAGAGAAGTGTAAAAGCATTTGTTTATAAAAAATATAGTGAGAGAGATGAAATTAATCAGATATATCGTTACATAACTATCTAATATTTATAACTTTTTTGTACGATTATTTTGTTAGTTAAAATACGCCTATATGTTTTTTAATGATGAAAGGTACTTTAAGTTCTAAAGCTATAATTGTTAATAAAGAAGTATTAATATGTAACTAAATTACACTTATGATAATCAAAAGAAACCAATGCGATAGATTTAGATGTCAATGTTTGTGGACTTTGTTTTTGCGTGTTTTGTTCTTTTTATCTTATTTAAGTTAATTAGATATTGCTTTTATATCAGTTATGGATTTAATAAAAAATTATTAAAGAGTGAAATGTCGTTTTCCTCTTATGATTGAGTGACGGTTGTCATTTTCATCTAAAAAAGAATTTTTTGCATCTGACTCTCAAAGATTTTAAAAACTTATCATTTACATCCAAAAAGTAAACTCTGTATTTTTTAATTGTTAAACATGTAAAGTGATAAAATTATCCTTTAAACTACAAAACAAAATCTCTCACTTATATAACCGTAATCGAGGGGAACTGAATCACGATATATGGGGAGATGATGAATAGAGGCGGTGATCTCTATTATACAACCTCTTCACAATGGGTTCCTGACCGCCACAAAAAATGAAGTCCATTATCCTCACCCATCGATGAAGCCGAATGTCTTGTGAGTCAGTCATGATAAAATGTTTGAAGATAAAATGTCCGATTTAAGTTTCGTGAATGATACAATAACATGTGAATGAAATTTTAACACCAATAGGTGAACGTAAATTAAGATTTTGTCTTTATATGCAAGATTACATAATTGCCCCTTTTAATGATAGATAGTTTAACATTTTAAATTAACGAAATTAACTTTTTTGATGAAAATGATAAATTTTTAAAGCTTTGGTGAGCCAGATGTAAAAACAAATTTGAATAATAATGACAAATGTGAAGCACAAAAAGAAATTCATCAATTCACTCTTACATAAAAGATAAAACTTTTATTTGGAAAAATAAAATCCTTATATCTTGTAAAAATAAATTCTACAAACGTTTTTCTTTTTATTAATTAAAAATAAATAAAAAACACAGAAAGGAACGCTATATTTTATTTTTATGATATCATTAAATAAAAAATTTAACATGTTATTATGAATAAAATGACTAAATACATACATAACAACATACCTTGGATGAGAAATGATATGAGAACAAATGCAAACGTTAAGGCTTTCTCCATTTGGTGCAAATCAAAATGAAAAATATAAGCTAGTTGAATGAAGAATATGGGGATTTATATTTGAAGGAGATGCATAGATAATTAAAGAGAGAGTGAAGTTTATGCAAACATCTTTTCATTTCTTAAATCAAACTTTCTCTCCAACCATGGTATCGATGCTTTCTTTGCCCTCATCTTTAAGTCTTACACAAATGGCTTTCTCCTTAGGTTTGTGTTTCCTCGTAGGACCTTTATTTAATACGCTCTTGTTTCATGACCCATGACTTCTTGGCTGTTAGGTTGTCTTGACAACGCTATATCAAAGTGGGGCGTATATTATTTGAGTCGGGCTTGTATTACTATAATTCTAACTAAACAAAGTTTGAAGTTGTTTTCTTAGTCGTTAGAGAACAACTCGATTTCAAAATTTGATTTTCAAATTTGTGAAATTCAAACCGAAACAACCTACAAATCCAATTCAAATTATATATAAAAATATAGCCTTTTCGAATCAACCCGAGGTAATATAGGAATTTAAGTTCTTATTCACATAATTCGCCATATTTAAGTGTTTGAATTAAATTAGTTTTTCGTATTCTAGTTCAACTTTCAAATTTTTATTATTCTATTTCATATTCACTCTAGAAAAACCCTTCAACAAAAACAATTCGATTTGTTAGAGTATCTATGACACGTTTTAATGAACCGAGTATTTTCATTGCACAACCATACCCCACATATCGATAGTTTAATGTATCTGTTAAATAATATAAAACCTTCAAAGGTGCCGCCATACTAAACATAGTTTTCTTTCCTGTCATAACCTCTTGAATACCACCTCTCGATATAAACTACGATTTGCTTGATCCCATTGCTTAGTAGAACACTGGTGGTAAATTTTAGGAACAAGTTAATATGTAAAAGAATAACACAAAAGAACATATTGGATTAACCAAGTGTTCATAACATTGACATGATTATAGTTTACATAATGGAAACAATTTTTATATTTCTTTAATAACAAAATCATTGCTCTCCATTTTTTAACAAATTATACAAAGGAGTTCCACATACATGTATATCTCCAACAATATAAAACAAAAACTCACCATATTTACTTTGGAAAATACAAGATTGCAATACCAGTCACCAGGGATCATATAAATCTTCTAATTTCGACATCCAAGTTCGAGTCTTGAATCTTCACTAATAGTTTTATTTACACACAGCTTTTGAAGGTCAATATACCCGATAATCGTGTCCTCAAACACTACATCTTGCAGTTGGGCATCTTCAAATGTGGAACCCGATAGTACAGTATTTTTAAATGAAGCTCCTTGAAGGTTAGCCTTCGCGAAGTTGACTCGGTCAAGAACTGCATTTGTAAAATCTGTACCTGAAGCACATATGCATTTAAAGTTATATATGGTGGACAATATACATATCAAAGTAATATGGCCATTACACTCTTCTACTTATCCTTACACTTCAAATCTCATAATCTAAATCCTTACATAAGAAAAGGGTCTTCATGTCAAAGATATGGAAATGGGTATATAATATTATTCAAGTTTTGAGAGGACATATGAAATGATCCCTTCTTATTATGAAAGATAAAGAGTGAAAGGTGTTAGTTACCTTTAAAGCTAGCTCCGACAGCATATGCTTTGGACATAACAACCTCAGACATATCAGCACCATCAAATTTGGCATCAGACATAAGTGCTGCTGCTAGAGATTTCCCCTTAAGGTTTGTTTTATCATTAGTGTAATCGCAAAAACGGAGATCAATCGCTTTATCATATACGCCATTAGCTTGACCTATTGTGTTTCCAACAAATGCACGCTCACATCGGTCGGGGTCTGTGGACAAAGGTGGCAACCTCTGCAAATCAAAGTATGGGATTAGGAAAGAAAGTGAGTTAAAAGTCTAAGAGGGTGTTTTAATTTGAGTTTGGGAAATAATTATGTTCCTTAATCATCCTCCTAATGAACACTTGGCCAAAGAAAAAAAAACTAAGTGATATTGTGATGATTAGGAAGATAATCACAAGGAATTAGTATCTCTCATTCTAAGATCCATCTATTACAGTTGAATATGTGATTTTGTATTCAACCACATAGTCACTTACAAAGAAAACATCCTAACACTATTGCAACCTACCTAAACCCTCGAGAGGAAGAGGGACACTTCAGTTTTGCTACAAGTTTGATGTTAACGACAGTTATTAGCGACTGTTTGGCATTCTTGTATTATTTTGTGTTACGTCTTATGTAGCCATCAAATTTTTAATAGCTTACTGAACTCACACCAGTTTGAAGTTACAACTTATTTTCTTGGACATTCATTTTCTGGATGTGCAAGAATATCACTCTTTTCTTTCGTCTATATGCTCATAGAAATTGAAAACAGTGGAAACTGTTTAGTCTTTAACATGATAAAGGTAAATAAGTTTAAACCTGATTAGCAGCAATTACTGGTGAAGTGGTAGTCAGGGCCAAGACAGCAAGAACACCACAAGCTACATTCCTTAGTTCCTTGAACTGACATGAGTTCTCGTTAGAAGGGGAGACACAACTATTTGTATTAGCTGCCACCAGAATTGAACACAGAAATTATAGATTAAAATGTATGGGAACACAAGAAAAATTAAAAGCATTCAGCAAAGAGGCAGGTTTCTTGGTGTTTCAAGCAATGCTGAAAAGGAAAAGATTTCTATTATTCTTAAGTTTTATATATATCTTGAATGCACCAAATTAGAGGTCATTGAGCATGAATATGAGAATCCTTGCATGCATTTGTTGCAAATGTAGATTGTAGAAGCCAAGTTGAATACATACTGCAATATTTTTTTCTAACAGAAAATTTTCAAGGCAAGATTACCATACATTTGACTTGTATATTTGTATTTTATATTGTATTCTTTAGTGATTTATCTCCCACGATTATAGGATAATAGTTTATAGTATTATTCCTTGTACTGTGTATGGATGCACTTGATTTTTAGTTAAATGAGATCACTGAGTTTCATAAAATATCAAATTGTTGACAGATATGAGTCATGGAAACTCAAGACAATACTGGTTTGGGCTAACAAGATTAATTTTATAAAATAATACTTCAAACAGTAGATGCCCTAAGTAAAATGTCCCAAATGTCATGTTATGCACGGATTAAAACCAGGTTTCTGCAAATACAATGGAAAAGGGTGAAAAAGCTATCAATCATTTAGTCATGAGTCATGACTACACATCACATATCATATAAAATTTGCACACAATCACTAACACAAGCTTCAACAGGTCACGTAAACAACAGTACTTACTTGTATTACATTGATGAAATTGAGGCTAAAGGAAAGAAAACAAACCGGAGCAATTGAGGCGGATCGACGGAGGAAGGGGGAGACGGCGGCGGTTCACGGCGGAGGAGAGCGGCGGAGAAGAAAAGCGATGGGGAAGAGGAAGGAAAAGTGACGTCATTGCTCACCTTCAACTTCAAATGCGTTGATACGAGCTAATATCCATTCGTCCTTCATCTTCTGGATATTACTCCCATATCTATCTCTGACGTGGCATTTCTAACTCATTTTATTCCAAATCTATTTCTAAACTATTTTTTAAAAAAAAAACTAGTTTTATTACCCGTCGCGTGTTGCCGCGGCGCGATAAAGTGTACACTACAATCGACTCAACTCATTTTCAAACTAAATTTACGTCAAAAGATATAGTAACTCGAATTTACACCGTTGAGTGAACACGTATTATATTATACCCGACTCTTTTTCAAATAAATTTATGTCGAAACATAGACATACTCTAAATCTATACTTATTAATAAAGCAATAACTTTAGTGTCACATGTCATTCTCTTAAGCCTTTATTTTTTTTAATTCCCGCCTAAATATGTATCTGTTCTTAGTGTTAGTCTAGGTTCATTTAACTAAAAGTTAACTTATATACAAGAGATATTTAAGGAAAAATTAAAAATTAACCCTAAATTAAAGCACATATTTTTTGGAAATTAAATCATACCCGATATTTTTTTTTCAAATAATTCATCAATGAAAACTTTACAAATCATTTATGGTTTTCTTCATTTATAAAATTGGTTCCTTGATTGTGTTTTTCCATTAAATACTCAATTTATATTTAAATTTTGACAAAAGTTACGAAATTTTTTAATCGACTCCTTTCCAGTTTGAAGGAATTCACAGGTATTTTTTTTGGAAATGAAATCATACTCGATTTTAAATATATTTCTCAATCATTCCAGGTTTACGACCCTCGCGTCGCATTTGACAGACATCATTTACGTTCTCATTTTGGCTTCGGTTTTATCAAGTTTTCTTCAATAAAGGGTATTTATTTTTTGTTATATTTGAACTTTCATCCTCTGCGATTATGATTTAACCTATCATTGTCTACAATTGTGTTTTTGGATTAATATTATTTTACTTTAATTTTTTTTAAAGGTGATCTACTTCAACAGTCAATATATAAAGAAGTATTATATGCTTTTACTTTTTAAGCTTATTTATTTTCTTTTTATGTGTATTGCCATATTATTATTATTATGTTTGATAGGAGTTCGTTTGATATGTATAAATTGTTTTGATATATCTGGAAGTAATATTGAAAATCATGTTTTTATTTCATGGTTGGCTTTGACACCTTCAGACAAAAGAATTTCTTTTAAATTTCAAAGAAGACAGTTGTTATCAGTGTGTTATGCAATGACAATAAAACAAGAGCCAATGATAATCGCAATCCAAAGTTGGTTTGTTTTTAAACATGGATAATGATCAGCTCTATGTTGTATTATCTCAAGTTAGAAGTAGATATAGGTTAAAATTATTAATATTAGATAATGATGGAAAAATAACAACAAAACACCAAATGTTGTATACAAATAAAATTTTGGATGTTTATGAATTTGAAATATTATTTTTCATGTTTAATTTAATTTGTTTATTAGTTAGAGTTCTTATTTATAAATTTATTTCATTCCATATTATACACTATTTAGATGTATAAATATTAATAGAGAAAACCTACTAATGTTAGATATAGCTAATGTTAAAAATTATAAATAAAAGTCGATATACAAAATATTATCAACAACATTATAACTTACGCACCTTTTTAAACAACAATAATATTTTTTTATTGAACCCGTGTGTTACACGGGACTTTAGTCTAGTGTAAGTATAAAAGCACTTGCAATGATGACGTATACAGCATGATAAAGTATAAGTTACAATCCCCCCCCCCGGTGCTCTTTTTCGAACTAAATGAACATCAAAATGTAAAGCAATTCTCTCTTAAAAAAATTTAACTCACGTGATGCGGCGCATTTTTAAACCACGTCAAAGACACGTGTTAATTTGTGACGATTTAATATTGATATAAATAAGTATTATGTCTAGTACGTTACGGCGTAAATAAAACCTAACGTTGAAACAACTATCGCTAAAGAAAAATACTTTAGAGTTAATCTTATTTTCATAATTTTTTTGTAATGTAAAGTACTCTAGGTTATGTCCCAACATTATCAGTAATTTCTAATGAAATGTCATAAAGACATTAAAAGACAAATGATACAAAAAAAATTATTATAGGATATGTCTTTTAAGTTGTTTTAAGAAACTAATTCTGTGATTGTCTCTAAGTTTATAAGTTATAAACTAGTATTGGCATCCAGGCATTGTCGTGGGGTTTTCATGTCACACAATGAAAATAATATTATGTGTTTTTATAATAAAAAAACAAAAAATCATAATTATTAAAACAAAAATATGAATGCATCATATAGGGTTTTTATTTTAAATATAAACACTTAAACTTGAATTTTAAAATACTATCCTTAGATAAATGTTAGACATTTATTTTATTGGTTTATCTAAAAAATACCTTATTTTTGTACTTTTTATAATAAAATTAAAAGATAATATTAATATAGCTTTGCAATTTTGGAGAAAAAAAAGATATCAGAGCACATTGCGAAATAAAAAATTAGAAAAGTAATATTAATACATCTTTGCAATTTTGAAAAGAGTAAAATGCAATTTTCATCCCTGACGTTTTTTTGAATTTGTCATTTCAATCCAAAAACTTTTTTATTTGTCATTTCAGTCACTGTAGTTTACCAAATGTTGTCATTTTCATTTATTTCACTAACCCCGTTAAGATCTCCGTTAAATATGAGGGTATTTTAGTATTTTTCAACACTCTAATTATCCAATTATAACAAATTAATCAATTAATATTCAATCAAAACTATAAAACATATGAAGCGACTAGTGAGATAGGGCGCTTCGATTTAAAAGTTTCTATTAACTCTAAGTCATGTTGTTCGTTTGAGGTGTGTTGTGGGATTTTAATTGATCTTCACGTTTTGATCGAACGTGCACCGTTTTTCGATTGAAAACAACATACCTCAATCAAACAAAACGTGACAACAGCAGACCTCAATCCTACAACAGCCCTCAATCGAATAAAGGTACACGTTAGAACAAAATGTGAAGATTAATTGAAATCTCACAACAGACCTCAATCGAACAACATGAGTTAGGGTTAATTGAAGCTTTTAAATCGAAACGCCAGGTTTCACTAGTCCCTTCATGTTTTTTAGTTTTAATTGATTATTAATTGATTAATTTGTTTTAATTGGATAATCAGGGGGTTGAAAAAGACTAAAATATCCCCATATTTAACTGAGATCCTAACTGAGTTAGTGGAGTGGATGAAAATGGCAAAATTCGGTAAACTATAGTGACTGAAATGGCAAAAAAAAGTTTTTGGATTGAAATGACAAATTTAACAAAACATCAGGGACGAAAATGGCATTTTTTACTCTTTTGAAAAAGAAGACGGCAGAACATTGGAAGTCTCAAAACATCATTTACTATCCAACAACTACTTCACTTTTCAATTTTCATTATCATCTTTATTTTTCTCAAACACACAGATGACAGACCCCATCTTTCCTTTTCGCCTTCACACCTAACACTACCTACAACACTACCTCAAACCACAGACCCATCGTTGTCCCCCCTCGCATCAGTGCTCTTTAGATCTAGTGCAGGATCGGGTTTGTCACTTAAACACTTGTATTTCTCTCAAACTCACTTATGGTAACACTCAAATCAGATGAAGTAATGTCTTTTACAAGAGTTGATAATAATATAATAAGTAGCAAAGGAACACGCAGAAATAAATTTTCAAGGCACTTGTATATATTACTTCTCAACTCAAGATATTACAAGACTCTTACAAGCATGAAACAAGAGTTACAATGAGAAACTATATATACTAGATCCTACAGCCGGATATACTTTGATACCAGCTGAAAACCTAAGACTAAAGCATATACTACAATGCTAAAGTTAAGGTATCTTAGATAAAGTATTATCTAAGATATGGTAGTCATGACATGTCCATGACTTACCTTTTGTCACCAACTAAATATGGCAACTGTACTAACATAAAAAAGTAAACAATGGATTAAAGTATGGTCAACTACATGACTTTTGAGAAAATGCCATGCAGTATCTCAGAGATTTGCAGCACAGTATCAGAGAGACCATACTTATGTCCACTGGATAATAGGAGTGTCTTCCGAAGGTAAGTTGGCTTCGGAAGAACAAGTTCTTCCGAAGCCACTTATACTTCGGAAGAGGCTTCTATACTTCCGAGGCTTTGAGGACTTCTGTACTTCGGAAGTTGACTTCAGATCTTTCTTTCTGAGTCTTGATCTTCGGAAGTAGGTTCTTTGACTTCGGAAGTTGGAGTTTTCCTTCGGAAGTAAGCTTTACACTTTGTCTTCGGAAAAGCTCCTTCTTCCTTCGGAAGTTCCATACTTAGCTTCGGAAGTCATTTTTTTGTTGTACCAAAATCTTCTAAGTGACTTGGTTTTGGTTGCACCAGCCTTTCTAGATCCAAACTCCCCCTAGGCTAATGCTACCAAAACCTCACTTAATTCTGCTTCTCAAAGCCTTCAGCACCAGGGACAAAAGGTATTTGTCTGTCTCTTTGTTCTTCCCTGAAGTGGTGTTGAGAAGCTTGTACAAGTCATTGGTGGATAGGAGATCCAGTCTATCACTCTGAATGACATGTACCATCTGTTGTGTCCCCCTGAAGAGAGTTAGTTGACGGGAGTTATAGTCATACTCCCATCTAACTATGGATTCAAGTTCAGGACCTTCAACCATTTGTAGAAAGGCTTTGCCTTTGGTTGCTGATCCCTTCCTTTCCTCCTCCTCTCTCAGTTTCAACTCTTCTTCAACCTTGCTTCTAGCAGTTAGCTCGGCCATATGAAGGCCGCCTAGATGATTTCTGATATGGGCAGCTACATCAGAGTTTGAAGGGTTGGAGAATGGCTTCTCTGCTAACTCAGCAATGTCAAACCTGCTCAAGTGTAGCAGAGATGAGGCACTTAGCCTGTTGAGCTCTCCATTCTCTCTTTCAACAACAAAGTTGTGATAAAAGTCTTCGAACCTCCACTGGATGATCTTCTTTCTAGGTGCAAGAGGTTGTCTTGGCACCCGGTCTCCTTTCTTAGTATCTAGTAGAGTCACCAGCCTTCTCATTAGCTTCTTTTCTTCCTCATTCAAAGTGTCTGAATTGAGGCCAAGGAGATTTGCAGCTTGGTCCAAAGTTCCTCTAGGCAGATCAAGAAATTGATCTCTAGTGAGGGAACTTGAGGATCCGTCAACATAGGTTAATGTTGGATCTAGAGAGGCTGTTGCAACCAAAACTAAGTCACTTAGAAGATTTTGAGTAGAACATACAAAGGACTTCCGAAGCCAAGTGTAGAACTTCTGAAGGAAGAAGGAGCTCTTCCGAAGTCTAAGTGTAAAATACACTTCCGAAGGAAAACTCCAACTTCCGAAGATAAAGAAGCCACTTCCGAAGATCAAAACTTAAAGACAAAGATCTGAAGTCAACCTCCAAAGTACAAGAAGTCCTCAAAGCCTCGGAAGCATAGAAGCATCTTCCGAAGTATAAGTGGCTTCGGAAGAACTTGTTCTTCCGAAGCCAGTTAACCTTCGGAAGACACTTCTATTATCCAGTAGACATAAGTATGGTCTGTCTGACAGTCCGCTGCAAATCTCTGAGATACTGCATGGCGTTTTCTCAAAAGCCATGTAGTTGACCATACTTTAATCTACTGTTTACCTTTTTATGTTAAGTACAGTTGCCATCTTTAGTTGGTGACAAAAGGTAAGTCATGGACATGTCATGACTACCATATCTTAGATAATACTTTATCTAAGATACCTTAACTATAGCATTGTAGTATATGCTTTAGTCGTAGGTTTCCAGCTGGTATCAAGTATAACCGGCTGTAGGATCTAGTATATATAGTTTCTCATTGTAACTCTTGTTTCATGCTTGTAAGTGTCTTGTAATCTTGAGTTGAGAAGTAATATATACAAGTACCTTGAAAATACTTCTGCTTGTTCCTTTGATTACTTATTATATTATTATCAACTCTTGTTAAAGGCATTGCTTCATCTCATTTGAGTGTTATTATAAGTGAGTTTGAGAGAATCACAAGTGTTTAAGTGACAAAACCCGATCCTGCAATTGGTATCAGAGCTTTTCAGGCTCTTGATTGTGAGATCTTACCATCCTAATCAACCAGTTTTTCACTCCTCCTTATACCTCACTCAAAAATGGCCCTCATCAAATCTGAAGATGAGATGGGAACGATGACCAAAGCTCCCATCATCGACCCTGAAAACTTCAGGTCTTGGAGCAGAAGAATGGAAGGCTTCATCAGATACCAGGATAGCAAGATGTGGCAATCCATCGTTAATGGCCCGTATAAGCCAAAAGTTGCTGGTGGAAACGGTGCCATGATCGAGAAGGCCGTTGAAGACTATTCCGATGAAGACAGAAAGAAGCTTGACATAGACAACAATGCAATGACTGTTCTTATGACTGCAATCCCAAACTCCATCATGGTGGGGTTTAGGCATTGTAAGTCTGCCAAAGAACTCTTTGATGCTTTTGCTCAAATGTACTCAAGCTCGAATGATTCAAAGAAGGACTCACTGAAGCAGCAGTTTGAGAACTTCACCTATGTTGCTGGAGAAACTTTTAGCCAGCAATATTTCAGGTATATGGATCTTATCTCTTCCCTTCAATCTGTGGGAATCACTCAAGAACTTAGAGACCTTACTAGAAAGTTTATGAGTGCTCTACCCAATGAGTGGACATTCTACTGTGTCTCTATCAAGAGAACAGAGAATTTGAATACACTCACCATGACCGAACTCTATGGGATCCTTGATGGATACCGTTTGGAAATGGAAAGCAAGAAGGGTCACCAAGCAAACAGACCCTTGAGCCTTCCTGCTAGCAACGCTTTAATGGTTGCTGAAGGCTCAGGCATCTCCCAGTCTCAGCAGTACCTGACCTACTCCCAGCAGCCATCTTGTTCATCTGGGCCTTACATCACATTTCCTAAGACTCCAAGGTCTCATCAAGCTCAGCAAAGCTCCTTTCAGGAGGGCTGTGCATTTGTCTCAGGGAGTGGACACTCCAATGATCATCAATTCTGCTTTGATGATCTTGAGTGCTTTAGTCCGGATGACATAGAGTATGTGGACATAGTCCAACAAATGGCTCTTCTAACCTACAGAGCGAAGAAGTTCTTTAAGAGAACTTGAAGGCAATTCCCTCAAAACCCAATCACCAGCAAGTTTGGGTTTGACAAAAGCAAGGCTAAATGTTACAACTGTAACCAGCTTGGCCATTTTGTAAGGGAATGCAAGGCTCCCAAGTCCAACCCGGGAACCTCACAGGCCTCCACACATCCTTCTACACCAAAGCCCAACGGAAAGTCAACTGAAACATCAGCAATGGCTCAAGTAGTTGACTAGAGCTTTATGGTTCAAGATGTGACTCCTGCTCAAGCACTCATGGCAGGAACAGATGAAAACAAGGTATATGAACATCTCTGTACCCCTGCTTGTATTGCTAAGGTTAAATTGTACCAGGACTATAATATGGAAATTAAATCTGATATTGAGTCTTTAAATGTTTTAAAATCTGACTTTAAAAGGGCTGAATCTGACTACCAAAAGAAAATTGAGGAGTTAGAGAAAACTGTGTCCCTCTTAAAACATGAACACACCAACTACAAGACTCAAATCAAGGATTTAATATCCAAATTGACTGAGGCTCAAGCCCAGCTTGTCACTGCTGAGGCTCAAGCCAGGAAGTATGCTATTTCCGAGCAAAACTTCCAAGCCATACTTGCATCATCCTCTCACTCCAAACTTTGTTATCAAAACAAAAGTGGGTTGGGAACCAATAAAATTGCTCCACCACACTCTTATGAGTCTGTAAGACAACCAAGGTGTGGTCCTGAAGAGCAAGAGGTTCCATTTGTTGACCCACCTTCTCAAGAGTCAAAGAGTGATGCAACTATGGAGACCATGACCATCACAGGGAAGGAACAGGTAGTTGTGCCCTCCCCAGCCAATGATGATCAATCCCTGACCACCAAAGCCAGAAGAAGCAGGGCTAAAGCAGCCAAAAAACTGCCAAGAAGGTGGCTGAATCTAAACTGAAGATAGACCCAAAGCAAAAGGGTGTATTCATATCAGCAGGATTTCAGGTGGTTGGACCTTCTGATTCAGGAAAAGAGTACAATACCAGTACTCCTATCCTACCAAAGGATCAGAAGTTAAAGGGAAAGGTTGCTGATGAGGAGAAAAAGAACAAGAAACAGCAACCCTCTCATTCCCAGAAAGTTAACATTGCATGCATAATGTGTGGTCTGCAAAACCACATGGCTAAAGATTGTTACTACAATCCTGCTAGCACACATTATGCAAATAATGTCAAAAGAGAAGGACTCAGGAAAGGTTTCACATTTGGACCATATCAAATGGTTCAAGTGATGAAAAAGGGAAAGCTTGTTTCCGAAGCAAGGCTTCTCTCGGAAGAAAACTCTTCTTCCGAAAGGAAAAAGACTTCGGAAGTTAAAGCTACAAAGACTCAGAAAATTAAAAGAGTCCCCTTGAAACCATCCCAGAAGAAGACTGCTTCGGAAGAAAAGGTGGTGAAGGTCTCTTCCGAAAAGAAAGAAGCTTCGGAAGAATGCCAAGCTACAAAAGCTTCAACAAGCTCATCTTCTATGATCAACCAAGGGATGGAATGGAAGATCAAGGAAGATGCTGTAGCCCAAACCTCTTCTTCAAAGACTTCAATTGAACCCCCATGCATAAATTTTGGTTCAATCATGTCACTCTCATTGGAAGAACCCAAGACCAACAAGGCTTGGGTTTCCAATCAAAACTAATTATCTCACCTTATGTGCAGGGACATCCATATGACAAGAATAACAACATTTGGATTGTAGATAGAGGATGCTCCAGGCACATGACAGGGAACAGATCTCTCCTTCAACAATTTCAACATTATGATGGAGGTCCTGTCCAGTTTGGAGGTGAGGCCGGAGGATATATTTCTGGCAGAGGGAGTATATCCAATGGAAAGTTAAAGGTTGACAAAGTTAATTTTGTCAAACAGCTTGAACACAACCTGTTAAGTGTTTCTCAATTCTGTGATCAAAAGCATCAAATGCTTTTCACAGAACATGAGTGCATCATCCTCAAACCTGGGATGACAATTCCTCAGGAATTGGTGCTTCTTAGATCTCCCAGGAGAGGGGATATGTACAAGCTTGATATGAATAATGCTTCCCCAATGGGAGAAGTATCATGCTTTCTTTCCAAAGCTGATGGTGATGAGTCAACACTATGGCATAAACGAATGTGTCATGTCAATTTTAAGACAATGAATAAATTGGCTAAAAATAACTTGGTACATGGTTTGCCTAAAAAGGAATTTTTCTGCAAAGATAACTGTGTTGCTTGCCTGAAAGGGAAACAACACAGGTCTTCTCATAAATCCAAAGTTGTTAACTCTATCACCACTCCATTACACTTATTGCACATGGATCTATTTGGTCCCATAAGTATAATGAGCATTGGAAGGAAATCATATTGCCTTGTGGTAGCTGATGATTTTACTAGATTTACATGGGTATTCTTTTTAAGAACTAAAGATGAAACTGCTGAAACTTTAAAATCTTTTATTCTTAAAATAAAAAATCAAGTTGATCACAAGGTCAAAATAATTAGAAGTGATCAAGGGACTGAGTTTAAGAACTTTGTTCTTGACTCATTTTGTAACTCAAAAGGGATTGCCAGACAATACAGTGCTCCTAGAACTCCTCAACAAAATGGTGTTGCTGAGAGGAGAAATAGGACACTTATTGAGGCTGCTCGGACTATGTTAGCTGATTCAAAGCTGCCTCTAACATTCTGGACAGAGGCAGTCAGCACTGCATGCTATGTGCAGAATAGAGTTCTTGTAGTAAAGCCACATGGAAAGACCCCTTATGAGTTATGGAACAAGAGGCCACCGTTCATTGGCTTTCTAAGGTCCTTTGGCAGCAGGTGTACCATACTTAACACAAAAGACAATTTGGCAAAATTTGCTGAAAAGTCAGATGATGCTATCTTTGTTGGATATTCCTCCTATTCTAAAGCATACAGGGTTTATAATATTAAAAACCAACAATTTGAAGAATCTTCCAACATTGTAGTTAATGAGCACACTCCTTGTGTTAGGGGGAATGGCCCTGATCATATTTTTGATTTAGAATTGTTTCCAAACTATTCTAAACCATCTTGTGAGAATGTTTCAGCTGGAACAGGTGCTCAAAGCAATTCTGATGAGGATCAACTGTTTGAGCTTCCCAGACCTACTCCAAGTTCTCCAAGAGCTACATCAAATCAAGTTCCCACTATTGAAAGATCTGACAGCATAACCATTTCAAGAGATAGTGGAACTTCAACAAGGGATTCACCTGATGATTTTCAAATCTCCTCAGGTGATCCTGCACAACACCAAGCTGATGGAAGTAGCATTTTGAAGGAACAGGCAACTGTTAATGATGCTTCACAGCAAAGAAATGATGATGTTTCTCTTTCATTCAATCAGTCCTCATTGAATGAGATTGAAACAACAGCTGGACCAAGTATTCAAGCCCCTGAGCAAAATATGTCCAACTTGGACTTATCTTTGCAACTGGAGGTGATTCCAAGACTTAGAATTCACAATACTCATCCAGCTGAAAACATCATAGAGGAAGTCTCTGAGGGTGTGAGAACAAGAGGACAAACTCATGATGGGAATGTCTGCTTGTACTCATGCTTCTTATCCCAAATGGAACCCAAGAAGGTGGAAGATGCCTTGAAAGATAGTAGCTGGGTTGAATCAATGCAAGAGGAGCTGCTTCAATTCAAAAGACAAAAGGTTTGGAACCTATGTCCGCTACCATCTGGTCAAGTACCTATAGGCACCAAATGGGTATTCAGGAACAAAAGAGATGATAGAGGCTTGATTATCAAGAACAAGGCAAGACTGGTGGTTCAAGGATACACTCAAGAGGAAGGAATTGATTATACTGATGTCTTTGCACCTGTTGCGAGACTTGAGGCAGTTAGGATCTTCCTTGCTTATGCTGCATCCAAGAATTTCACTGTCTACCAGCTTGATGTCAAGTGTGCCTTTCTATATGGGGATATAGATAGGGAAGTCTACGTATGCCAGCCTCCAGGATTTGAAGACCCACAGCACCCAAACTATGTGTGCAAGTTGGATAAAGCTCTATATGGGCTGCATCAAGCACCTAGGCTGTGGTATGAGACATTGTCTCAATTTCTCCTGAAGAATGGTTATACTAGAGGTACCATTGATAAGACTCTCTTCATCAGAAAGTCTGGGAAAGACATTTTGCTTGTTCAAGTCTATGTTGATAACATCATATTTGGTTGCTCAAATGACCAAATGTGCAAAGACTTTGAGAGCATTATGAAGAAGAAGTTCGAGATGAGTTCTATGGGAAAAATGGACTTTTTCCTTGGAATTCAGGTAAAGCAATTGAAGGAAGGGTTCTTCATCAATCAATCTAAGTATGTCAATGATATCTTAGAAAGATTTGATATGAAGGATTGTAAAGCAGCAAAGACACCCATACCCAGAAACCATGATTTATGCCCTGATTCTGAGGGGGAGGATACTGATCAACATCAGTATAGAGCAATCATTGGTTCTCTGATGTATCTCACAGCAAGTAGACCTGATATTATGTTTGCAACTTGCATCTGTGCAAGATATCAGGCTGCTCCAAAGGTGTCTCACCTAATTGCTGCCAAGAGAATCCTAAGATACCTCAAAGGAGCACCTAAATTAGGTCTCTGGTATCCAAGAAATAGTGATTTTAATCTCTATGGTTACTCTGACAGCGATTATGGTGGCTGCAACATCAACAAGAAATCAACATCAGGTGGATGTCAATTTCTTGGTGGAAGGATCATCTCATGGCAATGCAAAAAGCAATCCTGTGTCTCTACATCAACTGCTGAAGCTGAATACATTACTGCTGCAAGTTGCTGTGCTCAGCTGTGGATTCAAAACCAGATGATAGACTATAGATTCAACTTCATGAGCACTCCTATCCACATTGACAACAACAGTGCTATATCCATCACTGAAAATCCAGTGAAGCACTCCAAGACAAAGCACATTGATATCAGGTATCATTTCATTAGAGATATTCATGAGAAAAATCTTATCAAACTAATCAAGGTTGATTCAAATGAACAATATGCTGATTTGTTCACCAAAGCATTTGATGAACAGAGATTTAAATATCTCATTACAGCTATTGGGATGATAAACATTGATTAGTTAATCTCAATTGAAAACCTTTTTAATGTGTAAAGTCTTATGTCAAAACAATCTAAGCCCTGTTACAAAAGATCTTTTCTTAAATTTATCTAAGTATAAGTTCTTCCGAAGAGAAATTAACCCTTGGAAGATATCTAGCATAACTTCCGAAGCAAATTTCTCACAGGATATTTTCTTCTCGGAAGAGTGTTAAGTCTCGGAAGAAGCGATTGAGTTCACCTCAGATCTACTTCCGAAGCACTTAACACACTCCATCTGAAAGCAACATATACTCTCGGAAGTAAGCAATTTACCTTCGGAAGTAAATTTGCCTTCGGAAGAACATTACCTTCGGAAATATCTTATATCGGAAGAAAGATTTTACTGTGTAACGGAAATCTTTTGGGCCCCACACTGTAAAAAGTAAAGATTTTGTTAATGATGTCGGATTATTTAAATGGTCTAACCTTACCGCCCTGTCACATCATCCACTGAACCCTCACATCATCTTATCCAAACCACCCTTTAAACCGCTATTTCACCCATTTAAATACTTCCGGTTAATCACTTACACTCTTTTTACCCAATTCACTGCCCTAAAAGCTTTCTTCTTCTCCAATTTACCTTACTCAGAACTATTCTACTGTTATCTTTCTCAAATGGCCTTAAACCCTCAGCACAACCAGGTCGCACTCCTTGACTCTTCAAGGGATGATGACTTCTCTGATATCATTTCTTTCTTAGCCCAATCTTCAACTACACTGCCTTGACCGTAAACCCTACCATCTACTCTAACCAAATGTCCGAATTTTGGGCAAATGGTCGGATTGAAACCCTAAACGGGGTTCGTGCTATTAGGTCAAGCATTTGTGGCCAAGAGTTGGTCATCACTGAACAGATCATCAGGGAGCATCTCGAGCTCCATGATGAAGGCGCTCCGACGGAATTCCCCAAATCTGAGTTAGATAGTTCTTATCTCCAAATGGGATACGGTGGAGATGTAAGCAGGTCAACGGTCTACAAATTCAACTTCTCCTACAAGTGGAAGTTCCTGCTACATGTGGTTCTTCACTGTCTATCTAACAAATCTGGGGGATGGGATCAAATCCCTTATGAACTCGGGTGCTTAGTTCACGGGTTGGTACAAAGCCTCCGCTTCAACTATTCAAGGTTTTTGCTGACTAACCTTATGGGAAATCTTAAAAGGGACACATTCTTTATGTATCCCAGGTTTCTCCAGCACATTATCAACTGCGAGCTAGATCAGGGTAAGCTTGTTGTGCAGCTGCTCTGTCTGCTCCCCAAATGAGGCCGACCATCTTCAAGATCTTGAAGAGAGTGTCTACCAACTACACTGGAAGGGATACCGCACTACTTCCAGGTATGATTGAGCCAATGGCTCCTGGTGACATCCCTGTTCACCCCACAGGTGATGAACCCACACCAGCAACTACCCTCACTATCCCAAATCTACCTTCTCCACCCATCACTGTCACCTACCACAGACGTACCAAACGAACCCTTGTTCAATCTACTCTGGTTGAACAAGCCCCTCCTCTTCAAACCAAAAAGGCTAGAGTGGAACAAAGGGTCCCACTCAGCCAGAGGTCCACCCATCCTTCACTATTGACCTCAATATGGGTCTTGAGTCTCCTCAGTCTCAGACCCATGAGCCCAAAACCCCAGCTGATAGCCCTCAGGGTGAGTCTCTATACTCCCCTAAGCAGCCACAAAGGGACAGCTCAATGCCTTTTGACATTGATCAAAGTCCCGGGTCCTTAGGTCTTCACTCCTTTTCTTTTACTGACCTTTTGACCGGAGCTGGTGAGGAGATTATGTCTCTTAAAGGCGATGAAGTTGATCCACTACACCCTCTCAAGGATCAACAGAGCCTAGAGAAACCTCTTATCTCTAGCCCACACCAGCAAAGCCCTACTGAGGTGAGTCCCACTGATGTGGAGGGGACTCATGTAGATTCAGCTGCCACTACTGAAGGAGCCTCAATGGATCCTCAGGACAGTGGTAACGACAACCAGACTCAATCTACGGCAACCATGCCCTTTGATGCCTCTGAAAGAGACATCATTGTGCAAGGAAACCAGGGTGCCAAGAAACCACATCTGGTGGTGAGGATAAACATACCAGGTATGTTACCTCATCTCCCCGTGATTCTTCAAAAGAAGATGACGGAAGTATGCAACTCACCATTCGAGACCTACTTTCTAAAGTCTCAAACCTTGAATCAAAGGTTAAGACTTTAGAGGATAGGTCTGCCACTCAGCAACTTGAGATTGAAAGTCTCAAGGCCAAACTAGCTGAGACACAGATTGAGAGATCTGTTAGGCATGTACCAGTTCAGGTCTCCTTGACCTCTTCCTCTAGCTCATCTAGCTCTCAAGATGATGCTACCAAAAAGGGGGAGAGTGTTGAGAGACAAAGCCAAAGACAGGAAACCCAAGGTCAAGCTCTTACTTCTTTGAGCTCAAGATATCCAATGCAACAAGCTGCCATCTTCCCTGAGCCTCCTCCAGTTGTCTTTCAAGTGGATCAAAGGATGCTTCAGGATCTCAATAGGTTCTTCAACAAGTTCCTTTTGGAATCCCTCATAGAACAGCCTAGTCCAGAATGTCTGTGATTTACTTTGGAGCTCAAGAGCTTCAGAGGTTGAATGCACCTCCTACCACTGTTGAGGAAGTTGGTCAACCTAAGGCCCAAGTGGAACCTGAGATTGATTTCGAAGGGGAAACTAGGACTGATGGCCCAGCAACTGAAACAGTTGGGACAGAAGGTGTATTTTCACAGACTTCCGAAGCACAATTCAAAGCCTCGGAAGAACAAGCTCAAACTTCCGAAGCTGAGATTGCTGCTGCGGAAGGACTATTTTCTCTTTCCGATGATCTAATAGTCACAGATGCAATTTTGGAACTTGCATCTGAGGTTAATAGGGAGGACTTTCTCAGCCAACCATTGGCTCTAACATCTGCATTGACTCCAGCTCCTACCTCTACCACCCAACCTGGATCTTCTATCCAAGAACCCCAAAGTCTAGCACTTCCGAAGACATAAAAGGCAAGAGGAAGATGACTTCGGAAGAGCTTCAGGAAGAAGAAAGGTTGGAGAAGCTCAAAAGGAAAGGTAGACTACCAACTGGGAAATTGTTAGCTGCAAGTACCAAAGCAGCTGCAGCCAACCAAGAGGCAGTCAACAATCGAAGAAGGGTAGAGGTAATAGATAGACTTGTCAGTCTAGGGGCTGCTTCGGAAGATGTACTCCTGCTACCATTAGAGGAGCTGATAGAGCTTGAAAAGGCAACCTTGCTGCAAAGACAGCAAAAAGAAGAGGCTGCAAGGTTGGCCTTAAAGAAGAAAGGCAGAGAAAAGAAAGGGAAGCTGATCTGCAGCTCAGGAGAGAAAGGATCACTTTCCTACTCTCCAGAGGATTCTCTCAAGAGGAGTTGTCTCCACACAACAGTGATACGATCTTATGGCTCTTCAACAAAGAGCAAGATCAAATGGAGAAGGAGAGAAAGAGAGCTGCAAGGGAGAAGCTGGTGGAGAGGAGGAAGAAAGAAGAAGAAGCTGGACTGTCTGCCGCCAAGAAGATAGGTGAGAAAGCTTGGATGAAGAATTATCTTAAAGCTCATGGCTTCTCTGGCAGGCAGGTGGGTCCCATGTCTGAGAAGACTCTCCAACGACATGTCAGTGACATCAAGGCTGACATTCGTGCGGGGAGAAGAAAAGAGATGTATAGAAGGGGACAGGGGATGACCTTCAAAGCAACCTCTCAACCCAAAATCCAAACCCAACCTCAACCTGAACCTATACCTTTTCCCTTCCCAATCAAAACTGAACCCACCTCTGAACCTTTCACCCCTGAACCTACACCATCACACCTACCAACCTCTTCACCTCAACCACCTAAACTACCCATCATCCAACCCAAAACCTTAGCCAGAACCCAAACTCCTAAACCTACCCAACAACCAATCAAACCATCCCCTCAGCCTTCCAAACATCTCTCTATGGAGGAATTCAAGGCGATCAAAACTAAGCTCATCAACTGCACAACTCTGAGCGACATCTCCTGTGAGGAGGATTCAGTCAACTTGACTTATGTTGATGGATCCTCAAGTTTCCTCACAAGAGATGAGTTTCTTGATCTGCCCAGAGGAACTTTGGACCAAGCTGCAAAACTCCTTGGCCTCAATTCAGATACATTGAATGAGGAAGAAAAGAAGCTGAGGAGAAAGCTGGTGACTCTGCTGGATACAAAGAAAGGAGATAGGGTACCAAGACAACCTCTTGTACCCAGAAAGAAGATAATCCAGTGGAGGTTCGAAGACTCTTCTCACAACTTTGTTGTTGAGAGAGAGAATGGTGAGATTAACAGGCTGAATGCCTCATCTCTGCTACACTTAAGCAGATTTGATATTGCTGAGTTAGCAGAGAAACCATTCTCCAACCCTTCAAACTCCGATGTAGCTGCCCACATCAGAAATCATCTAGGCAGCCTTCATATGGCCGAGCTTACTGCCAGAAGCAAGGTCAAAGAGGAGTTAAAACTGAGAGAGGAGGAGGAAAGGAAAGGATCAGCAACCAAAGCAAAGCCTTTCTTCAAATGGTTGAAGGTCCTGAACTTGAGACCATAGTTAGATGGGAGTATGACTATAACTCCCGTCAACTAACTCTCTTCAGGGGGTCACAACAAAGGGTACATGTCATTCAAAGTGATAGACTGGATCTCCTATCCACGAATGACTTGTACAAGCTTCTCAGCACTACTTCCGGGAAGAACAGAGAGACAGACAAATATCTTTTGTCCCTGGTGCTGAAAGCTTTGAGAAGCAGAAATAAGTGAAGTTTTGGTAGCATCAGCCTAGGGGGAGTTTGTTGGATCTAGAGAGGCTGTTGCAACCAAAACTAAGTCACTTAGAAGATTTTGAGTACAACATACAAAGGACTTCCGAAGCCAAGTGTAGAACTTCCGAAGGAAGAAGGAGCTCTTCCGAAGTCTAAGTGTAAAATACACTTCCGAAGGAAAACTCCAACTTCCGAAGACAAAGAAGCCACTTCCGAAGATCAAGACTTAAAGACAAAGATCTGAAGTCAACTCCGAAGTACAAGAAGTCCTCAAAGCCTCGGAAGCATAGAAGCATCTTCCGAAGTATAAGTGGCTTCGGAAGAACTTGTTCTTCCGAAGCCAGTTAACCTTCGGAAGACACTTCTATTATCCAGTAGACATAAGTATGGTCTGTCTGACACTCCGCTGCAAATCTCTGAGATACTGCATGGCGTTTTCTCAAAAGCCATGTAGTTGACCATACTTTAATCTACTGTTTACCTTTTTATGTTAAGTACAGTTGCCATCTTTAGTTGGTGACAAAAGGTAAGTCATGGACATGTCATGACTACCATATCTTAGATAATACTTTATCAAAGATACCTTAACTATAGCATTGTAGTATATGCTTTAGTCGTAGGTTTCCAGCTGGTATCAAGTATAACCGGCTGTAGGATCTAGTATATATAGTTTTTCATTGTAACTCTTGTTTCATGCTTGTAAGTGTCTTGTAATCTTGAGTTGAGAAGTAATATATACAAGTACCTTGAAAATACTTCTGCTTGTTCCTTTGATTACTTATTATATTATTATCAACTCTTGTTAAAGGCATTGTTTCATCTCATTTGAGTGATATTATAAGTGAGTTTGAGAGAATGACAAGTGTTTAAGTGACAAAACCCGATCCTGCAACTACCATTGAAACCAAATGGGTGTTTAGGAATAAGAAGGATGATAGAGGCATTATCATCAAGAACAAGGCAAGACTAGTTGTTCAAGGATACACACAAGAAGAAGGGATTGACTACACTGATGTCTTTGCTCTTGTAGCAAGATTAGAAGCTGTTAGGATATTCCTGGCATTTGCTGCATCCAAGAACTTCAAGGTCTTTCAACTTGATGTAAAGTGTGCTTTTCTGTATGGAGTGATTGATGAAGAGGTTTATGTCAAACAACCACCTGGTTTTGTAGACCCTGATCATCCTGATTATATCTGCAAGCTTGACAAAGCTCTTTATGGGTTGCATCAGGCACCCAGGAAGTGGTATGAGACATTGTCTGAGTATTTTTGTAAACATGGATATTGGAGAGGTACTATAGATGGAACTCTCTTCATCAAAGGATAGAGAAATGACTTATTGCTAGTTCAAGTGTATGTAGATGACATCATCTTTGATTCAACTAATCCAAAGCTCTGCAAAGACTTTGAGAAGCTAATGAAAGACAGATTTGAAATGAGTGCAATGGGAGAACTCAATTTCTTTCTGAGAATTCAAGTAAAGCAATTTGAAGATGGCATCTTCATAAGTCAGTCAAAGTATGTTCAGGACATACTCAAGAGGTTCAACATGACTGATTGTAAGATTGCTAAGACACCCATAGCTAGAAACCACTCCCTTGGACCTGATCTTGAGGGGGAGTGTGTAGATGAACACTTATACAGGGCTATGATTGGGTCTCTTATGTATCTTACAGCTAGCAGGCCTGATATCATGTTTGCTACATGTATTTGTGCAAGATATCAAGCCAACCCTAAGATGTCTCACTTCATCACTGTTAAAAGGATTTTAAGATACCTCAAAGGTGCTTCAACACTTGGTTTATGGTATCCAAAGAATCCTGACTTCAATCTGTATGCTTATACAGATAGTGATTATGGTGGTTGCAACATGACTGCAAAGTCTACATCTGGGGGATGTCAATTCCTTGGTGGAAGGGTTGTCTCATGGCAATGTAAGAAACAATCCTGTGTGTCTGTATCAACTGCTGAGGCTGAATACATTGCTGCTGCAAGTTGCTGTGCTCAAGTGCTTTGGATTCAAAACTTCAAGGAGACTCCTATCCATATAGACAAATCTCTATCACTGAGAACCCTGTGCAGCACTCAAGGACCAAACACATCAATATCAGGTATCATTTAATAAGAGATAACTATGAAAAGGGATTAATTAAACTAGTCAAAGTTCATACCGATGAATAATATGCTGATCTGTTTACAAAAGCTTTTGATAAACAGAGATTTAAATATCTAATATCAGCTATTGGGATGATCAACTTTGAATAGATCTTTTCTTAAAACTAATTCTAATTATTTCTTAAAATATTTGTGTCCTAAGTTGTCTAGTTCATCACTTTCATAAGCTCATGTTTTCTTTGGATATCAAATCCTTTTTGAAGACTTTCCTTAGATTCTTGAAAATTTTCTGATCCTTCAGAAGATATATTTTTACCTTCGGAAGAAAATCATATCTTCAAAATAAATAACTGTCTAAGAAATTTACCTTCAGAAGAAGTCTAAATCTATCTTCCGAAGCTTGAATACTTGTCTTAGACACTTATTTGTTTTTAAAGACTTTTTCTTCCGAAGCAAAATTAACTCTCGGAAGCTTTGTTGTTTTATATACAAGGCATTCAAGTGTTTATTTCTCTTCCGAAGCAAAATTTTCAAGACTCTCAGGAAAATCTTCCGAAGTCATTTTAGCTTCGGAAGCTTTTTCATTAAAACTTTCGAAGATAATTTACCTTCAGAAGCTTTTCGAATTCCAAGAAAACTACTTTTTGAGCAAAAGCAAACTACTTTTTCAGAGGTGGGACCGACATTCGGATTTCCAAAGTTTATACTCTTTCATTAACTTTGGTTCAAATCCTTTTCACATAAATACCCAACGGTTCCCCCTCTTCCTCACTATCTTCTTCAATTCTACTATTACTCAAACCTAATTCTCAAAACCGCCTTTGCTTTTCACCTTTCTTCATCCTTAAGCTTCTCAAATGGCCAACCTTAACCGCAGAAACAACCCAGATTTCTCCATGCAACTTCACAGGCAACACAACCAAGTTGCTCTGTTAAGCTCTGAGAAAGATGAAAGTTTCTCAGAGATTTGCCAGTTCTTAACTCTATCAAATTACTTCACCTCCCTAACCATTGATCCTACTCTGTATGAGGATCATCTGCTTGAATTTTGAAAGACCTGCCAAGAGGTCATCATGGATGGGGAGAAGGCACTGTCTGCCACAGTGCAAGGGAGGACAATCTTCATCACTCCGGCCATCATCAACACTCATTTGCAGCTGGATGATGAAGAAGGTGAGTTGTCCTTCCCAAAGGAAGCTGTCAATCATTCCTTTGAGCAGATGGGCTATGAGGGGGATTTACTGTAAAAACCTTCAGGAAAGGGAAGGTTTCATCCCAAAGGAAATACCTACTCCATGTGGTTATCCATAGCTTGTCAAACAAGCATGGAGGGTGGGACCAGATTCTTGAGGATCTCTCCTTCATAGTGCATGGAATGGTTCAAGGGGTCAAGCTCAGGTACTCTCAATTTGTCTATACCAATTTACTTGCTAACTTGGACTCCTTAGAGTATTATATGTTTCCTAGATATGTTCAATACATTCTCAACTGTGAACTGGGCTCACAGTTGAGGGAAACAGATAATATTCTTAAATTGGGACAGATGAAGCCCGGCATCTTTAAAATCATAAAGAAGCCAACTGTAGGCTTCTCAGGGTTAGAAACAGCCCTTGTCCCCAAAATGTTAGAGCTCATTGCTCAAGGTGACAACCTAGCAACACAAGCTAGTGTTGAACCCACACCTTCTATCTCTCTACCACTAAAAAGGCCTCAAGTAACCCTCACCTACCAAAAAAAATCCAAACGAACCCCTGCTCAAGCTATTGAGTTTGTGCAGGTCCCCATATACTCACCTTTACAGGAGGAAGTGGACACTAGAGCTCCCACTTCCCCTGAGGAGCAAACCACTCCCATCTCTTCAACTATCAGGGCTGAGGTTCCTCATGCTCACCCTGATGAGCTCACAAGCCCAACTGCCTTAAGCCTTCACTCTGAGTCTCAACACTCAAGTGAACAACCTTCAGGGGACAGTTACCATCCCCAGCCTTTAGATCTAAATCAACCCATTCCCAACCTATCCTTCTATACTAATGAAGACTTAGGTTTCAGTAAGTACCATGAGTCTCTCTTCTCTTTCCCTACTCAAAGAGAGATGAGTACTCCTGAGTCTCCTCAGTCTAGCCCACATCAGTCACCTATAACTGAGGTGGACACTTCTGAACCTGTTCAGGATGTCCATATGGAAGAGGCTCTCACTTTTGCAAGTGATTACATCATTAAGACCTCAACCATGGCAACTCAGCCCACTGATATCTCAACTGAGATTGCCAGTGAGCAGAGGAAAACCAGCAGCCAAGAACCTCAAGCTGGTGGTGAGAGAGAGGACTTTGGTCCAATCATCTCATCCCCCAATGATTCTTCTGATGAAGAAGAGGGGAATCTGAGACTAAAGGTGCAAAAACTGTCAAAAACATGCTCCTATTTAGTCTCTAAGTTTAGTCACCTTGAATCTCAGGTGACTACCTTACACAACAAGGTTAATGATCAGCAACTTGAGATTTCATATCTTAAGGAAAAACTAGCTGGGAGACCTTTAAGAAGAGCTCAACCAGGAACACAAGAACCTATGGATGTGATTGATTTATCCTCCAGCTCACCTATGCAAGTGGGTGATGCTACCAAAAAGGGGGAGAAAGTTATTGCAGCCACAGAACCTGGGATTTCTTCACAGAGAATGGACATAGAGGACTCACCATCCTCACTTGCAATTGTGCATTCTCAACAACTTCCTTAAGTTCACATTAATGTGGACTCTATAGACTCTATCATCAGGAGTCTCTTTGAGGAAGGTATACCAAGGGCTATGTCATCCTCACCTCAAGGAACTTCAAACTACATAATTGGGTGGAGGTATGATGCTGATAGAAGAGCCCTTATTCTTCACAGAGTTCAAGGGCAACAAGAAGTTTTTGATTTTCAAACTTTGAACTTCTATGAAGGTCTGGATCTAGTCAACATGCCACTTGTCAACCCAAGTAACTCAAGACAAACTAACAGATAAAGAATCCATGACAGGATCACAACAGAGTTTAGCTTAAGAAGGAGACTTACGCAATCAGGTAATGCCATCGGTCAACTGAATGTTGAGGTAGACCCTAAGATTAGTTTCATAAGGGAAACCTTGACTGAAGGCCTAGTGGCAGAACCTGAGACCCCTGTCTCACCAACATTAACTGCTACAGAGATCCACATTCCCTCTGAGACGCCTGCTGGTGAAGGTGTTTCTCAGCCTCTTTCTGGCCAGAGCATGGATGCTACACCAAGCAATGAAGGCCAAACCTCTATCCACCCTGAGTCACAAAGGTCTGTGGGTGACAAAGGGAAAAGGATTTTGACTCCTGAGGGAATTGAGGAGGAAGAGAGAAAGAGGAAGAGGAAGCTAAGGGGAGAAAGTTCCTCTGGGTCTTCAGGTTTTATGCAAGCTGCAATCAGGGCTGGCCCCAGACCAAATACTCAAGATGATGAGTTGAGGGCAGTCAGGATTACTTACCTGCAAACCAGGAACTATGACATTGATGAAATCATTTCTCTCCCCTTAGAACAACTAAATGAACTGGCTGACATGGAAGTGTCAAGAGAGATGAAAGAAAAAGAGGATGCAAGGTTACTTCTCTAATTCAAAGAGGAGAAGAGACAGATAAGACTCTACAAGCATGCTTCTACTCTCTCCCCAGTTCAAGAAAGTCCTGTACAAGAGATGTGGTTCAACAAGAACCTCAGGTAGACAAAGAAGAAGATAGGATCAAATTAATCAACTACCTGAGTGCCACAGGCTTCTATCAGGCAGATGCACTTCTTCCCATGTCCTATGACTTTGTTGAGTTTGAGTACTTAAAACAACTTGAGCTTGAGTTAGTCAAAGAGAGAAAGACAACTAAGAAGAAGCTAAGGGAAGAAGCTGCAAAGTCAAGAGCCATCATTCAAAAGAGTATGAAGAAGTCTGCTGACAGACAAAGGATGATGAGCTTCTTGAAGCTGTATGGATTCTCCGGAAGGAGACTTGGCCCTATGTCTCTATCCACAATGGATGAGCATATAAGGGTAATCAAGCAGAAGATCAAGAGTGGAGAACTGATTGACTTACACTCTCTTCCAAGTCAAGTCCCACCTGAAGTGGAGGTTAAGATTGAACAACCTGAGACAACACAACCCGGACCTCCTGCTGAGCCTCAGCAAGCTTCATCTTTTGATCCACAGCAGGGTCAAACTCTCTCTCCTTCTGAACCTGTGAGGGAGGAACACCCAACTGAGAAAGACAAGGATGATCAACAAGGTGCTGCAGACCAGTCTTCTCAGTTAAAGTCATCTAAGAGGAAGAAGAGGATGGCTTCTAAACCAAAGTCTAAGAAGAAGAAGCCTAAATCATCTACCTCTACACCTCAGGGTGAGTCAGATCAACCTGAGGAAGTGCATAAAGAGGCAGTCCAATCAACTCCAATACAAGTGGCTCCTCTTGCAGCTAAGACACCCATCTTATCATGGACCTTCTCTACCAATCCAGAAAGATGGCATGTAATCAGGGATCAAGGTGTTGAAAATGTCTATACATGGAAAGACATAATTAACTTACCTCTGCATGATCTCTTTGAGATGAGAAGATACTATGAAAGTCTGAATGATCCTGACCATCTAATGAAGAAGGGTATGGTCATGATTGTGCTGAAGACTACTAACATCTGAAGATCTTCTAAATGTTTTGGTAGCATCAGCTTAGGGGGAGTTTGTAAGGATTCCTATAAGTCTGATGCAAACCAAAACATCCAAAGTCTCTCTGCAAGCAATGCACTAAAGAACTGAAGTAGAATTGCTTCGGAAGTTTTACACCATGCACTAGAAATATTCTAAGTGTAAAATCTTCCGAAGCCAAGACCAATATCTTCCGAAGCCAAATATGAAGTCTTTTGAAGCCTCAGAGACAAAGTCTTCCGAAGCTTCATCCTATGAAGACAGATTTCTTCCGAAGACTTTTAGTAACATGCTTTATCTGATGTAATGTTCCATAAAGCTGGACACCTTTCCGCTGCATCTTTGTAAAGTCACCAACTCACACATGAGTTGGTGAAAAGGTCCATGCTTTTGGTAACTATACATTGAGGTCTTGAGTCTGTAACTTTCTACTTTATGTACTTTATCCTTTTTGTAATAGATAAGGATGTGAGCTATGGCATGTCATAGTCACAAGGTCAAAAGGCAGATGCCTTTTGATTCTACAATTGATTTTGTTTGTGTCTAGTCAATTGTATCCAGCTGGCTTTCAAAATATAGCCAGTTGTAGGTTGTAGTATAAGTATTCCATGTTCTAGTATCTTTCTTTATGCTTTGTAACACTTGTAATAGAACTTGAGAAAGCAATATACTGCATCCTTGAAACCCAAATCTCTTGTTTTGTCTCTTACTTGTTACTTGTGTTCTTAGTATCATTATTGTGGTTAATCCAGTTTACTATTTGATTAAGTTTGGTTAATCTCCTCTTTGTGTTGTTGTGTTGTAAGTGACCGCCCTTCACCGGTCCTGCATCTTCCTTTTAGTTTTCTAAACAAAGACACAACAACAAAATTAATAGTATCCTAAAATTGTATCTAGGTTTCAACAATAACTACATAAACTAAGAACATAAATTGTTAATCTGCGATTGAATAATATTTTACAATCGGAATGAATCTGAGTTACATATTAGATTGAATAATATGTGACAACTCACTCGATTTCGTTATGCCAATGCAGTAAACCGGTGATGTAACACAACCATGTAACCCAATTTTCGGGACGAAAATTCTTTCAACGTGGGGATAATGTGACATCTTATAATTTTCCGTTACCAAACTCTGTTAGTTCAGTTAAGTCATGCATACACGTGTCGTGAGCACACACTAGTTGTCGCTGAACGTTGGTGTCTTAATAACAACGTTCGATAACCTTTTCAACATAACGAACCCTAATCAACAATCTGCCATCGATAAAACAACCCAACCAAACCAACAAAACAAGTGTTATTGTAGAAGTATCACTGTCGACGAGGTTATGAGGGCGCTGAAGAAAATGGGAAGGGCTAAGGCAGTAGGGTTAGACAACATACCGATTGAAGTGTGGAAGTGCCTAGGAGACGAGGGCCTGGAATGGTTAACAGACTTATTCAACACTATCGTCAAAACCGGGAGGATGCCAGAGCAATGGAGAAGCAGTGTCATAGTCCCCATATATAAGAATAAAGGAGATGTACAATGTTGCACAAATTACAGGGGAATTAAGCTATTGAGTCACACG